>CM067352.1:4398762-4453762 GCA_034190875.2 Urechis unicinctus | reverse complement strand
AACAAAAATAGCACTTCAAAAGTCTAAAGGTTTCGAATTAATGTCGCTTGTCATGAATATTTATTATTACCACGAATCGCATCTACGAATATCACCTACTGGATAGCAGTTAATTAAGCAGACGGTATATGTAACGCTGAGCCATACTTGTATGCAATAAATGCCAATGCACTCGATCCATATGAGGCTCACATAACCTAAGAACGGATGCAATTTCAACGTATGATATTTGAAGGCGGTATAAGACAGCAATAAATAAATATGCGTACCTGCATATGGCTCACACACTAATTTTATTTCTTCTTCAAATCTAGCGCTTGTTTGATGTTTTGCGCACGACACATTGCACAAAATATGTGACACTGAATAAGAGGCGAAGCCTCAGAGTAACAACAAAGAATGTTATCTTAGTATTCGCAAAGGGATTAATGATCTGATAATAACTGTGATGTAACCTAGCACGTCTATTGTGACGATTGTTTTTGTAGGACAGCAATGGGGCCATATAACAGATGATTACTGCAAATGCCAACATAAATCCTCATTTGCGCTTGTTTGAATTTGATTGTCAACAACGATTCAGCAAGAGGGTGAAATTAATCGCCATCTTTAGCCATAAATCTCTTGCGCTGAAATGTCAGCGTTGATAACGTGGGTATAGTAAAGTAACACGCTAAATTTAGTATTTATGACGCAAAGGAGCTGACCCTGCTGGCGGGGTGATAGGCGCTCCCGCTTAACATGCTGAATATTACTTGCTCGTTTAAGTTCACTTATAGGTATTATGAACGGCTTTAAATAACTTGAGCATATACTCTATTTAAGTCTATTTAATCTATTTACTATAAAAAAATTCCAACATAATGATGCCCAAATAATCAAAACATTCCAGTCTTGTTAAATGGGCAAGCCGTTAATAGGGTGGGTATAACACCAGATTGCCAATAGCATTGTATGATACTAATTAAACGACCTTATCCTGCATTGGCAGATAATAAATGAGCAGCTTATTAGCGATAATGAGCAAAGAGCGGATATAATCGACGGGTTGATTTATATCACGACCAACCAAAACCCGAGCAATTGCATCCTCGTTAACATATACCGGTGACATGTACATTAAGCAAAAGTACTTTAAATTGATCGTATTATTATATGAATCATACCAAAATCAACATCGATTTCAAGTTTCAAAAATGAATAGTTCTCACAACATCTACCGGCTTCCAAGAGCCCGCATAAAATTCACAGAGCTCAATTGAGTCCGAGTAATAAGGATGATTGTTGACCATTTCCAATACCATGATACAAGAGCAGTTGGGAGGATGCCATGTAGATTGTGAATGCGTAGTGGCAACAAACTAAGTCCCGAAAGCCCAGAACGTCGGTAGTAGACCTTACCTGAACTGTATAGATCTTAACCTTTGTCGACTGTCATTCCTGAACGTACGCTGTACAGAAATGTTAGCCATCAACTTAATGCAATCAGCTAACATTATGCCGAAATCATATTTATTTAGTTTCACACGAATATTTTCAACTACACAACAAAATAGAGCCAAGAATTACTTAATAATATTGTTCGCTGACTGCATTTTATCTGCAAGCATCAAATAATAATGTATCGACTGTGCTCGTGTCCAATACTCCACAAGCATAGACCAATGCTCAGCTTTTGATTACTAACTCAAGGTGTTCGTATCTATTACCCAACAAGCCTTTACAGACACTTTGAACCTGATTACAAACTCACGATGCCAATGTCTAATACCCCACAAGCCTTTACCGACACTTTGATCCTGATTACTAGCTCACAAGACTTGACCAACACTCAATTCTTTATTCCTAAATCACTGCGTTTGTACCTAATATCCGACAGAATCAAACTCGTGGCTAGCTTTTGTAAACCAATTATACCTAATGAATGCAGGGTCTTAGCCAGGATTTAAATACTGCGCGTCCATGCCCACCCCAATTCCGTCCATCTTGTTATGACCAACTGATTATCATAACGTAGTTGGTTGGCCGTTGCCCGAAAGCTTGGGGGAGAGGGGAGAGGGGGGGATGACGTGTGCGTGCGTAATGTGAAATATCAGACCGTTGTTCAAAAAAAAAATTAATTACAAATTAATGACAAATCCTGCGCTAGCACAAATATACGGGATAAATAACAACTTAGTCAAAGACTTCGCGTTAAGTTAAGAATACCATACGTCAAGAATACATGCGAACACAGCGCGGAAAATCACATCGCATCGTTTCACTGCAAGTGTGTATGTGAGTCCTTCTTTGAAACGTACCTCTGAGGTACACAGCGATAGTATAATAGCAATGGGAAAGCGTACGTCCGAGAAGCGCTTCCTTGTCGTCCATTTGACCCACCTTGGTTACCCATGATACCCTGGGGTATAAAACCCGAGAAACATCTTAACCAATCATTTTATATTGCCAATCTACTAGGCAAATCTTACGTATCATTCGCTTGTTGTTTGGGGTTTGTGAGCATTCTTTACTTACCCATGCATTGGGTTACTGAGGATTTGAACGCTTATCAAACATGTGCAGCTTGTTTGATTATGAATTGCAGTAGTGACTGAAATTGCTAAACATGTTAGGCTCAGTAGATAATTAAACGAATGCATACGTCAATAAAACTACAACCGTATTCGTCAGTCGGCAGCAAGTGTAAACTATTAATATTCCTGGATTAAGGGACATATGTTGCAAATGGGCTTGAAAGGCAATCCAATTTACCGGCACTACAACTTTACCGACTCAAATTGACTGACAAGGTATGATTCTGAGGATATTTGCTATGTAGGTCGGATGTTGCAAATAGTAACTCACCGGATATAGTCATTTCGGTGCTGTCCAAGTTTTGTGGGCAGATTCTCATATCATCTGAAAATACATTATTCCGCATCGTTTAATGTGATAATATGTTCTCCCACCAATGGTCACATGTTTATCAGAGGCCCACAAAATATGGAGCAATAAAAACAGTGCATGTGAATGACATTGTTCAAAACCATGTTAACCTAACTGAGCGCATTTTGCAAATGTGTCCAATATTGTGAAAATGTGGATGTTTCGTATTTGAGAGATAAATGCTTTCAGTTGGCTAACCATGAATATATAATAAACCTAATCAGGCCAAATACGTCTGAAATACGATTAACACAATTGATCGTAATATGAAAATCAATAACTTTTTTCATGAAAGAGTGTGCATGTTACGGCCTGATGCAACACCAGAACGGTCCACACACACTCATGAAACCACGAGTTATTGATTATGACATTAAGATCAATTGTGTTCATCGAAGATCGGATGTATATATGCGATGATCGCCAACCAGGCAAGAGATGCACGTCGAAGAAAGCTATATCTAATTCCATTCCAATCCCAAATTACAGAAAATGCATTCAAATGTTCTGCTGTTGAGATCAGAGGTGCCGATCGGTAGTTTGAGTCAATACAACTTCAACCTCTCTGGTATGGCGCGCACCTTAACACATACGAACGCACGCACGCAGAGACAGACCACATATACACAAACGCCGCAATATTTTACCCACCTGGCCTGGCACCCCCGCCCAAAGACATCCACACACAAAGACATAATCAAATGACACAGACTGGCACGCTCATTACCTGTGATCAAAACAATATGCTATGTAGAGCATTGAAATATTGACTAATATTATGTGCTATAATATCATTCCCATCCATTTTGCACCAAACACAAGCAGGTTTTCATTGAAATGATAGACAAGTTAATAACGTTCGCAAAAATGTCTAGAAGTGAGTATACATATGTTCCCACTATAACAAGAAATCGTTGAAGCAGCTAGTGGTAAAGGGCAAATACTCACTTACCCAGAAGATTGTTTAGGTGCAAAATGAACATTTCGAAGCGTTGAGGTGGCAATGGTGCCTGCACAGATCTGTACTTGCTGATTCATGATTGAAACAATAGTTTTTACGGCAATAAGAATGAATATCTTTCAAAGCATCTTCATTGGTGTTTAAATAGGTTTTATCAAATGAAGATTGCAATATAAATCAATACATGTATTGCACTAAAAACGCTAGAAATATTGATGTACGAACGTGTAATGCTAAATAATAGCAACAATTGTATATTGATCATCAGAGCGTTTGGGAAAAGATATTTGGCAATATAAGCAAATAGTTACTTTCACAGTAAACGGAAACAACTATAATTTAGCTCACATTCTACCCTTCACACACACATACTTTCTTGTTGGTTAAAACACATGCTATTGTATTGTGTGTTTAGGAGGACCACCCATGCTAACATACTGGCATTCAAGATATTTTACACGTTATGACTAAATGCTGTTTCAAGGCAGATTAAAAATGGATCATAACGTGCATTCTTTTGTACACCTCATAACGTTCTACGTATTTGTTATGCAACTTAAAGAGTCACGTCAACCCCATCATTTCAAAACCTCAGTGGAGCAGCGCTCATATTCCGGTTTGGTTTGATTAACGCAGGAAAGATTGCATCAATGGCACTTTAACGGACGAACTGCACTTAACAAATGCATGCAACGTAGCAACTTGGTCTGAGTACTGCATGGACGCAAATCACACACTTGAACATTTTTCCTACATTAAACAAGCGATATACGCGACAACGTGAATATATGTTTTGTATCTTCGATGTTGATTCAAAAATAACAAACGGTTGAATAATCATCGCTCTTAACTCTGAAAGCACAGCATCTCGGTTGATGTCGATTTGTTGTACGCCGTTGCCCCTAAATTGGCGAAGATTTATCGGTTCATCATGCACCAGGGTTAAAAAAGCCTAATCACTTCACGCATGTACTGGTCCAATCTTCGCTCTTGATACATTCTAACATACGCAACTATATATGCTGCATCAATGGTAACTGTGGTTCGAAAGTTGACGCAGTTTTCCACTACGCCACGGGAAACAGCTAGTTTTAGTTGTAGGCTTGGAATAGAGTAGTTCTATATTTGCGTTAAGCTTCTATACACGATGAACGTAATTACAAATCTTGTTGGTGATCGTTGAATATATCCATCTCATCTCTCTCAGCAGTTGAGAAAGTCGACATCATACGGACGTTCCACTAATGCTTGTGAAATGCTCAAGCATATATCACATGTAAGATATCCAGAAAACTGGATATGTATCTATAGAGCCTGTCCGAGCTACTAGTATAAACAAATTTAAATTGGGGCAGGCTCTGCATCATTACATGCCGAGATCTGGGATCACTTGCATATACCAAAATTAATTCAGATTATTTAGTCAAAATTAATTTGTGTCTACTGCACTTTTCCGTGCTAATAGCAGTAACATTTATAACGCTGAATCGGATGAACAGTCTCAACTGAAACAAAACCAAGCATTTAGCAAGCATTAAGGTTTGATATTACAGCAAATACCGACCTGTAGCGGCTTTGCCTCCCAAATCAATGACAAAGCTTCAAAATGTTTACAGTGATTCTAAGCAACTTGCTGAGCAGGTAAGCATTAACCCTGTTCCATAAGCTTCTACAAAAAAAAAATTCAGGCTTTGTCAATTAAGATACATATATATTTAGTACTGTAATTGTGTATGTCCCATATCGATTATGAGACAAGGAAAAAGCGATATAATACAAGCCATCTTCACCTAATATTTGCTCCTAGATAGCAAAGAACTAGATAAGCAATATTCACTTTGTACAGACAACGAACAGGAGACACGTCCAGTTAATTCCTGACATACAGTGTTGTGCATTCGATAATGGTTACGTGGGTTCATACATTTCCGGTCAATTGTGTTGGCTTTCATTGGATCAAATGTCGGTATTTCCCATTTAGGCTCAAGCACGTGTACATCATGCGCCGGATCCGTCCATCCTTTCTGCTGCCTTGTACTGTTTGATATATTGCGCACTGATGTCTCATGGAATGACGCGACAATATTAAGACAAATCTTGCTGATGTGCGCTAGTTGGTAGACTGGTGACTATTGACTGCAGCATAAATGGATGACGTGGGCTACATGCCAGATAAGCATTTAGCAGATTGGGATGTTCGCAGTTATTGTACATGAGAATACTGTGTTCGTATGTTTCTCGTGTCAGAACGCATGGGTATGCATATCGTTACGCGTGTGTCGTCAGAGCAGCGATGTTTAAATCAACATATCCACCTCCAAATGCCAGATAAGAATTCACAATGTTGAGATGATCGCAATTACTGTACATGGGTAGACTGTGTTCGAATGTCTATTGTATCACGATGCTTGTTGAATCATCTGAAGTTTTCTGTGACAATTTCTAAATCAGCATACACATTACCAAACAAATACAAGATGAAATATCGCGTGCTGTCCGCCTGGTGGATGTCCGTTGAGTACCTTTTATACATCTAAAGATTTTCTTTTGTGTAGCATCTGTCAATAAACAGCTTTCTGCCATTATCTGATCGAAACCAGCATTCCTCATTCAGATGCTTGGTAATCCAAGATTGGATATTTGGCTTGAAGATAATTGGTAGTGAATAATCTTGCCATGTCTGATGTAAGATGTTGGGTGTATGCGATTCGGCGTCATTAAGATGCATCCTATGAGCACGGCAATAACCAGAAATGAATTTTCTTCTCACCATCTTTTACGACTGCACAACTTTTCATGGATACGTGAATAGATACTGACATAGCAGCGTTTGCATAGCAAGTGTGAATATAATCAATAATCAATTTCATTGCACTTCCTTGGCTTGGTTGGTGTGCAAAGAATGACATAATTTCATATTCATAATTCCTCATTCAGATACGGCTGATCGGTTGTTAGTCACGTGTGGATTTGTCACGTTATCTCATCTTGCAAAGTTTTGTCCAAAGTAGGAAATATAAAAAAAAACATAATGGTGGACAATTTCTCAAAGTCATTGTAGATACTGCAAAATGGTGCCGCCCAGTAACTGTGTAGATGATGGGAACTTAGAATGCCAGTCAATTATTCATGATTTACGTAAGAGGTAGGCCTTTTAACAAAACTCAGAGGCAGATGTAATCAGGTTTTGATGCTGCAAAGCCAAATGGTCAAGCCGCTGTATATATAAAGGCTCCAGTCGCCCTGATTTGAGGAGCCTTAGTAAACTTGCAGCTACATATTTTAAATAGTGGATGGGTGAAATAAGCTATGAAAGGTTTATGATGCATAGTAAATAAGAAATCGTCGAGCACCTGTGATAAGCCATGCTTGTAAAACACGTGCGTAAACCACACAAAGGCCACTGAACATGGGACAGTCAACACTGCTTGTACCATTTGTGGGGTCGGGATCAGTAGCTGTTTTGGTATGTGCTATTGGTGTGGTTATAAGCACTCCTGCTATAACATCCTTTCAAACTAACGCAGTTTCATATTATTAGCCAAAGAGAACTCTCGACTGCGTAGCTAATGATAGTGTCACATGACTGTAGTCGTTGAATTTGATGTCGTATAATAAGGGACGGATATTGGACAACCATGATGTTCTTGTCAGCGTTGTTCTTGAATCAACAATAAAAGTGAGTTTCTATGGACCTCAACATAAAAGACGGATCCCGACCTCTCTGAATATGCAAACAAAAAACACCTATGTAGATGCGCTGCACAACTAACCCTCATTGGAACTCTCTGAATATGTTAAAAAAATCCCTATGCTGATGCGCTACACAACCAGCCACCACAGAAGCCTCACATTACTATTTGGGTTAATGGAACGTACGAGTGGTGTTTACCATGGATATCCTATTCCAGCCCCAGGCCGATATTTGCATATAGGGCTATCAGCTAGTCTGAGTGGATGGCCGGCCCTTGTATGTGTAAATGTTGTTGTTAATCGTATCTAAAAGAGCAGTTCTTATGTAACCAAGCCAAGGAACGATCATGCTGGAATCCGAGAATTTGCCACACCTCTCGAGTTGCTTTTATGAGACCAAGTCAGTTTCAGAACCCGTGGGAACGCTTTCCCGTCGTCTAAGTCAGAAGTTTCACTCTTAATTGAACTTATACTTTAAGCATATAGTTAAGAGACACCAACCGCACTTTGTATTTACCTAGGGCTGCCCCCCACCGATGGGAATTCAGGGCACTCTTATCGGTAAAATGAGATATGTCTTAAGAAGCAATACCTTGAGAAAGAGATATTGTGCCATGAACATTAAATATAGGCGTGCAGTTAAATCAGTGGATGCAGTAGACACTGCTGTAATTGCGGTTGGTATGTGTCCTGGCACAGATGGCGTAGGTGTAATGTTTACAGTATTTGCCATTTCTATTGCCACTGTGTTGGGTGTTCCTGTGGCCGCCTGTGGGCCACTTGGAAATACGGTTCTTCAACTCTGTACCATTATCTGCTGCAATAATTCCAAATGCAGATTTTGTCAATTAAGATATTAATTAAATCATGTAGTTGATATCACTGATGCACATTTGCGTATGGACAGAAAATGACAACCTGTGCCACAACCAGACATTTAATAACACTTCAATCTTAAATATGGTAGCCCACTTGTTGTAATATAAGGCACATTTTCCGAATGCGCTGGATGTGATTATCTACAAATTTTACCATAGCCCTATATATAAAGAGAAGCTACCACAAACCATGAAAAATACAAAAATGCACTGAAGCTTATCTTCCATTTCTCAGCATAATTAGCTTTCACCTCTCACAGATTTGGCCAAGACTGTAAATTCACAAAATTCTATATCTTTGGCCACATGTGCAAAATGCGTTGAGTAACGTTAACATATTTTCTTACAAAATCATGCATATTAAATTGGGCCATAGCTCTAAATTTTGTGTAGTTTGCGTAGGTATTAGTCCAAAGGTGGTTGGCTAATGCATCTGGGCCCGGTACATTGTTGGCTAAGCGTCCAGGTAATTCCCGACACACCTTCATGTGCATTGGATGACGGTTATGCGGGTTGATACATTTCCGTCCAATTGTGTTGGCTATAATTGGATGAAATGTCGGCGTAACCCATTTAGGCTCAAGCACGTGTACATCATGCGCCGGATCCGTCCATCCGTTCTGCTGCCTTGTGCTGTTATATAAATTGTACACTGATGTCTCATAGAATGGCCCGGCAACATCGACAACACTTCGTTTATGTGCGCTAGCTGGTAGACTGGTGACCATTGACTGCATAAATGGATGGTGTGGTCTACATGCCAGATAAGCATTTAGCAGATTGGGATGTTCGCTGTTATTGTATAAGAGTACACTGTGTTCGTCTCTTGTGTCAGAACGCATGGGTATGCATCTAGTAAGTTCTTGTGTGACTTCAAAGCAACCATGTCTAAATCAGCATATACACCTCCAAACAAATACAAGACGAAATATCGCATGCTGTCAGCACGGTGGATATTCTTTGGGTACCCGTTATACATATCAAGGTACTCCTTGGGATAGCACCTGTCAATCAGGAGCCTTATGTCATTATCTGACCAAAACCAATATTCCCAGTTTGGATGCTTGGTTATCCAAGACTGGATATTGGGCTTGAAGATGATTGGTAGTGTATAATCTACCCAGGTCTGATGAATGATGTGGGGTATATGCGAGTCGGCGTCGGTAAGATCGCTTCCAGCACTGATATTCAAAATCGAAGCTTTATTAAAGCTGGCAGACAGTCGATCGGTTGAGATGACTTGTCCTACATTGACGGAGTTCGCTTGCCGAGTATGATGGTTAAAAGTGAAACTGATATATTTAGGCAGGTGTCTGTATTTGTTGATTCCCGACAAAGCAATGTATCCTATGAGCACCGCGATGACCAGGAGAAAAATTGAAATGAATTTTCCTTTCACCATCTTTTACGACTGCAAAACTTTTCATGGATACGTGAATAGATACTGACATAGCAGCGTTTGTATAGCAAGTGTGAATATAATCAATCATCGCTAGGATATACGGGAACCAGCCAACATATGACGCCAGGTGGGAATAAGATATTGCAATATTCGATTGACGTTTAAAAACATAATCGATTTCATTGCACTTCCCTCGCTTGGTTGGTGTTTAAAGTATGCTTACTCCATGTCATATTCATAATACCTCAGTCAGATACGTTAACAAACTTCGGTTTCACGTAGATACCACAAATCACAGCGAGTATATTCAAAATCCAGTTTTTTGCTCATGGCTTTTATGCATGATATGCAAGACAAGAAACACTGGCACGTTTTCCATAGCTGACTTGTAGCTAAAAAGCAGCAGGACATTTAAAACGTAGCATTGCGTTATAAATGCATCATGGAGAGTTAGTGAAAGCATATTCAGCTTCTGACTAAGAGACACACAGCTGACAATTGAAGATAATAATTTTACATCAATATATATATATATATATATATATATATATATATATATATATATATATATATATATTTATATATTTATTTATTTGTACGATTGCTACCATTTTGCATCAAAAGGCCGACCATTGTGTCGCACAGTTACATTTTGAATCATGATTTGTGATTTTAAGAAGTAAATCTTTGTTATGTACTAAATAAGGGCCAAACTCTGTAATTTATACAGGTTTACCATTGGAAATATACGTTTTGAGGTGGGATGCACTGAAGTTTTATTAAGTTAAGCAATTATTTTGAATTATTGATCTTATTTTGAAATTTGTATATTTTTTTACTTTGCAACCAATTTGTCGTTTGATTAAAAACACTTTTTTCCCTATTTATTTCGAATATGTTTGAACAAATTGCCAAATCAATGTTTTGACAGCACTGTGAACAATTCTCAAGAACATCTTGCAACTTTCCACAAAAATTTAAAAATATATATTTTCATCTCACCCTGCCACAATTTGTCAAGCTTGGCTTTGTCAGCAATTTGCGTATGTTGAGATTTCCATCGGCGACGTATTTCGAGGGTTAGTCAGCGCATTCTTTATGAACTTTTACCCCTCCTCTCTACCAGCCCCTCCCCCCCCCCAAACCGCATACAGACACACATTTCCACACCTACCCGCAATATCACATCACATACTTCCACAGGCCTCTGCCTACAACAACATACACTTTGAGGCATGTATGTGAGCTGTGTGTATATGTGCATAAAGAGATGCATATGTGCAAACTCCCCTTATCTCTCCATCACTAACTCATTATTTCCTCCTCCTCCTCTCTTCCCCACTTCTCTCGTCCCCCCACTTCCTCGTGTCCCCTCCCTCTACTCTCTATCCTCTCTTTCTACTTTATCTCTCCCTCTTGCTAGCCGTTCCTCTTCTTACCTCCTCCACTCTCTCTCTATTCCCTTCCAAATCCCCATTTCCCTTAACTCTCCCTACATCAAACTTCCCTTATCTCTCTATCAATTTCTCACTTTTCCTCCTTTTATTTTATCGTCCCCATTACGCCCTTCCTCTCCCTTCCCCTTTTATCCCTTCCCTTTCTCTTTTCCTATATTTCTTTTCCTTCTGCCCTCTCTCTCTCTCCCTCCCTCTCTCTCTCTCCTCTCTCTCTCTCTCTCTCTCTCTCTCTCTCTCTCTCTCTCTCTCTCTCTCTTACTCTCGCTTTCTCTGTATCTCCTCCTCTGTCTATTTCGCTATCTCTCTCTTCTCTCTATATATTTCCTTTTCACTCCATTTTGCTCTCTTTTTCTATGTTCCTCTTTCTTTCTCTCTCTTTCTCTTTCTTACATTTCCTCTTGCTCTTTCTCGCTCCCTCTTTTTCTCTCTCATTCTCTATCTCTCTCATTAACTCTTTTATTCTCTCTCTCTCTCTCTCTTACTCTTGCTTTCTCTGTATCTCCTCCTCTATCTATTTCTCTATCTCTCTCTCCTCTCTATATATTCCACTTTCTCTCCCTATTGCTTTCTATCTTTTTTTCATTCTTTCTCTGTATTTCTCTCTCTCTCATTTTCTTTCATTTGCTCTCGCTCTTTCTCTCTCCCTCTTTTTCTCTCTCAATCTCTATCTCTCTCATACTCTCTCTTTCTCTCTCTTGCTCTCTCTCACTCCATCTTTCTCTCTCTTTCCCACCCTCTCTCTCTCTCTCTTTCTCTCTTTTACTCTCACTTTCTTCCTATATCTTCCTCTGTCTTTCTCTCTATCTTTCTCTACTCTCTATATATTTCACTTTCTCTCCCTTTCACTTTCCTTCTCTCTCTCTTTCTTTTGTTTTCTCTCTCGCTTTCTCTTTCACTTTCTCTGAGCGCTCTTTCTCTCTGGCTCTATCTCTCTAACTTTCTTTCTAGAGGCGAGAGAGAGAGAAGAGCGAGAGAGAAGAAGGGAAGAGAGAGAGAGACTGGAGGCAAGAGGGAGAGCGGGAAAGGAGCGACAGAGAGTTCGAAGGAGAGCGCAGAAAGAGAGGGGAAGAGAGAGGAACAGAGGGAAAAGAGAGGGAAAAAGAGAGAGGCGGGAGAAAGAGAGCGAGAGAGACCGCCTCGGGAGAGCGAGAAAAGAGAGGTCCCTCTCTCTCGAGAGAGAGCGAGAGCGAGAGAGAGAGGAGGGGGGGGGGGAAAGAGAGCGCTCTTTTTTTTTCCGAGGAGAGAACTCTCCTTTCTCTCTCTTTCTCCCCTTCTCTTTCCTCGAGCTCGCTCTCGTTTCTCTCGCTCTCTTCTCATTCCTCGCTCTCTCTCGAAGATCGCTCTCTCTCTCTCTCTCTAGCCTCTCTCTTCTCTCGCTCTATCATCTCTATCTCTCTCTCTCTTTCTCTCTCCTTCTCTCTCTCTCCCTTCTCTCTCTCTCTCTCTCTCTCTCTCGTCTCTCTCTCTCTCTCTCTCTCTCTCTCTCTCTCTCTCTCTCTCTCTCTCTCCCCTCTTTCTCTCTCTCTAGCCGTCCCCTACTCAGTCCTTTGTACATCACTATATACCATGCTCGTGTTTATGTGTCTTTAAACACTTCACCTACCTATCTTTTCTTGTTAGTGAATTTTATATACATAACTATCAGTCCGCGAAGCTTCATCGACATTTCTACTTAAAGAGCGAGACCTGTTAAAGCCGGGTGAATGTTGAGTTGCAAATATCTTTCAGCCCTGACGCAACGCACATTTTTTTGACTGCTAGTCTAAACAGACATGACCCTTAGTAGCAAACCGAATCCTCTCCTGCTCAGATAAACAGCGGTATCCCTATTGTTACCGTTTTGTTTTCCCTCTTTCACTTTCAACTCGGCGCTTTGAACTTTCTGTAGTTTTGCTCATTAGTTTGTATTGTTGACTGTTAAATATCCGTTCATTCAGCAACCGGTGTGAACAACAGGTGTGCGCTAAACGACCAATGGCACATAGGTAATGCAGTTAATATATCAACATCATCCTCGTCCATAACAAGCAAGCAACATTATGTAACGATATTTCTTTTGATTTAATTTGAGTAGAAAATTCAACGTCACTATGGAAGAAATCTGCAACTGTTCAGAAAATGCATGAATAAAAGTTGACAGTATAAATTTCCATCCAGCGAAGTATACTGTATTTACCATCATAGTTTTTACTAGTAGGACAAGTTAAAGGCCTTATTTGACTAGGCACCCACGCCATAACGCACTCGTCCTTTTGAATGCGATTACTGTCGGTGATAGCATACATTTTACGGCCTTCGACAGTTTACGCCAAACTCTGCATTATACATTGCCGTTGTGAGCCTCTGGTTGACTGTACTCGACGTGTAACAGCGATTATTGACCGGTTTTTGAGTTTCTTGATGACGCACCACGGCAATAACATTGCGACAGTCATAAATATGGCTAGCAAAAAAGCCATGGGTCTTTACAGTCTGGTTCTCGTCAGCGTCGTACTTATAGGATACATTGCTTTATCAGGAATCAAACCAAATCATCCTACATTGCAGGTAGATGCCAAGCAGACGACAACGCCCTTTGCCTTCCCAAAGCTTCATAATGTCCATTTTGACCTCATCGTAGCGGGCCAGTGAATAACATCGAGACTCATATTGCCAGCACCAAGCTTCAGAAAGTCGACTTTGATTCTGATCATCCTCCTGGGCCAGTGAGTACGATACAAAAGCCAACTCGCAATGTTGTTTCTAGTCCATCTGCGCGGCACACGAATACCACACTTGAAGGATTAGTCGCTGCTACTGATCGACCTTCTGTCCTCATCAATCAAGCGATGCTTTTGAATATCAGTCCTGAAAGTGACGTCACTGAGGCCGATTTGCATATACCCCACATCATTCATCAGACATGGGAAGATGAACAAATACCTGCCATCTTCAAGCCCAATATCCAATCCTGGATAGACAAGCATCCCAATTGGGAATATTGGTTTTGGTCAGATAAAGACATCTCTCTGTTGATTGACAGATGTTATCCAAAAGAGTACCTGCGAATGTACAAAAGATACTTATTCAACATCTACCGTGCAGACAGCATGCGATATTTTGTCTTGTATTTATTTGGAGGTGTGTATGCTGATTTAGGTATCGTTGCTTTGAAGTCACACGAGAAGTTGCTAGATACACACCCTTGCGTACTGACGCAAGAGACATACGAACACAGTGTAATCATGTATAATAATAGTGACCATCCAAATTTGCTGAATGCTTATCTGGCATGCAGACCACGCCATCCATTCATGCAGTCGATGGTCACCAGTCTTCTCGCTAGCGAGCATAAGAATTCTGTTCAAGATATTGCCGGACCATTCTATGAGACTTCTGTTTACAATGCATACAACAGTACAAGACAGCAAAAGGGATGGACAAACCCTGTGCACGATGTTCATGTACTTGAACCTAAATTGATAACACCTAGGGCTCGACACATATATATCATCTCAGACATACACTAATATATGTAAAACAACAAAAAGCCGCCATCCATTGCACCTGAAGGTGTGCCAGGAGTTACCAGGAAGAATTGCCCATAATGTCCCCGGTCCAGACGCCCTAGCAGACCACTTATAGACCCATGTCTACTTAAACTACAGTAAATATAAAGCCATGCCAAAATTAAATGTGAATAGCCTCTTGCAAAACTATGTCAACGTAACTCAACGCATCTTGAAAATGTGTCCACGTCAATAACAATATTCTTCATTGGATACATCTTATATCTATAGTCGTTTTGTTCCATGCTTCATTTTATTCAGAAATATTATACATACATACAGTAATATTTTGTTATAACAATTACTCAAGCGTAATTCTCTACATAAACTTCGATCTGAGCGCCTTATTTTTCAGTGACATTTACTGACAACTTTTTGAATGAAACTCTCGCGGTTAACAGGAAATTATTGAGGCGATATACTTATAAAATTCACGGCAGTGCGATAGTGGGAACGATGCATGGAGGGGTAACTCATATTGAATTTACTGGTGTCACTAAATGTAAATTGCTTCTGTTTGGATTGAAATGCTTATTTTGCGTGTGGATATTCGGTATTACAGATTATATTAAGATAAAGCATAATCAATGGGATAATGATTGGGAAGACAAGCACCTGTGATAACCCATGCTTGTACAGAACGAACGTATTCCAAACAACGACCATTAAACATGGCGCAGTCAATAATACTTGCACCATCTGTGGGGTCGGTATAAAAAACCGGTTCGGTAGGTGTTATTTATGTGGTTATAAGCACGCTTGTACAGAACGAACGTATGCCACACAAAGACCATTAAACATGGCGCAGTCAATAATACTTGCACCATATGTGGGGTCGGTATAAAAAACCGGTTCGGTAGGTGTTATTTATGTGGTTATAAGCACTCCTGCTTTATTTACCACAATAACACCAAGAGCGAGCTACGCCAATTGGCAAAGATTAATATTTGAATTTACTTGCCGATGTTATGCCCGTATATTATTCCCAGCAGCTTGAAGCTTAAAAAAAAATTCAAACTAACACAATTTCACTTTAAAAACCATGAAGCACTGTGGTAAGGCGCGACTTGTAAGCGAGACGATCAAGATTGAAACTGGCGAGAGGCCAAACTATCCTTGGTTTTAGGTTACCTTACAAGCACAACAAAGGCGACGATTCTCACCCAGGAAGAAATAACAGCTTGGACGATAGCGACGATGGAAAGCAAATCAGAGATCGAAGTCCTCAAAGAGCCGCTGATCAAAATACTGGAATTCGCAAAAGATGGTTTTGAGATCGACGGCACTGCTATGATTTGTTCCAAGCTGCATTTATTTCAGAAATGTTATACACACACACACACACACACACACACACACACACACACACACACACACACACACACACACACGCACACACACCACACATATATATATATATATATATATATATATATATATATATATATATATATATATATATATATATATATATATATATATATAGATATATATATATATATATATATATATATATATATATATATATATATAATATATATATATATACATAGAATATAAGGTTGTTAATTAATGGTGGCCCCATGGTCCTAGTGCCGTGAAAATTCCAGTAGCGCTTGTCTGACAAACCAGGAAAATTTTTTCATAACAATTACTCAAGAGTAATTCCCTAAATAAACTTTTATCTGAGCGCCTTGTTTTATGAGCAACTATGATTGCCAGCGTTGCAAACCATATTTTTACGAGCCCGTAGATCCCGTCACGGTCAACAGGAAATCCTTAAGGCGATTTACTAATAAAGTTCACGGCAGTGCGACAGCGGGAAAGACGCATGGAGGGGTCACTCATATTGAATTTACTGGTGCCACTAAATGTAAACTGTTTCTGTTCGGATTGAAAAGCTCATTTTGCGTGTGGATATTCTTGGTTACAGAATATATTTAGATAAAGCACAATCAATGGTAAAGGTAGATTATCCATGGTTCAAGTATAAATGTTGAAATTGTGTCGAGTATAAAGTGACCCCTTTGATTCACCAGCAGGTCGTCTGCTGTGTGTGTTTATGTTGCTTAAGTGCGCTTGAACTAGCTCTTTTGAACCAAGTGGTTCTCGAAGATGGCATTTCCTATGTAGAAGATTAACTTTTCCGACTAAATTCCAATGTAAGTCGGTTGGAAACGGACTTGTTATGATGCTGAATTAAGTAGAGGAAAAGACAACTAGGTCGGAAAGTAATAAGGTATAAATCTAGTATAAACTGTGTCACCTGTGTAATGTATTATCAGGCAGATGATGGTATGATAAAAACTTAGCAAATACCGAACGGCGTTTACGACAACGTCATTCGAGACCGGTTTTTGACAACCACCAGAATTCGGAGTGGAATTTCGCCAAAAAGCTAGTTATTAATCGCATATCAAGTGTTCTCCAGAATATTGGTAAAAAATAAACCATAGGAATTAAATTCAGTCAATACTCTCACCGCTGGTGGCTTTAAATTCTTCTCAGTATGTACTTTTAACGCGATAGATTAAGCATGTTTGTCAATCTACCGATAAACGGGGGGTTTTCCTGTTAGATCAACAAGGGAGTACCCGATCGTCTGTTGGTCTGTTGGGCTAGTTTGAACTTTTGAAGACTACAACAAGTTCTGAGTACACCATGTCTAGACTGAGTGATGGTATTGCACGTTCAGCCATTTTACGACAATCAAGTTACAACTACTTATTCATTGCATTGGAGGTTATAACCTTAGAATATGTGGTATTTGTACACGCCTTTACAGGTTGATAGGTGATTTGGGATGCTTCAATCAGAAGCCGTGTCTCTCGGTCACTCTCGGGTACTTTTGAATCGTTGTCTCTCATTGGTCAGTTCTACAAGTTCCGAAGAACTTGTCCAACCGGACGAGTAATTTTTATGAGCCGGGCACACATTCTACAACACCCCGATTTGTTAATTCGCGCTGAGTGTCACCGTTAATCACACAGTCGGCGAGAGAAGCAGACACTTAATTGGTTCTTTTTAACTGACTATTACGTAAACATACTATCGTGCAGCTAAGCGATTAAAGCGCGTGTTGTGGTGCCAAATTGAACTCTTGGGACGCCCCATAATTCCAGAAGACCTTCAATGTGTTCTCATTGGACGCAGACCACAACAATGTACATGACGTCACATAAAACCGAGGGTGCGCATCACAAGCCAGTTGCATGAACCAGACACGCGCAATTAAAGTCAATCCGGGTCACAACCTTTGCGTTGATTGGTCACGAAGATTAACGAACATGTCTAATGAATATTCGGACGCGCCAGTTGTAGACCTTGTTCTGTCGTAGACTCTAGGGCGAGAAGCGTAGCGGAACCCCTGGAGTCTGGGACGCAGACTATAGGTAACACGTAATGCGAGCGTTTAGTGAGACGTTTATCAGAACTGCTAAGATACGACGCGTGGTGACTGATTGTCGCAGCCAGTTGTCTTCCGATCAGATTGACAGGATCAAAGTCGTCATGGCTTACCTTGTGTGCGCGCATGTAGTTACACATAACTGGACATATGCAGACGACGCGGATGGCCGTTTTAGCGTGCGCGACCCTGCGGGGTGTCGTCCGACCTGAGTTAGCATTACCGTCGGATCAACTGCTCGACCTAACAATGCAACAGAAGCTGTATATTAGTAGAATATAGTCTGCAGTTGCTGGTTTTTGATACTCTTGGTATAAATGGTATTTCAGAGACAGACTTCGGTGATGCAACGGCGGAGACACGGTTGGATCACTTCAGACCAGTGTTGGACGAAGCAGGATTGCAGTAGATGATATAGTGGCAGATCAGACCACACTCAAGTCTCTGATGTTCCCACGGTCAGCATAGTAGCTGTAGATATCTTAATTGTGGTGTCAATAACATATTCAATGCATGTATCTAATTTGCTGTATCTGAGTCATTTATTCCCAATTGATTTGTTTCAGACATGGCGTCAGTATAAACAATATGGATTGGGCAACCATCAACCGGATGCACCAAATGTATTGGGATTGATGGACCCTGTATTGTGCTTGCGTGGCTTCAGGGAGATAAAGAAAGTCAATTCAGACTGGATATCCTGGCTCAACAACAATACACTGAATGACCTCCTTCGTATCAGTCTCTCCAGAGAGTCAATGGACCTGTTTGACCCTGTTCCTCCATTATACTCAACAGGCGACCTAAGGATCAGGATATTGCATGTTTGGTGGCGTCCAGTGTATTGAGTGATGAAGACGACCTGGGTGTTACTAGATGGTTTACATTGCTTTAAGTTTGTGGCTTTGTAGATAAACGGTTTGGTGTTTAGTTTGTAAGGTGCTTGGTACAAAGAAACTATTGTATACCTTAGTTTTGTTTGTTCATTTGTATATCAACGTGAGAAACGTGAAATTCAGTCGGGCCAGCAGATATCATGCGCCACTGGTCCAATGGCTGGTTATCGTGGAGCGATTGGTCGAATAGTGAGGTTCCGATCTTATTTTCGATGACACAATACTGAGCGTGAAATATGAACATTATGACGACAATGTTATATGTAGGTTCCACGTTATGACTATTCCCTTCATATCCTCAAATGTCAGATTTGAATCATAACGGTGTTGTGGTTTTTACGATTATTCCTTTTTCAGAGGTATCGTGCGCTGTAGCCTAAGACGAAATATACTGGGGGACTCTTCAATGAGCAGATTATGAGGCCAATTTCAAACTGCAGAGCGAACATTTAGATATGTATTGAACTTTGACAGCCTAGGAAATGTGATCCTTGATGTTAAATTGTGGGCGATTTCGCTTTTGTACTACTGGTACGCGGTAAGGCATATTACGCGATCCTTAAGTTCGACGAGCCATGTGGGCATAATTTGTTCGCCCACTCCGGTCAGCCACCTGAATGATGTCACACCCGGACATGGTGGGCTGTGGAACGCAAGGCGTATGACACCAAGTACGTTGTCAGCCTCGACACGAAGAGCTGCTACCTAGCCACTATGCAAGGCCACAGAGAGGCAGGACCCTGCGACATTTAGCTGCAACATGACATCAGTACCGGAACTCCAGGATTGGGAGTTCCGGGCGGGTATACAACCGGTTATCTAGGCTTGGTTTGACGAGCAGGGCTGGACTCCCACTGTGTTACAGACCTACCTAGTCGAGTCAGGTCTCCTTGTCCGCCACTCTCCATGGCAGACATGTTTGACACTATGCTAACATAACATCTCTGCAATTGTGACCCGGTTTTAACCTATGACCGGGCGAAAACAAGCAGCGCGCGTCAAACATAAACAAACATGATTGGTCAACATGAATGGAGCTTATCGGGGAAGCTCGGAAGTAAGCCCTTCTGTTGGAAATAAAGCTGTGTTTACTGTCCACAAAGGCAGCATTTTGATATCTTTGCTTATGAACTTTCTTTGCTTTATACGCTGCAGTTATTTAGGTTATATAACTAAATGGTATATCAGGCTTTTTCCATACCCCGTTGGTAGATTAGCAACAACGTCTTTTCCATCGAACAACTTCGCCAAACACTCTCGTTGCATATCTCTGAGTTCCAATCCTGGCTTGTTACTCTCTATCGCTTTTTTCAGTAGTCTTTCGATTACAAATTCGTTTTCACGGCTGACTGCCGCCATTCTTAAAAACGCTTTACGGCCATGAAACGTCCGCGGAACTATGTTTTCCGATAAATGCCTCATATTGGGCGTATAAAAATGTTTCCCATAACAAAATGTTTTTTATTCTTCTAATCACATAGAACAGAAAATATTTTTGCAATATTTAAGAGATGACAGTTCGTAATAATATTTCCTCGCGTAATGGCCCGAATTTGTCCCAAAGCGATCTGTGTGGTGCAGAGGCGAATCCTAGCCTTAGCAGAAGCCTGCGCAGGAGATCGCTTGTCCGCCTGTTGGTGCAAAGGGCCATTATCTCGTTCGGCAAACAACAGGAGGTGTGGCTTCCACGAGACTACGACCAGAGCTGTAGCATCATCGACAAGTTCATGCAAGGCAGCACATAACTGAAATAAATAAAAATCTGTTTAATTTTCTGTAACGAGTTCCTAATCTGCAGTTGGGTCAAAACCATTTGTGGATGATATTCTTTTAAATCTTATGTTTACAAACTTACACATGGGATTTGGCATAACGACTATGCCACTGAGTTTTTTGTGTTTTCGTATTGTAGCACAAAGCAGGAATATATTAAAATCCATTAGTATAATGACCTAGCAACACTGCAGATGGGCGACTCATCTGTGGATTGATAAACGGGTCAAGATCGGCAGATCAGGGGGTAACATATATATAGATATATATATATATATATATATAGATAGAGATAGATAGATATATAGAGAGATATAGAGATATAGAGATAGAGATATATATAGAGAGATATATATATATAGATATATAGAGATATATATATAGATATATATAAGAGATAGATATATGTATATATATATAGATATCTATATATGTAGATCTGGACATATAGAGGGAGGTATATTAATATATATATATTATTTATATAGAGATATATATATATAGATATAGATATAGGTATATAGAGATATAGAGAGAAAGAGATAGAGACATATATAGACATATATATATAGAGATCTCTATCTCTCAAATATATAGAGAGAGATCTATATATCTATATATATAGACAGATACATGCACAGATATACAGATATATACAGGACACACATATAGATCCACACACATATATATATATACAAAATATATATATGGAAGAGATATATAAAAGATATAGATAGATAGAGATATAGAGATATATAGAGAGATATATACATATATAGATATATATAGATATAGAGATAGAGATATGTTATGAGATAGATAGAGGCAGAGAGAGAGAGGGATGATAGAGGGAGAGAGATAGGGATAGAGAGATATATTATATAAGATAGAGAGAGGGAGAAAGAGAGAGAAACAGAGAGAGATAGAGAGAGAGAGAGAGAGAGAGAGAGAGAGAGAGAGAGAGAGAGAGAGAGAGAGAGAGAGAGAGATAGAGAGAGAGAGAGAGAGAGTAGATCTAGAGAGAGAGAGAGAGAGATAGAGAGAGGAGATAGAGATCTCTCTATATAGAGATATAGAGAGAGATATATATATCTATCTCTATCCTCTATATCTAGAGAGATCTCTCTCTCTATATCTCTCTCTATCTCTATCTCTATATCTATATCTATCCTCTCTCTATATATATATATATATATATATATATATATATATATATATATATATATAGATATATATATATATATATATATATAGGCTTTAGTAGAGTTGCCGAAGGATTGGTGGACCGACTTTGGTACTATCCAATGCATTTATGACCTCTTTTCTTTATTATGCTGGCGCCTAATGTGATATTGAATAATTGACCCAATATTTGTATCGAATATTGTAGCCTGTGCTTGTTCGACATAACGGTACGATGATAAATCGGATCAATCTATATATGTCCCTCGATAAACAAGGAAGTTTCTATCCAAACTACTAGAGCCCACGAGCATTATCTGCACAACGGATTTAGATTTAGTCGAGTTGTCATCGTACTGCTGTGATGCCGTACTTGCTCGCGGGCTTTAGTAGTTTGGATAGACACTTCCTATTTTGAATCTAGATAACTAAGCGTCACGCGCAGTGTTAAGAAGCGACTGCTGTGATTGATCGACTGTTGTGGAGGTTTAAAAGTGCAGAATAGAATACTACAAGTCTTTCGTCCCTGATGCACACGATTGTCAGTAACACGAGAGTCTTTTGTGTAACGTTACACGGATAATATCTACGCCACGCAGACGAATGCAGATAAGGGATGTCGCAGTTGCTGACACTTTCCGGTTTTGCATGAACACGTATACACTAAGTCTTGTAAGCTGAGTAGCGGTGATACCCGGATAAGGCCTATGTATGTGCGGTACACAATAAACAACGCCCAATCATCTTAATGCGATGTTTAAAACACGCGTAGCTGGATGTGTCAAACTCCAAGCCTTCTGCTCTGCACGACGATGGTGTGGCATTTTCTGGTGATCGTTGTGACGTGTGCGATATCTAGCGTCCATTGCCAAGGTGAGAGAATAACGTGTAACTTAAACCATGTGGTGTGATACCGGTAATCTCCACTGAGAATCACAAGTAGTGATTTAGTGCAAGCTTATGAATCAGTGTCACTTGTTATTTAATTGATGCAAGTTTGCTGTGATATATTTTGACGATGGAAGTTTCCAGTTTAATTTGGTACACGATTCGCTAATATGTAGCAACTATTGCAGCCTATTAATAGTGTGTGGTTCTGTTTGTTAAAAACTATGAATGAAACTAAATGATATGCACTGCGACAGAACGCGTCGGGTGCTTTCTCGACGGGGGTCCGTTCTTATTGAGCGCTGAAATATATCGAAACTATACCCACATGACGATAGACTGGTGCCTCAATGTATGCCTTACACAATCCGGCTATGTGTACGCCGGGTTGGAGGTAAGTTTCATGGCGTCGTTTTTCTTTATCCTTCTTCCGTTCATTGAAAGCAAGCTCTTATTCTATCAATCAACTGCTGACCGGCTGAAAAGTTTCGGTGCTTTTTATCGGTCTTTCAACCAGGGACAGCGAACTTCCCTTCTTTAATTATTGTGTGCCTTGACACAAGCAGCTTAGCTTGTTGCTTTACATATTCCACCAAACCACCATCATCTCATTCTAAATTATCGGCTTTACCAGTCATCTCTTTTGCTTACAACGAATCACGCATAGTTTATATCCGTATTACACCCCGTCACAATCAGCCACTCTCATTTATATCCCTGTTCCGCCAAGCTAAAATCAGCCCCTCCTATTTACATACGTATTCCGCCTAGATGGAATCAGCTTCGCTTGTTTGTCTTAATGTTTCTCTCTTTCTCTCTTCTCTCTCTCTCTCTCTCTCTCTCTCTCTCTCTCTCTCTCTCTCTCTCTCTCTCTCTCTCTCTCTCTCTCTCTCTCTCTCTCTCTCTCTCTATCTCTCTCTCTCTCTCTCTCTCTCTCTGTCTATCTCTCTCTCTCTATCTCTATGTCTCTCGCTTTCTCTGTCTCTGTCTCGCTCTCTCTGTCTCTGTCTCTGTCCCTCTCTGTCTCTCTCTCGCTATCTCTCTCTCTGTCTCTCTGTGTCTCTATCCCTCTCTGTCTCTGTCCCTCTCTGTCCCTCTCTGTCTCTCTCTCGCTATCTCTCTCTCTCTCTCTCTCTCTCTCTCTCTCTCTCTCTCTCTCTCTCTCTCTCTCTCTCTGTGAATAATATGCGTTCTGCCTAACCACAATCAGCTCCCCTTGACTTTATACCCACTCCACCCAGCCACTTTCAGCATGTCTTTCTCTGTGTGATGTCTTGTCGTTCCAGCTGCGGTCAGTGATAAGCCTTAATCCATCTTTCGTCCAATCCTCCTCCAGTCCCTCTCCTTTTTGACTCACGTTCTCGTCCATGTTAGTCTCGTGTTTCTGTGGCATCACCGCTAGTCTGTCTTTCCTGCCGTACGCTTTATGCAGGCCGGCTACGCATGTTTGTGTGGGAACGACACTGACCACACTAGGGACGGACCTCAGCAGGAGGATACTGAGTGCTATAAACCTTGTCGTGGAAATCTGAGTCAAAAATGCGGTGCAGGGGAACGTCTGGAAATTTACATGGGTAGGCAGCTTTTGTGTTACTTAAGGATATAGTACATTTAAGATAAAGAGCCTCATCAGTATTTTGAGTAACTTATACATCACTATCTTCAAACGAAAACTTCCCCTTGGTCCGCAAAGGGTTACAAATGTCACACGCATTGCTCCCTTATCAGATGCGGACGAATGCGGTATTGAAAACGGCGGTTGTAACCATGAGTGTGTGAACAGTCCCGGCTCCTTCTATTGCAGCTGTAGAACAGGTTATCAACTTGTCGACGACGAACGACACACATGCACAGGTAGGCTGTGTCCATTGCGTACAGGCATCAATCATCAGCTTAATGCGCGCTGTTTCAAGATATTGATGAGTGTAAAGGGGACGTCCATTCTTGAAATCAGAATAAGTCCACATATTCCAAGGCATTAGGGGCCAAAACAAATAGCGGATATAAGCCTACTGTTATGATAGCGACCGAATTCTACATTCCAATGACCATGCTCAAATTCATTATGAACGCGATCGATTTAATTTGAATGGATTGAAACTCATTTTTGACGCGATCAAAATGAATTTGATCATATTCTTAAATGAATTTGATCGCGTGCAATATGAATTCAACCGCAGTCTTTAAAACGTCAGATGTGATTGCGACCACGATTAAAATTCTATGTTGAACCTCGAGCTATTTTTGCTATTATCCCGACGTTTAGAGTTAACGTTCGCTCAAAAAACTACTTTTGTATCCTCGATACCACTTCATATCAGCAACCTTGGCGCAAGTGAATGCAGATGTGCAGATGGGTATCAAATGGTGGGAAAACAGAAAACATCTTTGGAAAGATTGCTTATGTTTCCTACGGTAACGCTCGACCCAATTGTAAGACAGTACAATTTGACAACACGTGATTTAGACACATCATGGTTTTCTATGGCAAGATGTCGATGAATGCGCGGAGATGAATGGCGGCTGTAACCAGGAATGCATCAACAGCGTCGGTTCTTATGAGTGTGCATGTCGTGATGGATACAAACTGAAACCGGAAAGAAAAGTACAACTGCACAGGTAACGGCGCGAGCATTAAATGTCTGAGATATATATATATATATATATATATAGATATATATATATATATATATATATATATATAGATATATATATATATATATATATATATATATATATATATATATATATATATATATATATATATATATATATATATATATATATATATATATATATATATATATATATATATATATATATATATATATACATTTTTTATATAAGTATATTTTTATATATAGCGCAAAATTCTGGAGGGTACCGGGGGCATATTGTCAAGGTACCCTTGTGCAAAGTTTGTTCTAGCATCCCACCAACAGTATGGCATTTCACAATCAAAATAAGCCCGTGACATCTTTTTTCAACATATCAACAACAATCAAACGCTGTTCGTAGTATGTTCAGTTGATTTGTTCGGCTTGCATTCGACTTCTCATCCTCAGAAGAATATATCTGTCACGGACGGTCGATCTCATATTCAAAGCTTTCACTGCCTATTAACGTTATTTTGCAGGTGAAAGTATTGCGGTGAACCTAGCTGCAGGCATACTGTTGCCGTCGTTGGTTGTAGCTGTTGTTGTTGTGGGTGCCATTATATTCATAAGAAGGTAATTGTCGCAACATGCTTTCAATGCTGTTCAAAACAAATACAATGGTTCGAATGCTCAGCCAAAAACGATCAAAGTCTTAGCTGCGGCCATTATCATTAGATATATGTTGCGTAATAACTTAACTATGTCACCACGTGTTATTTTTGGGTCCACCAGACGGAAATATACTGCCAAGAAGAGGGCTGGAGATGAGTCACACACCGAGAACACAAACACATTTGGCAACCGTGAGGCATATTTCAGAGCGACTTAATTTGTATTTGCTCATGGTATTTCTATGGTACGATGGTAAAGAAAACAAGTGTTTTCGTTGTATAGCTTGGCATATGATAACAATGTCATCAATTTTTCTGAAGTCTCTGATGCGACTAATCGAAAAAGTGACGACAACAGCCACGAGTCACCGACGACGACACAGCATCGGAATAGACAACAGACCTTCCAGAGTAACAATGAGCCTCTGCCCTCAATGCATTTGGTAGCACATACAACTCACAAGCAGCAGCGCACTACCTCCGATGCATCCGGAATTTATGCCAACGTGCATACCAACTTCATTCATTTTTGCCAATTTGGACAAATATGTCGACGATATTGTCCTCAATACCACTGGAATTGAGAAAGAATATAAGGTAATCGAATTGCTATGCGGTTAAGCTAATTCCGCGAAATAAATTGATTGGTGTTAGATATCCTCTAGTTAATGCATTCCTTTCTTTCAAACTGTAGAGTGTACTGCCGTGCTATGGAGTGCAAACAGAAGCCGTAGGTGGTAACTGGAGATTGAAAAACAAGTACAAAAAACATAATGCCATGTAAGTTGTTGGCGTGACTTGCATCAGTATGTTGTGTATCATGAAAAGCTATATTTGTCTAATTATACGCTGCCTTTGCATAGATGAAAACAACCGAGTAAAGCTGACTCAAAACGGAAAACCCAATTCTGGTTACATCAACGCCAGCTATATCAGTGTGAGTTGTTTATAGTGTTAGCAGTTTTATTTCATTGGAAATGTCATGACGCATGTAACAGTTGTGTTGTTGTCTATCTGATGCAGGTACCACATTCAACAGGCACAACCATAGCTGCCCAAGGTTTGTCAGACAGTACTTACCTTCAAAGCTGTAAAAACATCATGTTGAGTCATCAGATCTTGATCAGTCCATGTTTGTGGTTGGTATTTTATCCAGGGCCGATGACAGAAAACCGTGGATGATTTTTGGTTAATGGTCTGGGAGGAAAACGTTACCATCATTGTCATGCTGACAAAATGAGATGGAGAATACGAAGGTGAACATTACCTGAATATAATAATAAATAATAGTTATTTAGGGCGCCAGTGTGATATACTACTGCTCTTTCTGAATTTCTACTAATTAGTATGTTCATGCAGAGGAAATGTGCCCACTATTGGCCGGAATCAGACTCTAAGCAATATGACAACCTTGTGATTCGACCAATTGATGTGACAGAGTTCCCGGACTTTGTGATACGGCGGTTTGAAATATATCTGGTACGCTAATTACGTCATTTGGATACACTGATCGCTAAAGAAATTCATTTGAGATATATATTAGCATAACTGTTCTGTTGTTTGGCCATTATAAAACCAAATAATGAAAATGGTTTTTAAATCTACAATTCAGGATACAGAGCGGTCGCCTTGCGTCACGTCGTCCTTAGAAGAGAGAATGGGACAAAACATTAACATATAGCTGGTCCCATTTATCTTAATCTAAACCGTATATTGTCATTTCCCTCACGTTCTTGCTTGTCACAGGAGACAGACTCCAACCAAAGACGGTCTGTCCATCAGTTCCAATTTACAACATGGCCAGACAAAGATGTCCCTGAAAATATGGCTCCACTCTTACGTTTTTACCATAGGATTAAAGCAATTAATATTTCTGGGACATCATCTGTCGTCCACTGCAGGTAAATGATCACTTAAGTTACTGCATTATAGAGTATCATTAGTACATTGATTTTCGCACTTGCTAAGTGAAGCTTGGAGCGAAGTAGTGCTGCCTTCTGTGATAATTCATTAACCGTTTATGCGATTTTTGCTTGCTAATATAACCTTTGGGATGTCTACATATGGATCCGGTTGATGCAGTGCCGGAGTGGGAAGGACTGGGACATTCATTGCATTGGACTGGCTCTTGAGACAGGCAAAGGATGAACATGGTGTAGATTTTCTCAAATGTCTGCATCAACTCCGCGAACAACGCATGCAAATGATACAAACATTGGTACATAATTTCCTCGGTCAAATACATTAACAGAAACAGCCCATTGGCCTTGGCCCAATTGTTGATTGAACGAAAGAAATATAAAGCTTATATAACGACACCATTACGCGTCGTTATTTCATGAATATTTCACTACATCATAAGGACAGAGATTTATCTATGTTTAAACAGAATCAGTACATATTTCTTCATGAAATCATCCGTGATGCAATTGCCATTGGGGAAACAGCTGTATCTTTGACTGATGTTTCTGGCGGATCGCTAATGCAGCCCAAAAACCTCCTCCGGCAATATGAGGTAATGTGCATATCAACAATTTCATCAAACGTATTTATGAATTTATAATCGCATTCAGAAGGCCATCTCACTGGGCAAACAACAGAACTGTTAATGATTGTTGTGGGAACCTTAGATCCACACACGTTTGTGTAATGCTGGTTGTGGTATTTAGATCCTATCCCGAATCCCCCTATTGACCGCTAGAACAGCGTCCGCAGCTTATAAGCCACAACACAAGGCAAAAAATAGGACAGATATTCTACCAAGTAAGACCGGTTAATTAAGTGTTTTATTGCCCAAGCATCACTGATTGAAAGCCAGATCATTTCGATATTATTGATATTTTGCATTCACACAGGTGATGCTGGTCGTGTTCGCTTGACGTCAGGAACTTCAGATTACATCAATGCCGTGACAGTGAAGGTAAGCCAGCTGAAGAAACGAGTTAAGATTCCTCTGAATAAATAAATAAATGATCTCTGCAAAGTGAAGTATGTTTCAGGGTTACTACAAAAGTGAGCACTTTATTGCCACACAGTGGCCTATGGAATCGACCGTGGAAGATCTGTGGAGGATGATTCACGACTACAAAATCCACGCAGTTATTGTGTTGGAAGATATGACACAAACAGTAAGTAATCCACTGAAACAATTCGTGATCTCTACACGCACGAGTCACTGTGGATGATTTTGAACGTTACATGTTTTATTGCCAACAGGATGGTTATCCCAGATTCCTGCCCTCAAGAGACAACAGTCATCGTGTTGGGGACTTGTACGTTCATTTGGTGGAGGGGACGATGAAGGTTCAAACCATCGAGGAAATGCACTTTATAGTATCACACCTGCAGTCGCTAAACAGCAATATCTACTCCAACGTGCAAGAGTCACAAGCCAGCAATGATACTGATCAAAACGTCTGTGTCCTGTCCATACCTGAATCCCGTCCTCTCAGCGTAGAACAGGTTGTCGTCCTCAATGAGCGGTTTGCAGGATTAAAGTTGTCCTCTGAATCCACCTTAATAATCAGCAGGTGAGCAGAATTAGTAATAATGGCGGCCCTAGTTAGTACAGACATCACGCAATGACCGCTTCATGGTCCTTCTATGGTGTGTTTTTTGCTTTGTTTAGAGATGGTGGTCAACTCTGTGGACAGTATATTGCAGTCAGCATCCTCTTGGAAATGATGAAGGAAGCAAACGAAGTGGATCTGTTTCATGTCGCCCAGCAAATCAGATCTTGCCGACCCGAATTCTTCTCCTCCGAGGTGCGTCAAATAATCACATTGGTTCAGTGCGAAGGATTAGTGCAGCTACATTATTCATTTTTGGGTTTGCTAACGGACTTATTTGTATGAACAGACATCATACCAGGAGTTCCACGCGATAATACAGAGTTATCTTGGTCAACAAGTGTAGCAGAATGTCAGGATCGTACCACAACTGAACGCCTTCCAGGTGCCATGCAAGCGTTTTGGACAAGCGATGAGAGTGGCAACCACATGCACGATATACGTACCATCAAAAATGAGTATTGGTATATATATACATCAGTATATATATTCATTTTATTTTGTGTTTACCAAAAAAATATTAAATCGTGATATCCTAACCGCAAAATATCAAAATAGCAGGTGTCATATATATTACATTTTAAACATTGATAATGCATATTCATGGTCTCGTACATTATTATAACATTTAGCATAATGATGTACCACCTAATCTATGCCTCAACTCCATCCGGGTTTATTCATATGCATTTTTGACATAGTCCCGTTGGTGCTTAAGTTGATAGTATTGTGTACCCAAAAAAACATTTCAGTTTTATTGCTTGTTTTAGTATTGATGGCTTTTCTATATATTAAACCAATCAATTGATTATATGAAAAATATGAAGTCACTTTGTGCAATGCCATTATGGCACGAATAAAAGATGCTATCAAGTTTTGAATCTCTGCGTTGTATGTAATCCATTCTGTGAATGCTTGTGCCAGAATGCATCTCTAGGGGCAATAATCCGTCATAGTGATTGCTGAATGTCCACCGATCGAAGAGTTGTGTGATCACAGATATCGTGTAAGCGTAGCTTTTGAAAAAACGTTGTCACCAACTGCAGCTCACGTTGTTAATCTCCCCTTGACAGGAAGCCAATCGGGTCTCGTGTTTTTTAGTCGCAATAGATTAGCATACCTCCTTTTACAAAGAGAAAAATAGATATTCGAATCTTCGCTATACTACTGATGACAAACTTCATGATGCAAGTGCCGACCTTTCTAGAAATCGTCGGCTTATGTTAGGCCCGCTTTAATCACTCTAATGTCAATTTTGTTTGTTTCTTCATCCCGTTATTTCTTTGGAGTTTAACCATTTAGATGATGCACAGTTCCTCGTACAAATCGGCCAATGTAATTTGACGGATGGGGACATGTTAAATACTCAGTAGCAGGTAAATCTAGGACGAATGACAACCTAGGCTCCCTAATTTGCTGGTGGCCACGTACGTACTTCTAATATCAGAAGAAATTATTACTGCAATGTATGAAAGGCTGGATAAGACATTTGGCACGGAGTAAATTCCGTTTGTGGCACAGACTCAGTTGTTTTAGTATTTGTGGCCGCCTTTGGCATTACCAGCAGTGCATAGTGTACCTACGGTAAATTACATTACAAAGAAGTTTGTGAAGAGGTATTTAATAAATATTATACCTAATGAGCAGGCATTACTGCAGGCGATTCACAATAGATGGTGCAGTGATAGTTAAGGAATAATATGCTCGATGTTAAAGCTAAACTATACGTTTTGTTGCACACGATGAATAGCAAGTGCTTTCGTGTCGTCAGCAGAAACAAACAGTAGGGAACCAAAGGAAACGGACGTGATACTATGTAGGCAGTAGCTTGAGTGGCACATGTAGATGTGTATATTATCCCCTTAATCATCATCAGATGAACAACTGGTGCTTAGGTACATGTGACAATAAGAGACCGCTGTTATGATATTACTAAATATGGCGTGTTTGTGAGTCAACGGTGAAGATTACAAATGATTGCGACCTCACAGTATCTTTACATAGCCTGTTCCGTGTACATGGAATACTTCATTCATAGGCGTATCACACCACAAACCACTCATTCCGTTAAACAGTTCATGATGCTTTGTGCCTCTATATTCACCGCCTACATCGTCAACCCGAATCATGTTCCTAATGGTTCTGTCAAGTTAAGATCCCTCAATGAATGGAATAAGCTGCAAATCAGCGTAGAACAGGTTGTCGTCCTCAATGAGCGGTTGGCAGGATTAAAGTTGTCCTCTGAATCCACCTTAATAATCAGCAGGTGAGCAGAATTAGTAATAATGGCGGCCCTAGTTAGTACAGACATCACGCCATGACCGCTTTATGGTCCTTCTATGGTGTGTTTTGCTTTGTTTAGAGATGGTGGTCAACTCTGTGGACAGTATATTGCAGTCAGCATTCTCTTGGAAATGATGAAGGAATCAAACGAAGTGGATCTGTTTCATGTCGCCCAGCAAATGAGATCTTGCCGACCCGAATTCTTTTCCTCCGAGGTGCGTCAAATAATCATATTGGTACAGGGCCGAATAATTATTGCAGCTACATTATTCATTTTTTGGTTTGCTAACGGACTTATTTGTATGAACAGACATCATACCAGGAGCTCCACGCGATAATGCAGAGCTATCTAGGTCAACAAGTGTAGCAGAATGTCAGGATCGTACATCAACTGAACGCCTTCCAGGTGCCATGCAAGCGTTTTGGACAAGCGATGAGAGTGGCAACCAATTGCACGATATACGTACCATCAAAAATGAGTATTGGTATATATACATCAGGATATATATTCATTTTATTTTGTGTTTACCAAAAAATATCAAAATAGCAGGTGTCATATATATTACATTTTAAACATTGATAATGCATATTCATGGTCTCGTACATTATTATAGCATTTAGCATAATGATGTACCACATAATCTATGCCTCAACTCCATCCGGGTTTATTCATATGCATTTTTGACATAGTCCCGTTGGTGCTTAAGTTGATAGTATTGTATACCCCAAAAAAATTTCAGTTTTATCGCTTGTTTTATTATTATTGGCTTTTCTATATATTAAACCAATCAATTGATTATATGAAAAATATGAAGTCACTTTGTGCAATGCCATTATGGCACGAATAAAAGATGCTATCAAGTTTAGAATCTCTGCGTTGTATGTAATCCATTCTGTGAAATGCTTGTGCCAGAATGCATCTCTAGGGGCAATAATCCGTCATAGTGATTGCTGAATGTCCACCGATCGAAGAGTTTTGTCATCACAGATATCGTGTAAGCGTAGCTTTTGAAAAAACGTTGTCACCAACTGCAGCTCACGTTGTTAATCTCCCCTTGACAGGAAGCCAATCGGGTCTCGTGTTTTTAGTCGCAATAGATTAGCATACCTCCTTTTACAAAGAGAAAAAATAGATATTCGAATCTTCGCTATACTACTGATGACAAACTTCATGATGCAAGTGCCGACCTTTCTAGAAATCGTCGGCTTATGTTAGGCCCGCTTTAATCACTCTAATGTCAATTTTGTTTGTTTCTTCATCCCGTTATTTCTTTGGAGTTTAACCATTTAGATGATGCACAGTTCCTCGTACAAATCGGCCAATGTAATTTGACGGATGGGGACATGTTAAATACTCAGTAGCAGGTAAATCTAGGACGAATGACAACCTAAGCTCCCTAATTTGCTGGTGGCCACGTACGTACTTCTAATATCAGAAGAAATTATTACTGCAATGTATGAAAGGCTGGATAAGACATTTGGCACGTAGTAAATTCCGTTTGTGGCACAGACTCAGTTGTTTTAGTATTTGTGGCCGCCTTTGGCATTACCAGCAGTGCATAATGTACCTACGGTAAATTACATTACAAAGAAGTTTGTGAAGAGGTATTTAATAAATATTACACCTAATGAGCAGGCATTACTGCAGGCGATTCACAATAGATGGTGCAGTGATAGTTAAGGAATAATATGCTCGATGTTAAAGCTAAACTATACGTTTTGTTGCACACGATGAATAGCAAGTGCTTTCGTGTCTTAAGCAGAAACAAACAGTAGGGAACCAATGGAAACGGACGTGATACTATGAGGCAGTAGCTCGAGTGGCACATGTAGATGTGTATATTATCCCCTTAATCATCATCAAATGAACAACTGGCGCTTAGGTACATGTACAGGTGACAATAAGAGACCGCTGTTATGATATTACTAAATATGGCGTGTTTGTGAGTCAACGGTGAAGATTACAAATGATTGCGATCTCACAGTGTGTTTACATAGCTTGTTCCGTGTACATGGAATGCTTCATTCATAGGCGTATCACACCACAAACCACTCATTCCGTTAAACAGTTCATGATGCTTTGTGCCTCTATATTCACCGCCTACATCGTCAACCCGAATCATGTTCCTAATGGTTCTGTCAAGTTAAGATCCCTCAATGAATGGAATAAGCTGCAAATCAAATTGAAGTGAGCGACAGACAGCAGCTTCTGCCTTGAGCCAATGAAAACAATAGGGTGTCACTTGGCGTTGCTGTCATATCAGACATTTTTATGTGAGATTAAGCAAAAGCATACCACGTGTTTTTGCGGTAACATGATATACGACGATAAATAACAATACAGCGGAAAAAGGGTGGCGGGTGGGCTAGCATGGTGAGAGACGTATTTGTATATGACTATAATGCGCGCTTGGATAGATATCGAACAACTTAGCTGAAAATATATCAGTCATACAGTGGGTAATTTAAACCAGTTCTTGCATTGCGACAGCAAAATGACACTTACACAAGAATATCATGTAGGAAGCGTTTGTGGGAGCACCATACAGGCCATTGTGTTTGATTCCGCAAATTGAGTCAATAAAGTACCTTGCGATTAAGATGCTGGGCTATTTAATCGGCACATTATTTGCGTTCAGTCCTCAAGGTGGAACCATGATCAAAGCCTTGAGGAATCAGTTGCACTATGGTTTTGTGAAGGCTCTATCTTCCCAAGTGGTCTGGTGTTTGCGATTAGGACTAATTAGCTTCTTCGTGCTCATAGTCTGCAGCAGTTATTACACCTGAAAGTGGGAAAGGAACTAACATAGATTCGGACGCTGACCTGGTAGGCAGCATAAGGACGGTAATTGCCGCCTCTCAAGAGAAAGAGACGATTGAAATTAGTAGGATTGAAAGTGTCTGGTAATTGCACAGAGAAAGATGGTACTAGTAGTTTTGCGATTGTGGGATGTCAGATGCTATAAGTCTACTGGCTGACAGCTCTCACGAGCTTGATTTTAGGCGCCGCGCGGCTTTTCAGTCGGTTTATTATTCAATAGCAAATGATCGGTTCTTCAGATTGTACTGTCGAAGATAGAAGGCAGGTTCTAGATGAAATAATGGCTACTCTCTCACATGTTTGCTTATAACAGATATCGATCAAGAGATATTGGGTGCAATCAGTGTGTGGTATGATGACAAACGACGTTGAATAATACCAGGTTTGATGCAATATATTGTCTACGGGGATTTGGCCCACGTCATTCAATGTGCTTGGAACTGCTTCACGGATGATGTAAACGACAGAGATGGATTGTCCCTAACGGCGTTTCGTTTCTATTGAACGGGTGTCACCACATATTTCACAAATTAATTCAGAGGATCACGGCATTAGTCGGCTTTGAACTTTTGTTATGTGGCACTTTAAGAAGTAGAATAGCAGGTATATTACTTAGATCATACTCATATCGCCTACATGCCACGGGCTATATTTTACAGCATCACTTGAAAATATTGGGTTGTTCAGAGATTTCGTCGAGAAAATCGTATCCTGAGACTATACCATATCGTTTAAGAATTTATGGCTCTAGTGCCACCCGTAATGTATATATAATCACCTAAGCTCTTGATATTTCTTCATATACAGTTAAGAATTGTTTTGAACTTTTTCCTGTGAGAGAATATAGAGGAGAATACTATAATCACTCACTAAATTATTTTCACGAAAAGAGATTGATTGCGTTGATCACTACCATCAGCTTGGGGTCAGTTATTCTTTGACACCTGGATAAAAATTGTATACAGGTTCATTATGTAACAAAACGAGTGTCCTAATGTAGCTAATAATCTATACATGAAGTTACGGAACAACACATTCAGCAACTTTGAAAATGTCTCAGTTAGTATCGATTAACATGGGTGACTTGTCTCCGTTAGTATAGATTAACATGGGTGACTTGTCTCCATTAGTATCGATTAACATGAGTGACTTGTCTCCATTAGTATCGATTAACATGGGTGACTTGTCTCCATTAGTATCGATTAACATGGGTGACTTGTCTCCATTAGTATCGATTAACATGGGTGACTTGTCTCCATTAGTATCGATTAACATGGGTGACTTGTCTCCATTAGTATCGATTAACATGGGTGACTTGTCTCCATTAGTATTGATTAACAAGGGTGACTTGTCTCCATTAGTATCGATTAACATGGGTGACTTGTCTCCATTAGTATCGATTAACATGGGTGACTTGTTGTCAGCTATAGCAATAGGACACACCAGCATTGAAGGCCTGTTTCTGTACAAACCGTGTTCGTTTTAGATTCGCAGCAGCTACATCAAACGGTCAATTTAGAAGATGCATAAAAACAACATTGTAGCCAGTATTTAATTACTGCACACTTTTACATATGCTGTTGCTAGTAGAGGGGATCGTTGACGCAAATACCTCGCCAGTTGGTCGCTTCAGCCAAATCCCTGTTAATAATAGTAAATATGCAGATTGTCCGGGGTGCAGTAATTAGTTGAATTTGTTTGATCTTCCCTGCCCCTTGTATTCATAGCGCACACAGATTACAAGATATTCCTTCCTCGATACTTCAGCCATGTTGGCTTTTAAGGCTGTATATCACACAATCCATCAGAAATCATGTCAACTTGTTAGAGCCACCCCGCACCTGAACTGTTCTTGTATTCACGGCAAGTATACATCACCAGATATGCCTTCCTTAATATCCCTGTCGGCCTGTCAGGGATGTAAGCATAGCAATCTATTTCGCTGCAGGGGATACTCTACACCATCAATAAGGCTCAGGCATCTTTGTACATTGCCGACAAGTATAACCCAGACGTATTGAGGGCGCAGACCAAGCCAGACAACCGTGCGGTCGTCATTACGACGGCCTGTAATAATAGACGACGGTCTTTGTTCTCGAACCAGGTCCCAAGCACCGGTGCGTGGCTTACATTTGTAAGGGTAGAATAGATTATCACTATGACGTGCGTTCATTTGAGCATTATTACATCATGATTAGACGCAACATCATTTGCCATAGGCGTCATGTCACCCAATGTTTCGGCGCGGTTGAGGGAGTTACGGCCTCATATTTTAATTGCGATGGAGAGTACTAAATCCTTTATGCACACTGGCAAGCGTGACATGTCATTCGCCAGATAATTCTTCACAATATAACCAGTAGAAATGTTGGTTCCATTTTCATTTGAGTTTCCGCTTTAAAAATTTTCGTCTTGACTGTACCACTCTTCCCGTCTCGCAGCAACCAACAAGCTTTCAAATATATATATATATATATAGATATATAGAGGATAGAGAGAGAGATATATATTAGAGATAGATATATAGATATAGAGAGAGATCTATATATAGATAGATCTAGAGAGAGAGAGATAATATATATAGATATAGATATAGGAGATATATATCTATATATATATATATATATATAAATATCTATAATATATATATATATCTACAAATATACATATACACATATATAAATATATTTATATGTTTTATATATATGTATATTTATATATGCATATATATACATTTATATATATATATACATATTTGTATAAAAATACATAGGTATATATGTATATATAAATTTATATATATATATATATATCGAGTTTATATATGTATGTATATATGTATAAATATATATACATATAAATATGCATATATATATATATATATTTCTCTCTATCTTTCTATCTCTCCCTATCTATGTTTATTGATATATATATATATGCTATATATATATATAGTATATTATAGATATTATATATATATATGCATATATATAGATTTCTATATATATATCATCTATCCCTATATATAAATATCTCATGAATATATATAAATATATGCATGCATACAGGGATATATATATATTATATATGTATATATAGCATATTATATAGATATATATGCATTAATATATATGTATATGTATATGAGATATAATATATATATATAATATATATATGATATATATATTTTATATATATATATATATATATGCATATATATATATATTATGCAATATATGCCTATATATAGTATATATATATATCTTCTCTGCTGGAGAGATGTCTTAGATATATATATATATATATTATAATATATATATATATATATATATATATATATATATCTCTATATATCTATATATATCTCTATATATATGAATATATATTGATAACATTCTTCTAAAACGAACACCCATTCTAAAACGCTATCTACAATTGATTCTAGGCTGGATATATAAAACTTGTCGAGTTTAAGCTCGAAAAATAATTGTGATTAATAGGGGCTTGTTGATCTGGAACAATAATACACTTTCTGAGAAAGATACAATGGTCGTTCACGATCGTAGGTACAAGGAATGTTGAAAGAGCGAAACGACATGGAATAGATATGTGTCTAATCAGATAACACGATACGCGAAAAAAGGGCATCGCGGATTGTAATGCTTTATTACCGTCATTGAAGCGCCTTTAGGGTAAGGGTTGGAATTGGTCAGTTAATGGAGCATTCATCAAATGACAGTTTACATACCTGGTAATTTACGAGAGACATCATGAGACCTCTCTTATCAACATTATAGACAATAGCTGTAAGGATGATGTTGAATATATTCTACTGAGCAGTCACCAGGTCATTGCGTTAACCATATTTTTTTGTGATACGATTATGTCTGTACATCATGACAGACGAAGCAAGTACAAATGCGCATAATGTTTTCCCCGCGATGGCAATTTTATAAGTCCGATGGCTACATGTTGGTTTAATCATATATGGCACTACCAATAGGGATGACCTAGTCTGCTACACTACCAATATCGCTGACCTATCGCTATACAATAAACAACCTCTGATTCCCGAAGATCTGTCGCTTGAATCACAATGAGCATAGGTCCTTAATACCATCAATATCAAATTTGCATGAAGCCATTTCGTTGTACTTTCCGGACGCATTCCTATCATGAAAGTCCATTATCACATGTTAAGGATACGTTGAAGAACTGCAGAAAAACCCACTCTGCTATAATAAACATCCTCGTTTCTGCACCAACAAACATAGGCTTGGTCCTTTTGAAAGCAATACTCATTGTTCCCCTTAGTAATTCCTTACATGACACGTGATTATTACGTAGTCATAAATTTAGCAACAGTTTTTTCCAGTCTTTTGTTTCATCAATCGGCCAATAATATTTCCGCCATTTTCTCACATCAAAAAGTGGATCTGTATTAATGAAGAAACCCGATATTCACTTAGCTGTACTAGCATTTAGCGTATCACATTGTGCAACAAGAAAACATTCACGGAGTTCCTTGTATACGGGCGAAATGACAGCCAATGCGTAATAGCACATTCCAACGTCATAACGTAAATAGCACTTGTCTCGTTATTTGCTAATATCGACGCCCGTCGATAACGATGAAAGGGCCTTCTTAGTAGTCACTAAAATGAAATTATCCTCTTGTTTCGTATGTGTATATACCTTATGACTGGCTAGCACGTTGAATGATATTGCCTGATGTAGTTAATAGTTTATCATAAACGCCTACGAAAAGTTTTTCTACGGATTATAATATCGGTGGCACCAACGAATAACATTCGAACCATGTGGTAACAGGACACAGTAGTTGTTATGATTGCAAGTGATCAAAAGCAACTGGTTATTACTGCACAAAATAATGTAGGGTCATACCATTTCTCCCACAGGTTTAATTCCTCTACTGGGGTATACAATTTATCGAATTGTTAAGTAGCATTGATTTTTCCGCATCATTAACAAGACGCATTCCTAGCCATCAGCAACCTGGGCATTATCCTGATAAAGTGATTCACTATTGCCGCGCGACGATCGTCCATCCATAAATAAATATTACAGCATAATCCGAATTACAATTGATTATGATTAAACCTTCCTGCCTGATTGTTGCAGATGTATATATAGCATGCATTGCCGGTTTTAATCGCTCACAAGTTTCAATAATATCTGTGCTAAGGAAGGTAGTTACTGTCTCTTATCAGAGGCTTTTTAGTGCAATGCACACCTTTAGAGAACTTGTTGCGATCTGAGTTCAGGCCATCTGCCTCTATGTTGCTGGCTGTTGTCCTCAGAAGACCAGTAGTAAGATAAACATAACGAAGGTGAAGAAGGTGAGAAGCCTAATTGTGGTAAGTAAAAAGTAAGGTAGTCTAGGTTTAAGTTTCTCTTTGTGCATCATAAGTCTTCCGGGCTAATTCATGCGCAAACCTCAATAGAGTCAGCAGATATAATCCAAAGATATAATCAAGTACCGTAGCTAATATAGTACTTTGCGACTCATTCGTGACCTAACCGCCAATCATTAGTTATCCAGACTTCAAAGTTAGCGGCTATTCCAGAAGTGACTTTAAATGAAAAAGTGCTGCATATATTCTCAAAAGAGTACCTCGTAGAGATTTTATACTGTGATAAAGCACGGATGAGTAGGTGTCACAAAGAACCCAGGATAAAAAGAAACTCCATTACGTGAGTAAAGCGTTGGTCTGAATAACGTGCAATATTCATTGTAACAGAGCTACAGGTACTCTATAAATGCTAACGCAAGACGCTGAATGAAAAAATGTTCAGTACGCATAACTATGCAATAGCTTGTAATAACGTTTCCTTTTTGTATATAAATGTGAATATATATATATATATATATACATATATATATATATATATATATATATATATATATATATATATATATATATATATAAATAAGCATATGTATATATATTAATGCATATATATGTATATATATATACATATATGCAAATATATTAATATATGCATATATATACAAATATATATATATGGATATATATATGTATACATATATATGAATATATATAAATATATGTATGTATACAGGTATATATGTATATATATATATATGTATGTATATATGCTTAAATATAAATATATGTATATGCATATATATATGCATAAATATATATATATATATATATATATATTTATATATATATATGCATATATACAGAGATATATACATATGAATATATGTTTATAAATATATATGTATATAAATATAGATATAAACATATATTTATATATATATATATATATAAACATAAATATATATATATATATATGTAAATATATATACATAAACAGTTATATATATATAATTATACATATAAATATTTCTATGAATATGTATTAACATATGTATATTTATATGTATATATATAAATATATGTATGTATACAGGTATATATGTATACATATGTGTATATACATATATGCATAAATAAAAATATATGTATATGCATATATATAGGCATAAATATATATATTATATATATAATATATATGTATACATGTATGCATATATATATATATATATAATATATATATATATATATATATGTATATATATATGCATATATACAGAGTTATATATGTATGTACATATACATATGAATACATATATACATTTATACGCGTATATATACATTTATACGCGTATATATATATATATACCCATTTCCACGTATATAGATATTATGCATAAATATATATATATATATATATATATATATATATATATATATATATATATATATATATATATATATATATATATATAAATGAGGCGCCATTGAGGTAAATTGTGTGATCTTTTCAGGCATCACGAGAATTTGCATGGGAGGAAGCCTAGAGTAAGCTCTGACATTAAGGATTACCTTGCCGGTATTCGTCTGTTGATTTGGATGAAATTTGGTGCTTTGGACGGCCAATTACACTGCGCATGGGATAGTACAGGAGAAAATGTGATTTGTCGTGTGGAGTTTTCGTTGTGGAGCTTTTTCTATTTAGTTCAATGTTATTTCTCTTTTTTTTCTGAACATTGAATTCATTGCAGTGTCAGTTTGGACCAACTCAATACTGTGTCAATGACTCAACTGCCTTAAAGACTGTAAATCTGCGTCTAAGTGATTATGGCTAGTGAGTGGATCGAGGAGGTGACACTGAACTCACTTCTCACCTACATTGTGCACTCTATGGACATCTCCCCCGCCGCTAAGATACACCAGGCCTGTCGCGATTTCTACTCGTTGGAGGATATCCAACAAGCAAAAGAAGCATTATGGAGTGTCGGGGATGGTGCTATCCTCCCGCACTTAGTACGACTGCGTGATTCTCCCACACGAGCTGAGGTAGACGCCGTGCTGGAAGATGTCATAGGAGATCTTAAAAAACTGGATGTAGCTGGTAAAGTTCCGAAATTTGCCATCAGTCCACAGGGTTTGCATAGGATAGCCAAAGCAACCCCTGCCGAAGCATACCCAATCAGCCTCTGTGAGAGGGTGACGCAGTTGGAGGAAAACGTCTAAGTACTTTCGAAGCACCTAGAAGAGACGGTCTGCAAGAGGATCAAGTCTTACGCCACCGTTGTTAGCACAACATGCACCCCCATCAAGTCCTCACATTGAGTCACCTGTGGCAGTGATGACTACTCAAGAAGCCCCTGCGGTCCTAGCCCGGTTAACAGACCTAACTACTACCTGTTAGGTCTGGCGTTTGGCCTATTCAAAATGCGGTTGACAACCAAAGATTGATCTCACTGACTTTCATAGTTAAACAAATACAAAGATGAACCATATCTGGTTATTCTTAAACATCTTACGGTGCTCACTGAAAAATCCAGATCGTCATCAATCTACATTTTATGCACAAATTAATCAAAAACATATCGCAAACATTAACGCTGCTCCTTTTATCGCCATTTTTGTCTCGGATAACAAAGTACGTTATGACGAAATTGCTTCGTTTTCACATAGACTTGAGCAGACGCATTTGTGGACGATATTCCGCTTCGAATTTGTTTTCCAGTGCTATGTATTACAGCTTTTCTACAACTTCAGCGAACAAGGTAATCAACAATTGGATCGAACACAATGACATCCGTATGGCTATTTCAAATAGATAAAAAGTAGGTCGAAGAAATATTTTCATGATTGACCAGTCCACCACATTTGGCTTGGCATGAGGTAGGCCTCTACTGCAGACATAGAGGCCTACCGTAGGTCTACTGCGGTCCCAATAGCCTCTGCCTCCACAGCTGACCCATCGCCTGAATCGCGAATGAGTGAGGCTTCTCCACCAGCGGACGATGGCTTTCATGAGGTTCGGCATCGTCGAACAATTAAAGGCGCACCAGTGCCAAGCCGGGATGTGTTTGTGCAGAGGACTTAATATCGTTTATTGCAGAATCGGAGATAGAGGTGAGAAACATTGTGCACGTTTCCAATAGTGAAGCGAAATTTGAGAGCTTTAGAGTTGAGGTGAAAGTCTCCGATAAGAAATCATTGATGAATGATGAGTTCTGTCCCATTTGTATCTGCGTGCGGAAGTATTACCCTAAGAGTGTTCGTCAATAAATGTTAAGTCAAAACTTTACTATTGGTACTTATAATTGTCGAGGACATAAGAACGATACTGTTATGTACATACGTCATTTAATGGGAGAATGCGATGTTCTTTTACTACAGGAGCACTGGTTATTTGAATCTGAGTTTGCCCTGTTTGAACGTAATATTGATAATGTGTTCGTCGTTGGTATATCTGGTATGGACGAATCGGAATTGTTAGTCGGTAGACCTTATGGTGGTTGTGCAATTTTACATAAGACATCTACCAAAGTTTCTGTTACACCAGGCATGCGAGGTTATTTGTCAAACTACTAACGGACCTGTTAAAATGTTGATCATTAATGTATACATGCCATGTGATAAGGATAACAGCATATCAATTAATAACTTATACAGTGAGCTTCTAGATCAAGCAAATGCTGTTATCACATCTCATACGGAAGCTGATTTCATTATTATGGATGGTGATTTGAACACAGACTTTTCACGGGATAGTTCCAGGCATACTATATCGTTAAATAATTTCTGTGAACAGGAATGTCTAATACCATGCTTTATGAAACCCCCTGCAAATGTCGATTTCACTTATGAAAGTGACATGTCGCATGCCAGATCGTCGCTTGATCACTTAATGGTTTCAGAGAATCTAGAGTCATCCATTGCAAGCTATGAATGCATCCATGAGGGTGACAATATGTCGGATCATAGTCCGGTTATCTTAAAATTGAATGTTACATGTAGATATCGCCAAATTACCATCGGGTACTTAACGGAAGTGGAAGAGCGCAAAGGGTAATGACTTTGATTTGTACAAGGACACCCTGCGTAAAATGTTGGCTAATGTGGATGTTCCAACGGAAGTTTTATCATGCGCGAACCCGAGTTGTTGCGAGCATGTTGAGAATATTGACCAATTTCACGATGACATAATTCATGCTTGCGTGGCATCGTCTCTCTGTAGTATTACGGCTAACCGACCAAAGAAACGCCGGGCTGGGTGGACCGACAAAGTCCAATCCCTGAAAAATAAATCAATTTGTTGGTGCCGCTTGTGGCGAGAGGATGCTTGCCCTTCTCTCGGGACGATTAAAGATATAATGGTTAAGGCTAAAAAAGACTACAAAAAGAAATCACGGAACGTTATGCGTAAACAAGACAAATTAGTAGCCGACAGAATGGCGGCTGCAAACGCGTCCAAATATAATCCCTATTTTTGGAAGGAAGTTCGTAAGAAATTTAGCGCACGTGTGTCTAACCCTACCCTTGTGGACGATGCTCATGATGAGGTTAATATATGCGAAACCAAAGTTTTAGTATGCTATGTATGTAGATGTTGTTTCCAAAGCAGAACAATTGTAAGCGATAATGTTCGAACAATAATGCATGCCCTGAACATCAATAATTGTTATTTTTATTACAGCATAGTGAATGCATAAAGGACTCTAGCTATAAGATTAAGCCACCAGGTAATTCTGAATATGAGAATATTGCCATGCTCATAAAAGAGCTTATTTCTATTAGAGATGGGGATTCATTATCAGTGCTTATCCGACATGAAGCTGAAGCTCTGTTAAAGGAATTGTGTTTATCGAAAGTGATATATTTGTTTATTCGTTCTCGTGTGTTTTTGTTGTTGTATCAAATAATAATGTTCCTGTACACCTGCTGTGCGAAAATAGAGATTATAATCATTATTAGTATTATTTATATTCATATATAGAGTTATTATATAGATATATATAAAAGTTTTATAGATATAGGATACATAGATATATATATCTATCTATATAGAGAAAGATATAGATAGAGATTTATCTTATAGAGAGAGATATCTATATATATATGGATCTTTATATTATAGATATACATATAGATATATAGAGACATATATATCTATTTCTCCATACATATCTAGATATATATATCCCTTATCTCTCTCTATTATATCTATCTAGATATATATCTATATCTCTCTATATATAATATATATATATATATCTCTATCTATATATATATCTATATATATACGAATGCGACTTTTTTGATACAATCGACCGATTTTTTGGGCACACAGTCACATCTTGGCACACGATATGAGTGCCAAAAATGTCAAGCTCTTTTTGAGTGCTTTGTTCTGCAATTTTTTATTTGGAATTTATGTTACCTTTTTGATTATCTCCATTAATATTTATCTATTGCAAGGTTTTGAACCCTGCATCGCGCAGGTGTTAGTTAGGGACGTTTGAAAAAATTTATATATTGGACTGACGACCATTTTGGTACTTTGCATTTAACAGCTTGTTTCTCGTTATTATCCGATATATCATAATCCCAACTTCTGATATATTGCTTAGAATTACTTCCTTCACAAATATAATCTATCCACGTGACGTTCGATAGGGGGAATAAGAAAAATATATATATGGTTTCGACGTTTTCCAATGAGCTGGCGACAGATATATATTCGCCCGGACAAAGCGAAATGTTTGAGCTGGTCGGATAATTCGTATGGCATCTCGTGCTTTGAAATGAAGTTGCGCTGCTGGCCGAGAATATCTTATGATTTGGTAAGCAATAACCACAACTCTTGAATATATTAGGGCGTTATTTAAGACGCTTATACCCAAGCAACCAGATGATAGCGAGAAAATATATATAGTGTCGCTTAAGTCACTCGACAATCCGGGTTCTCAGCCTGGGTTTTCAAATATCGCCCACTGCGACATTTTGTCGTTGATCTAAATTATGACAACGCTGGTTCGATAGATTGGATATATTGTGTAGTATGCTCAATCTGACGTATAAATGGAATCTGGTCAATGTTTGAGGTACTTTATTTTAGCCGGGCTTGGCGAGTCGCTTCGCCAAGTTCTGTTGGTTAGTCGCGTGTGTCATAATGTATGTATGTAAACAATTTTTTGATCCGCGATACAGGTCGCCATCTTTTTTTTTCAATCGTTAGGCGTGAATTATGCGCAAAAGCGAGAAGTTTTGTTTTGACCTTGATCTGAAACTAATGTCAAAGTCAGCGAATAAGTGAAAAACTAGTACCTCGAATAACTCCATTAATAATGGTCGGATTGTTACAGAATTTACATCATTGTGTTGCTCATTCTAACTGCAAACCTCTGCTTAAATAAATGTAGGCATCGAACCAACATTTTTCTCAAGCGCCCCAGCCCCAGTGTAATTGGAGTCTTATTTAAGCACAAAGACCTCTTGGAGTGATTTGCCATGAAAAGTTGTCATAATATGCAATAACTAGTTCAGATTTTGCTAAAGGTGTCTCTGCGAAAAACACCTATATGATCATGGTACACCCTACCCCTCAGATATGTACAACAAGATATGACAATTTCAGCTCAAAAATCAGTCTTGAAAGTATCTGCTGACCCTTTATTGTTTTGTCATATAATTACCATGTCTATTAAATATGATTAAACTTATCATCAATAATTTTTAAAACTTTTATGTATAATGTTATGAATCCTTTACACTGAAAATGATGTTCATTGGCCTTTGAAGTCACTGTAGATAATATGCTATAGAGCAAGTAAATTGTTTAAGCAGAAAGGTTGGAACATAACAAGTCTATGTAAACTGAGCTATTTAATAACAATTGATATGTTGCATGTTCATTTCATCATATCATTTTACCCTGATATAGATGTATATGGAATTATCACTATATATATTCTTGATCATTTCCTTATCAGTTACTGATTAGTCATGGAACGATTCATATACCCCAAGACACCTCGTATACTCCCGTGACCCAGTTAACTGTAGCGCTGTATGTTCCTAAACCCCTTACGCATCTTACTCCAACGCGAGAATGCTCTTCTGTTCTTACCCACCAGACGACCATCATCATCGACGTGGTACGGGATGGAGAGAAGAAGTGAGTTTCCCAAACAATGCAGGTCAAAAAGTTCATTGGGATGTTCCAATAAGCAGGGTTGATAGATTCAGCGGGATGACATTAAGTATTTTAGGTATGGTAACAGTTCACTAGGCTTCAGATAGATATTATGTTATATGGACATGATGGTAGAAAATAACCACAATGTGTATAGTACTGCATTGTTTGGCAAGTTGCGATTGAAGTGACTAATGTTGCAGCACCATTGATAGTATTATACATTTATCAACACATACCAGTGGCTGCTTATCCACCGTCACTTGGTGTTTCATAAACTTAACTATTGCCAATTATCTTAAAATGATAGACCTCGAAGGTCAAAGGGTCCTCAGATTGCAATTATAATCAATACTTGGGGGTAGTCATAACATCACATGTATATTGGGCTGTTGCCTATCCAGGCAATGGCCAATGTGATGGTCTATCAAAAGAGGGAACAAGTTGATGGTGCAAATATAGACTTGAAAGTGTCAGATATCTCCAGAGGGTCACCTAATACAAATAACACCAGCCACTAAATTAACAGCCTCTGAACTGCATAACTATTTAATTGCATAATAAATGAGCATCTGTGCTATAAAAACCATGACTATGATTATTATGTAATTTGACAGTAGATAATATTGAATATTCTCAGCTAAACAGCTGATGTGGTCTCCCATAAGTTTCCTGACATTGAATTATGTGATCTGACCTCTGCAGGTATCCTATTAGTGAGTGTGGAAACATTTTATGAGGTGTTATATTGCGAAAATAAATAACCAGCATCTGTATACTGGGTCTCTATCTTCTAACCGCATTGCTCTTCAAGCTTCCATTCCTATTTAGTTCTCTAATAAAGATGCAGATTGAAATGCATTATCATATATATAGAGCTCTGTTAAAGTTTGGGCCAATGTACAGTGAATATGGAAGAAATTCTATTCTGAACCAACCAGATAAGTATATTTCCACAAATCTACCCATATATGTTTCATTAATAAAGGTACCTATTTCAGATGTTAGTTTGGGAACCTATCAGAGACCACTGCCTGAATTGACCATAACTAAAGTGGGCGTGTACTTGGCACAAATAGATTGCCTTGACAGTCGGTTTGTTTGGTTTGGTTGTATCGAGAGACATTATATGATGAAGTATTTTCCAATTTTGTACCACAACCATACTGACATTTTTGGAACTTGATCCGATTGTCATCAAATGATCAATTAAATGGTTCTGAAAACTCGCACAATATGCAGGTCACATACTTATGAACAAATGTGAAGCAAAGGCAGTAATATGCAGTGATACAAACATTGTTTCTCATTGTTTACATCTGAATTAATGCATAGTCTGTAATGTGTCAATTATATTAATTTTGAAATGCATATTGCCAAATGTATGCGCTTTTGTTTATTAGATACTTAACCAGCAGCCCAAGCAAGTACCAGTTATGCCACAAGTCTGCCTAGAACAAAAAGCCCTGTAGACCCCAGACTTATAGATGCCAAAAAAACAACTCGATTTCTAGTGACTCGGAATCAGATCAGGATGTCTCGAGCAGAACATGCATCAAAGGTACAAGTGAGTATTTTTCATTCTTCTGTGATCTATTTACTAGTGACAAGGTATAAACCAAAGAAAGGCTCCTTTGCATTATAATGAAATCCAGTTAAGTGACCTTCATATAAAAGGCACTATTCACTGCATGGTCTACAAAGGCCTGTGCTATATTATGAAAGTCATTATAAGTCTGCTATAACTGGAAACTAATAGCGAAATATGAAAACAATATACCAATGCACATGCAGACGCTTCTAATGGGATACAAGGCAGACCCAAGCTCTACAACTTGCCTTCAGAAGTTATATTCAGATCCCCAGTCTAAGGAAACTACTCCCATGTACGGTATATACTGTATTAATCAGGATAAATTTGACAGACAGATCATTCCCAGTATCTCTTTTACGGTAGATGTCATATATTATATACAATTGTTGCAAAATTGTGATATATGCTGAATTGTTATTTAAGCTTGTAGATTATCCATGCACTGCCATGTGATGTTTCATGATTAAGTAACTTTACCTGATGCTTAATCAGTTAGTTGTATCTTCTATTCTCAGCTTACACGGCAGATAGATTATTACAGAAGTAGTAGTTACACTGACTCAATGTACAATCTGTGTAGTTCTTAAATAATCTCTCTTATTGTTCTGTGCATCTTTCTAAAGATGTCCTGGTCAATCTAAAACCTGCTGCGGTGCTGCAATCTTGTGTTCAACAGCAATTTAGTCTGTAAAACATTTATGGTCACCATCATATACAGAATGCATGTAACACTATTCATTTGACACTACCCTCACTTTGACACCTGGAGTTGTTCTACACCATTCATTCAGACAAATGGTAGGTTATAGTTGTACCAGCAAGGAACACTACCTAACATTCTGTGGGATCACCCATCAATCTGAACCACACATCTCTTGCCTCCAGTTTTGGCTGAATAATAGAGCTGTTATCTCTGTATTAGCGGTGCAAATTAATTTGCTTAATATGTGTACATGTTAATTGAAAGAAGTTCTTAAGTCACAGCTGCCAATGGGAACTTCCCTACTTGGAAAAAAAATATGAGTTCCAATGGGCCTTGCACCATCTCCTAATTATGTGTGAAATGTCATTAACTATGCATAATTGTAATGAGCAGTGCTGGTTCCAAATGGATGTGTCACAAACTCTTAATTATGCTTGAAATGTCAATAAACATGCATAATTGTCATACAAGTGACCTTTTTAATCGCTATATAGTTTATAGACAATATCACACATGCCCAGTTAATGATGCATTAATATTTCATCATAGCTTTTGACAGTAAAAAAACGATTTTTAAACCATGTTTACCCATGGCCTCAATGTTAAAATTATGTTTACCAGTGGTTTTACTTGTTCCATAGCTGTGATATTAATGTTGCATTTCAAATCCATCCCCTTTAAACAAATTATGGCCATATGAAACCTGTATATATATATAAGCTATTAATTAATGGTAGCGAGAGCATTTGCAAAATGCAATTGGCAAGTGTAGTGGAATGTGAATCATGCCGATTCTGTATTTACACTGCTTAAACAAAATTCTTTTCGCTATGTATATCCTGCAACTGCCACAAGTACATTTATAACAACATCTGAGTTCTCTCGTGTATTCTATTGCTAATGCAAGACTAACCTAATTTACTGGAACTTCAGCAAATGATCTCCAGAGAGTACCAATTAATCTTTAAAAAAAATGAACATTACTGCTGTATACATGAAAATGTGATTGGTCAGACCCATTTAATGTTTAAACGAATATAATTTTGTAATTCACAAGCCCTAGATGACACAACATGTGTAAAACGACTGCAAAACATACATAGAGATAACAAATAACACATCTGGTATGATATTTGCTTAATATCACAGAAATATATTTTTTACCAAAATGCATTTCGCATCTTACAAAATAGCAATAAGTGGAATATTTTGCTAGAAGAGGAATGTATCTTTATGCGCCAAGTAGTAGGCTACTCCTGCCTCCACTTTGTATTTCGTGTCAATGATTGGTTAGAGAACCCCTTCGTCTGCATCATGGCGTCCCATATTTCTCCCATTTAGCGAACACAAATCATGAATTATGCCTTCCCCTTGCAGGTTTTTCTTGGAAAAATATATAGCAATCAATTTCTCCATAGGGGATATATCTCGCCATCAATAAGGTTACGTGACCCGTCCTTGGGTCATACATTTGACATAAAGGGTAGAGACTGTCTATGATCAATGATTTTTTTCAGGCATACTTTTAGGTTGGCCGGATGAAGCAGTAGTACTGAGCACGTAACAGGCGCATTTGTTAGGTTTACCAACCCTCATTGCAGCCAGGGGTGACAGTAATGGATTGGGATTATTATTGCGCTTTAATGACACCCTCTTCATTGTGAATAGATAAATGGTGGCATTAGACATCATTTGGCATGTGTAAGCTACTATCATTAAGTACATAATTGTTCATTTAGAATGACCAAACACACTATTTCATACAGAAAATGTATCTGTATGGACAGCTCTTCATATGGGCAAAAATCAGTCGACTTAAATACCAGCAGTAAAGCACCATGATATTATAAGTCAAGAACACCTGTCAATCAAGCATCCATTTCGGATAATAATCACGCACTGGTTGGATTTGTTTCACTTTGTTATCATCAATCGGATACGTAGAATCATTCTAACAGATACGATTAGTTGAACTTTAAATATGTGTTCATCCACAATCCATCTGATTTATTACACCGCAGACACTAATGACCTGTTTTGCAATCGCTAAACTCAATACGGTATTAACATGAATATTCATCGGATGGATGGGAACAAGTTACTGCGTCAACAATAAGGTAATAATAACAGGTCATTGCATAAACAATAGGAGAGTAGTGACAGGTTACTGCGTTAGTAATAGGACCATCCTAACAAGTTACTACGTCAGCAATAGGGCAGTAATAACAAGTTACTGCATCAGCAATAGGGCAGTAATACCAAATTACTGCGTCAGCAGTAAGACAGTAACAACAAGTTACTGCGTCAGCAAAAGGACAGTCATAACAAGTTGCTGCATCAGCAAATAGGACAGCAATAACAAGTTACTGTGCAATCAATACGACAGTAATAGAAAAAAATTACTGTGTCAGCATTAAAAAAGTAATAACAAGTTGCTGTGTAAGCAAAAGGGCAGTAATAACGAGTTACTGCGTCAGCAGTAAGACAGTAGTTACAAGTTGCTGCGTCCTCAATAAGACGGTAGCGATACAGCAATAGGACTGTTGCACCAAGTCACTGCTTTAGCAAAAAGAGAGGTCTAGCAAGTCACGGCGTCAGCAATGGAACAGTAGTAACAAGTTACTGTGTCACCGATGGGACATCAATAACAAGATAATGTGTCTGCAAAAGGACATTAATAACAAGTTACTGCGTCAGCAATATGTAAGTAACAAGTTACATCGTCAGCAATAGGACAGTAATAACAAGTAACTGATACAGCAATAAGAAAGTAATAACAAGTTACTACGTCTGCAACAATGTTTGCAGGGTAATGTTATTTTTGAAGTAAAGAGCAATTAAGCAATGGAATATTGCTTTCAGGTAGTCCGTGGTATTGCATTTTGTTATATGAAGGGGAATGAAAGATGAAATATTCAGTAGTTAAATAATACTGAATGATTGTCGGATGCAAAACAAACAAATTAAACTGGCCGTATTTGCACCTGCTTGGAAATATGTCACTTCAATACATCAATTTGCCTTTGCTGGGTTCTAGAATTCAACATGACTGTTTGATTCTAAGAGCCTCTAATGAACCAAATACACAGAGACCTTGGTTACCTATTCTACAATTACTCACCAAACAAATAGAGCTTCAATTGGAAAGGTGTTTAACCTGTTGCTTATTACCCAAAAAGAAAAGAACACATACTGATATGGACCACTAATTGGCACCAAGTAATCATTGTTAGAAGAGGTTTAAAAGAAGATACGAATGTGGAATAAAAGCCAATGCAGCTCATGCATCTTATGTAAGATAATTAATGCATCTTTAGCAATTTGATAGCAAAACATGCGATATATGTATGTTCAAAAATGACACATTTGTTCAATATGAATGCAAGACAATGGCTGTGGATATTTTATCTATTTCAAGTCCAAAGTTTAAAAAAATTATTAAGTCACTAAAACAATGGAGCAGAAAAAATAGTGCTATCCACCTGTCAGAAGTTTAATCACAGTATTGCAATACTGATAGGTGTCAATCACTTATATTCAGATCCCAATGCAGCACCAATCAAACTCTCTAATTAAAACATGCACTTAAAAGAGCCACAAACGTCATCTCCTGACGTCGCACAGAGCAAGGCGCTTTAAGCGGTATTGGAGTTGGTATGATGGTGGCAAAATCTTAAGTGTGACCTTGAAACGTCCTGAAGTTTGCATTGATTACCGCAGGCGAGGACGAGGCACGCAATATTTTGTGTATAAAAACGCTGACACTACTTTACGCGATATGTAGAGATGAAGTTGGACAACCGTCTTGTCGTGGAGCAGGGCAATTGTGAATGCATCACATGGCGATGTTGTCTCTGATACTCACTTGCCAGTAACTAGACCAGCCACTTGCAAAAATGTAAAGTGAAAGGCGCATCTGTTTCACCGCGGACGTTATCCTACCCCCCCCTGCCATATCTTATCTGCTGCGCTACTAATGGAAAAGATTTGCAACCTCATATTCTGAACTTTTGTGTGCTGATCGCTTATCTTACCAACGGGCTTCCAAATAACAACGTAACCTACGCGCACAGGTCGTCCAGTCACCGAAAATTGGTTATATGTTTGCCTCGCAGGCCAGCCGTTTTGTAAGAACAACTAGGCTTATAGTAGCTCTATATAACCACTGCGCCATTTGAGCCCAGCCTCCTGAGTGACGGATGAATCGTGAAGTCAGCAACGCAGCTAATGACTAGGTCTGAGGCTTAGTAGGGTATAGGAATAAAGGTCACACAAATGCAAATTAAAGACGTAGCTGTGAACATCTTACAAGGCTGTTGTATGGTATTATATGACTATCTGATCACACACACACACACACACACACACACACACACACACACACACACACACACACACACACACACACACACACACACACATATATATATATATATATATATATATATATATATATATATATATATATATATATATATATATATATATATATATATATATAGATATATATATATATATAGATATATATATATATATATATATATATATATATATATATATATATATATATATATATACATATATGTAGGTTCTAGTGTTTGGATGTAAACTTCCTATTTGATGTCTGTAGACATAAGTGTCACGGGCAGTGTTAGGAAGCGACTACTGTGATTGATCGGCTGTTGCGGCAGTTTACAAAAGTAGATTAGAATAATGCATGGCTTTCAACTCCGATGCACGCGATTGTCAGTAACACCAGAGTCCTCTGTGTAACGTTACACGAATAATACCCATGCCACGCAAACGAATGTACATGGCATGTCGCAGCAGCTGACACTTCCTGGTTTTGCATCAACACGTATACACTAAGTCCTGCAAACTGAGCAGCGGTGATACCCGGATAAGGCCTATGTATGCGCGGTACACAAATAACCACGCCAAATCATCTCAACCGACATTCAAAACAGCGTAGGAAGTCCAAGCCTGCTGCTCTGCGCGAGGATGATGTGGCTTTTTCTGGTGATCGTTGTGACATCTGCGATATCTAGCGTCTCTTGTCAAGGTGAGAGAATAATTGCGTGTCCATGGAGACAATTGGTTTTGGAATTGATAGAGTATTACGAGCGCTCAAATAGATTTGGTGTAAACCTATAAATCAGTGTCACTTGTTGGTGAATTGATGCAAATTATCCGTTATTTTG
>CM067352.1:4371262-4393762 GCA_034190875.2 Urechis unicinctus | reverse complement strand
TTAGCACCAACCTTTTAACAATTTGACAGCTACGTTGCATGTTATGCACAGATTGCTGCACAGGAAATTGGTAAATGTTCATTATCTAGATATATGGAAATTGCTAATTAAATATGCGGAATGTTCAGTATATACGCACTCGAGGGCAAGGTCTCTAAGGGGAACTGAAATGCTTTAACAGGTTAAGATGGATTTATTTATAATGCAACTTATTATATAAATCACAGCAAATGTATACTTTGGCGGAATTTTCAACAATGGTCGTCCCATGTTAATTGTCGCTAAAACTTTCGTGGTGAGGTTGATTAGCGCAGTCAGCGTTTACATGAGATGTGAGAGTTAATTAGCTCTTCCGGTTAATTGATTGATATAGTAAGATTAAAAAACTGTAACACACGATAAATCGCTATGATAACCCCCTTAATACCAATCAGTGACGTCAATTAAACTGTCATGGCAAATTTTAATCACTACGTATGTCACAACGGAGATCATCTGATGTAAAATTATCTACGATGCATGCCATTGATTTCAAGAAGATTCCATTTGGTGAAATTGCATCATTTCCCCTTTGATATGTAAATATTTGATTGACTCTCGCTCCCCTCTTTATATACCGTTACAACTATAATTTGTCATACTATTGTGCATGAGTATAAGTAAACAAGTTTCTGTCCTGATTACATCTTGGTTCGGCCATCTACTCGTCTCTACAGATGTCACGGTTTCTACGTGTTTATTATAATCGTAAATGTTGATGAATATACCAGTTTATTCAGCGTAACACCATTCAGCCACTTTGCGATGTACCTATAGTAATAGGTATTCTTTGCTAGCTTGCTTGAATGTATATAGAGTAGACATTATGCTAAGGAGTATTTCTTAGTGTGTATAGTGTGTCTTGGACACAACCTTTGGCTCACGTAATACGAGGTATACATCGAAAGACGTTGTTATTAAATGTTTCCAACACCATGCCAAACATTGTAAGGTATTCGAAAACTTCTTCGACAGATTGGTAAATAAAAATAGGTAACGCAAAGTCGGGGATTGTTCTTATCCTTCGAATTCTTCCTCGCCAAACATATACCCCCATCCAATTTTCTTGACAGGCAGCACATCTAGCCAGTTATTGTGAATATCATTCTATGTCCCATAGCAATCTTATCCGCATATTATATTGAGCACTTCATATTTCATTCAATTCTGTCATTTCGATACTTTCAATGCGGATGATGTTGTTTGGTTTGGCCCTTGAAATGGTTTATATAATATATACGTGAACTGTTCGAGTTGATCAGTGCTTTACTAATTATTTAGAGACTTCATTTCCGATAAACAGGTAGCATACAAACAGGCTTAGAAGTGTTGTCAGACTACATATTGCAAACGTATGAATAGACATCAATGAAGCCTCATAAAATGTCGGACTGCAGGCGTTTGCTTGAACATTGAGGGAATTTACAACGCTAGCGCAAGATGTGGTAGATTGGCACAACACTTAGAACTTTGGCATGGCCCCATCAATTATTATAAACTGCACCAATTAATCACAATAAATTATGTTTAAAAACACCTGTTGATACATAAACATGCCTACAGGCAGCGCTTACGATTTAACTTCGAGGCATTTAACTTTGATCATTCAATGTGGTGGACGTCGAAACACCAAATCATACACTCATCAAAAGTACATGCTGTATCGCAAATCCCTAAACATATGAATTTTTAGCTGGCTATTTTTCCATAATTGAGTAGGTGTTGTTCGAGATAGACGGGCCATATACGACTTGTCCACTCACCGCGGGAACGCAGAGGGCGCCCACATGGTGCTATTATATTTCATATGCGATTATGAGTATAAAGTATACAAAGGGGGTATGTTTCTATATCGAACTAGGGCGCTATTTGGTTTGGTGAGAGAGAATGGTTAATAATCTAATGCAGATGTGACGCCCTTATTGATAAGATATGGTAATAAGCGTCGTCAGCCAGTGTACCCAAGGCACGCAACAATTCAGATACCTTTATTTACAACCTCTGTTTTCGGCACTTTGGGACAAGCAAAATTGTTCCTCATTCAGACCCGCATGTACGGTGGCCCTTATTCCAAATTAACACTTTACCTTATCAACATGTCCCACTCCAATTTATAGCGCTTGTCAACAGATGCCGCCTTTGTTACATAATCAAATCAGCGATAAATACAGGTAAATGCCAACATGTTCAGATACGCACAAGCTGCCTTCATACCACTCGAAATTGGCTACCAATGCCTTACATCCATTGCCCTATAAATACCAGGATCGGCTCACACACGACACATGCAGAATTCGGGCAAAGATTTAGTCACCGTCGTACGGACCAAGTTGGAAGGCCAACTCCGTACGGTGCGGCAAGTAGCAGTTTGGAGTTCCAGCTCAGCAGTAGGCTCTGGACATAACCAGAGTAACTCCATACCATAGTTTTACAATTTATATTCGGACTTGCGGGATACGGAATCCGTACCCCCACATTCAGAAATAAACATCCGTTTTCTAGTTACCATTCAATCGTCTTCATCACTATGACCATAAAAGATACCACATTCACGGTGAAACAGAGATCAGCAATTTCCTCAGAAACTGACACCGAAGAAAACATTTCAGTTGAAGGGGATGTCAGACGAAATAGTTGGTTTTTCCCCAAAGCGTTTTTCACAGATGTGCAAGCGCACCATTAGCCAGATAGGCCATTAGTGCAACATTAAGATGAAATGATAGCTACCGGCAAATAACAATCATCAAAGCCGCAAAGATAATGGGTTACTTGTTATCAACCAAAACCCTAAAGCATTGCCAATAAGCTAACTACGCAGTTCGTGTGTACTTGTATATCTCTTCCCTGTGCTCCTGTCCCGCCGAGAGTTGTAAGTAAAAGAATTCTTATATATTGTCACAGAAGTCTTTGGTCTATGACTTATTATAGCGCTGTATCATTGACGGGCAGCTAAGGAGTGACTGCCAGCCAAACCAGCGGTTTTTATGGGAAGAGAGCGAAGAAAAATGGCAATCAGACACTTGCAAAGTTACTTATGGAGGGAGAGCTTTCCAATATAAGCGTTCTCATGCAGATATTTGTTTATCTCAAGATACTATGCGAACTTAACACTCAGCATGCTGTTGTTCTAGGAACATTGAATCTGAATGTTCAAACGTATACGAGTAATACACAGATCACAGCATGTGAACCACTCAACTAGCAGAACAAAAGCACTTAAGAGATAAAGTTGCACACATGTTAATAAATGCTTGAAAAAGGATGTCGATAGTTTGAACGGGCGTCGTGTAGAGGTCACACAAGACAATATATTGTATAAATACATATTCATACCCATGTAGATTAGTTAATATGTGCATATGAATGAATATGTATATATATATATATATATACATAAATATATATATATATTTATGCATATATACATAAATATATATATGTATATTAATGTATATATATATATTTAGAATAAATATAGTTAGTATATATCTATATATTTATATACATATACCATAATCTATATATATATATATAGAAATATAGAGAGGGATCTAGAGATAGATAGATATCTCTCTATCTATCTATCTATATATATCCTATATCTATATATATCTATATATATATATATATATATATATGTATGTATACATACATACATACATATATGCATGTATATATAGATAGATAAATATATATATAAATATACATATATATATGCATAAATATACATAAATATAAGTTAATGTATTTATATATAAATATATACATATATATATAAAATAAGAATATATACAGGTGCATATATATAAAATATATATATATATTTATACATATGTATATATATAAATATATATACAAAAAAATATATATATATATATAAACATATGTATATATATATATACATATATATGAATACGCTCATAGTAGTTTATATACATATATACTTATATGTATATTTTGTACATATATATAAATATATAGATAAGTATATCTATATATACTCAGTTGTATGTACATATTTGCATGTATATATATATATATATATATATATATATATATATATATATATATATATATATATGCATATATATATGCAAATATGTACATATAACTTCATATATATATGTATGCATATATATATATATATATATGTTTATATATGAAAATATATGCATACAACTGCATATATATATACATATCTATACATGTGTATATATATGGATATAATATACATATATATATATATATATATATATATATATATATATATATATATATATATATATATATAAAAACTGATATGAGCGTATTAGCACCCAAAAATATGAATGATTGTATATATATATATATATATATATATATATATATATATATATATATATATATATATATATATATATATATATATATATATATATATATATATATATATGTATATATTTGTGAAGATATATACGTATATACATGAAGTTGATTTCTTAAATTTGTTATATACCAGCCCTGGAAACTAATTTGTACTGCTACCGGCCACCAGGGCCGGTACCTGAAAAAAGTTACCGGCCCGGCAGTAAACCTACCGGCCCAAAAATGTGTAAGGACTCTCTGCTCCCTGAATGTCAAATTTATTAAAACGAAAACGCTTATACAGAACATAAACGCATGTACAGAAATAACAGGAAAAACCGGAAGCCGCAGCCTGTAGATGGCAGGTGGTCATAGCTTGTCAAATAAAACAGCTCATACAAAAACCTTAAATAGGCAAATCACAGATTAGAGTTCCTTTCGCTCCTCCCCGTATGCAAATTCTTGGATCCTTTCAAGAGCGACACACAGAGTGGAAGTGTCATCTCCCTCACCATGACTCTCCTCATCGTTTTCTTTTCCCTCCATAAACAAGACTCGCTTCTTTCTGGGGCCACCAGTAAACCATAACTCAATGGCCCGTGAAGGGTCATAGCTGTCAATGTCTGGTGAATGAATCATTATTATCATGAGGTCATTTAGGGTGGTTATATTGAGGCTGCAGCGCCAGTCAATCTTATTAAGACCCATTGAGCTAAACCCTCGCTCACATTCTGCAGTAGAGGCAGGGAGAGTAAGGAGGAGATCCACCAAGAGGAACAGGTTAACACATTCTTCACCATACTGTCTGTTCATATGGGGCCAGCTGAGGTCGGCCAGGCGTTTCAGCCATCCTGGATGGTTGTATACATTGGACTTGAGGGCTGTCCACTCATCAGGTATGTTATCAGTATGTACACCTGCATTCTTAAGTACAGGAGCAAAGTGATTGGCCAACAGCTTCTGCATCTCCAAAGTCCGTCATGTTATCCTTGTCTGGCCAGGTCTTCAAATTGGCTACACTGCATGGTAGCATATAGTACACCTTCATCGATATCCCCAAACTGCTTCTCCAAGCTGGTAATGAGGTCCTGGTGTAGATTATTCATAGATGATTTGAAGATTGTATCAGTTCCAGTCAGTGTCTTCGCTTCATAAACGTCACTGTCCTCCACCTTCTGCAGCATTGGTCCAGCCTTGGTTTGATATTTGACGAGAAGCATCTTGGTGGCCTACATGGAGCGATGCATGTCTATAATGCACACTTCTGTTTTCTACAGCTTGACAGAGAGTTGGTTAAGGTGCACTAGGACACCATACAGCAAATGTGAATATCTGAAATTTCCAGTCCCCTTGTAAAAAGGACCTTTTTTAAATTGGTGGTTGCGAGTTCTCGCCATTGTTTACAATGCATTGCGTTTTTTTCTTGGTCGAATACCAGCCACTCCCTAATCTTCCCCGAATCGTCTCGCATCCACTTCTCATTGAATTTCCTTGTCCTGCGATCTCTTTCGTAGTTTCTTGCCGTTTTCTTTTGTTCCTCTGCTGTAAATTTCACTTTCTTAGCTGGAGGAGGGTCACCCCCATTCAAATATTTCCACATTGTTGACGGTGCTTCCTCTCGCTTTCAGAATTAATTTTGGAACGTCGTCTCTACGCCACTTATATGGTGAGCTCAGTTCATGGTTTAGGCAAGTGCAAGGATGACAGTATACGCCCCAACAAGCCATCGTCATAGCTGACATGTTATGCAGAGTAGAAGATGAGGTAGCCGAGAACGGACTTACGCGACGACGTTCATAAGCTTAACGGTGACGCACAGTTTATCCAGTGTGTCTCTAACTGCGATAAGCTGTTGGCTATATTCGCAACGGATCAGATAACAGCTCCTCTGTCTCTTTCACCCTGCTAACAGAGTCGTCCTACAGGGTGTAATCAATTTGTATTACCAATATTTGAACTTTTGGTGACGTTCATGAGTAATTGGCTGGTTGATGCTTAAAGCTAATAGCGCTAACAATGCGCGAATGGCAAGAACATTCGCTGTTATCGCGCGCTGACCAATGATTGGCTGTCTGTGACGAAAATTTATTAATTATTCATGAGGTTAGGCGCAGACGCCAGGCTGCCGCTTGCAGCAGCCAACCATAAACGGCAGTACCATCCAAACATAAATCCTGGCGCGGTGTTTTGCCATGGGAAAAATCGACTCGCCAGCCGGACGAGTGAATTGGGTACTGCCACCCGCCCGAGCCTCATGTTACTCGCCATTGGCGACCGGGCGAGTGCTAATTTCCACCCCTGATATACGTATATAGATATATATATAAAAATGTACATATATATGGATGGATTAATTTATATATATATATATATATATATATATATTTTTACACATTTATATATATAAATCTATATTTATTTATATATACATATATATATATAAATATACACGCATATATATATACATATATTTATAAACATATATATATGTATATATACATATATATACATATATTTGTATATATATATATATATTTGTATATATATATATATATATATATATATATATATATATATATATATATATATGTATATATGTACATATATGTGTGTGTCTATACATATAGATATATATATATATTTATATATATATATATGTATATTTATATATAAATACATATATATACATCTATATTTATTTATAAATATATATATATGTATACACACACACTCGTGTATATATATATAGATATATATACATATATATATATTTATATGTATAAATATATGTATATATGTATATATGTATATATATATATATATATATATATATATATATATATATATATCTATGAATATTTTTATATACACATATATATATATATCCCTCTCTATATCTATCTATATGTATATATATATATATATCTCTCTATATATATATCTCTCTATCTCTCTATATATATATATATATATGTATATATCATTCAGTGCTTTCTGCTATATCATTTAATGCTGTAGCTAGATGAATAATGTGATAAAATAAGCTTTCGGTAATTTAACTCAATTAAATATTTCTAATCTTCTAGCATATCTTAAAAAATTACCTTCGAACGTTACTACGGCTAGTCTATCAAATCAACATGATCCAGCCACAATATTTTCTGAAATTTTGAAAGAAAATGTGTATTGACTTTATGTGGACATAATGGTATTTTCAAGTCTACGAATGGTTGGCGGTATATATATATACACACATATATATATATATATATATATATATATATATATATATATATATATATATATATATATATATATATATATATATATATATATATATATCTATATATGTGTGTATATTATTATATATATATAGAGTGTCTATATATAGAGAGAGAGAGAGAGAGAGAGAGAGAGAGAGAGAGAGAGAGAGAGAGAGAGAGAGAGAGAGAGAGAGAGAGAGAGAGAGAGAGAGAGAGAGAGAGAGAGAGAGAGAGAGAGAGAGAGAGAGAGAGAGAGAGAGAGAGAGAGAGATTTATACAAACGGGTTTAATGCGAAGGCGGTACGACTTACGCCTGATATTTCACGGGTTTAGATTTAAGGCGATGTGTTTGGATTTCGCCTTAAATCTCGATCGATTTAATTACTGCGATGAAAGAATGTAGGTTTTTTCCCCATGATACACATGATGATATACGCTTAATAAACGGGCATGTGGAATTTGGTGAACGTGCTGGGTATAATAAATGAGTTTGTGGCGTTGTAAATATTGAGGAATCAGGTTGCCGTATATATTACAGCTCCAAATTTCACATCTTTGTGTTGATAATTAACCACAGTGCAAATATTATAAATTTTACGCTGATTTTTATCGAACATACGCCGATATTTAATACATATGATTTTGCATATTTCTACGTTCTACTTGTAAACTGCGGATTCCTGGGCTATCGCCATCCCACGTGTTGACTATAACGCGGTCGTTTATATTCATATGACAGCAGTAAAGAAATACACTGTACTTTCATATCTTACCATAGCTCTGGCGCTTTTCTCAGATTAGAGCTAAAAAAATAAGCAATCTATTGATATTTTGGTATGTTCAACAGTTCAAGCACATTAATCAACGTATTTCGTTTGGTAATTTAACTGTCCGTTTTCCGGTATGACCTAATCGTCAAAATGGATTATTAACAGATATTGCATTCTAGGTGCAAATTCAAGCCACTGATATTTCTTACTCGATATCGAAATCATTATTTCAAAGTAGAATAACTATCATTGTTTAAAACAGTCGCTGGAAAATACCTAGCCCCGCTGCCCTGGCCGGGGAGGCGGGAACGCGAGGAGGTAAAGTTCGATTGCAATGTTACGGTCGAGGCGCCTTCAAGATTACATTCTACGTTAGCCGCCATCTTGTGTTGGTGACAGAGTTACTCGTCAATGACTAAATCTCTATTAAACAACCAAGGTAGGGCTGAACCTAGCCCTACAAGACGTCTGCGTAGACGTCTTACCGTTTCTCGAAACAACGCAACTCTTTTAGATCGATTCAGACAACTACCAAACACCAAACATACACAAGTGATGGAGTTATAGAATGCAATGATGTTTTACGGACAATTTCATCCCTTTTCGGCTGGTGATTTCATCCGTGGTAATTATTAATAGTTCGATCAATTTGGGAAGCGGTAAAAAGTCAGAAACACAGCAACATGTTTGTTTACAAGTTCAAGACCACATGCATTGCGCGGGGGCGGGGGCACTTAAGTGTAAAGATATAGTATACATGTGCCGCACGAAGGGGTTTTTTTTTTCAACATCTCGACTTTTACGACGGGTTAGACATTCGCATAATACCTTGTACGATGGAGTATACTTTTTCTCATTCTCAACGAGTACAACGGGTACAGGTTTTCGAGGTCCCGCGGCACACCCCTATCCGAGTTAGGGTAAGTGCCCCCCACTTGGGATGCTAAGGCAATGCGGGAAATCGCGAGAATTAATTGTTTCCAAAATGGCAGACATCGTATCGCGATTTGTTAGGAAACGAACTATCGATGCCATTTATTGAAGAATAGCGTCGTGTGGTGGTAAGTTTTTTGGCGCGCAAAGTCTATTTTTTGTAAAGGCTCTTGATATATGTTATTTTCTAGGTACGCAGAGTAGTCCTTCAACCCAAACGAGAACTTTCCGACTGTGTTTGACGAACTCTTCGTAACGGTATAAATTCATGTTACCGTTACACCGGAGCTAGGCTGAGCCTAGTTATGATTCACATAAATGTTTTGGTTATTCGTTGGCAACATCACTTTCAGCTAGCTCTTTTGAACTCTTTTGAACCAAGTGGAGCTTGCGCTCAACAAGGGAGTACCCGATCGACTGTTGGTCTGTTGGACTACTGCCAGCAGCTTGATAGCTTGTGATCGGTGGATGTTGACCCATTTTAAAATTGGACGGCGGGTTGGCAGGCACGACTGGTATGGAAAGTGGTGGCGCGTTTATAACCTTATCGGCTTGTTGCACCTAAGTATATCGCAATGCATGGCGATACAGACAGCGCTCGCTGATGTACCCGTAAGTCTGAATTTACTTCTGAAATATTGTGCATAGCTGCTAAAATCAATTTAAAGGTGCATCTGAACAAAAATCATGAACATTATGTTGTGAAATTTCCAATTAATGGAAACAATATCCCTAAAATGAATCTAATCTTTGACCCTTGCTATTTCTAAGGTTGTTGTTAGGATTAATTTCCTATTTTCTAAAGATGCAAATAATAACCCAAATACAGAACCTGATAGGTGCTCCTAGACAGAAGCTAAAAACAGCAGAGTTGGGGTAATAACACTGAGAGATTATGGAATTGCAAAGATAATGGAATAGTGCACCAGTAGTCACTTGACAGTCATTTATCTATTGTTCTACACAATGTTCAATAGGGGCGAAAACAGAAGTATTTAAAAAAATTAAGTCTGGCGCTAAAATAACGCGTATCAAATATAGTGAATGCTCATTTTAATCCCTTGAAATATCATGTAATGCGTCTAAATGTATTATAAAGCTACTGAGGTCCTTGAAATGTAGTGTATGACTTATATAGTCCATTGGTATTTGGTGCATGGCTACTACATTGCTAGTACATTCTAGTGCATTGGTATATGGTAGTAAGTTTATTAAAATATGGTGTACAGCAGCTCTAGTCAATCAAAATGTAGTGTATTGCTACTAAAAGCCCATTAAAATATGGTGTACAACCACTCTTTTTTATTAGCTCTTCTGGTCAGCAGAGCCTATGATATACCTCTGCTTCAGCCTCTATCCATTCATCAGCTGAACATTTCTTATAAAACAAGCCACCATCCCTGAAGTTCACTTGGACTGTTCTAATGTTGATGGTTCCCCTCAATGAAATATATTACCCTCATGACCTTTTACCCCTGAGTTAATAGGATAAAACTTCTTTCTTCTGTCTAAATCCAATGAAGAATAACTGCTGATAGCACCTTTCCCTATAAAGCAAGCTAGCTACCCCCAGTTATACATGGACCCCTATGATGTTGTTGGCTCCTTGCCATAAAAAAACTAACTCATTACTACATTTGTCCCCTATATTGATGCTTACCTAATGGAGACTTTTTTTTATTTTGATGGCATGTATGCTTATTTAGTGAGCTAGCTGTCCCAAATAACATATGAATCCCTATGGTGTTGATGTTTCCCTGCCATGTAAACAAAATGCCCATTATGACTTTTGACTCCTGTGCTATTTGAGAAAAATACCACATGACTAAGTTAATCCAACAGAGAATACTTTTTGATGGCATGCTTGTTAATAAAGCAAGCTAGCTTTTCCATAATATTTATCGACCCCTCTTATGTTGATGGTAACCAGACATCTATAATCAGCCTTTAATGACCTTTAACCCCTGAACTAGTTGGGAAAAACTAGTATAAAATCTCTGTACTATTTTCAAAAAAGCAAGCAAATGAGCTGGTCGAAATTTCACATCGACCCCTCTGTTGTTGATGGCAACTAGTAATATAAAATGTACCCCTTCATGACTTAAGACACTACAGTTTCTACAACAAATAGTACATAGTACATTTCCTACTCTCCTCACATTATACATGGACCCTGCCTACATTGATGGCTCCCTGCAAACCATAATAAACCTAGATGGTCTTTTAGATACAAATCCGATCAAACCATTATTGTCAAACCATAGCAAAAAAAACCCTTTAAAATCAATGTTTTCTTATAAAGCAAGTTAACAGCCTCATATCATACATGAAGCCCTCTGATGGTGATTATTCATTTCAGTCCTTTCAAATATGGTATACAGCTACTCCAGTCTATTGTAAGATGAACAACAAATATTCCAGTCTGTTGATATAGGTTTTACAGCCACTCTAGTCCATTAAGATAAAACGTACAGTTACTTCCATTGAAATATAGTGTAAGGCTACCCCAGTTCATTACAATGTGGTGCATCAGAGGGGTAGTCAGGGTTCACATTTAAATGAACTGGAGCAGCCGTACATCATATGTCAACGGACTGGAGTAACCATACACCATATTTCATTGGACAGGAGTAGATGTACACTATATTTCAATGGACGGAAGTAATTCATATCTAAATGGGCTGGAGCAACTATACACCATTTATTACATTTCTAGTCCATTGAAATATGATCAATGGCTACTACAGTACATTGAAATGTGGTATATGGCTATTTTGTAACAGTTGAGTGTGGTATATGAGTACTTTGTTCCATTTGAATAGGATCTACAACTCAGCCAGAGCATTGAAATATTGTCAGACATTCTGGTTTATATGAAGCAATTCCAGTCATACATCAGTGTGTGATGGAGAGTTTGTAGGGGAATGCTGTAATCATTTACTTTGAGAACTTTCCTCATTACCATTGTCTAAATATCTGGTCAGTCACCATGAACTTGTTTGCCCTTTTATGCATGACTATCAATTACTGATCAGATAATCTGTGCTTGGATGTTATATTCTATCCGTGCATTGGTACTTCCTTCCCACCTGTCATGCCAACATATACATTATTCCTTCATATTATGTCAATATTTGATCCTATTTTTTGGTTCAGGGTGGAGACAGAAACAAACAAGTGTACAAGGAGAAGACAGGACTTCCCACCTGCCACCAGGAAAATCATAAGGATACATGGCCACTGGTTAATCAACAAACACAAATCATCTTTTACAGTCTACATGGATTCGATTTTCTGTACATTTCATATTGTGTATTTAGTCTATATTGAAGCTATAGGTTAATTTTCCAGCCTCAGAAAGTAGGACATCCTTTGAAGCAACTTAAGTGATCATCCATTCAATGACTGCATGGCTGAGTCAAAAAGCATTTTGTATGCATGTAAATTTTAGATCTAATTTGGCTTGTGTCCAGGGCTTACAGTCTCGATAACACAGACATGCTGTGTTAAAAATGTTGCAGTATTTTATTGATGTACAATAAGACAGGGGTAACTTGATATTGTAATCTACTGCACACATTATGCTGTTTAATATACAGCTGACCTATACTCCTTGATATTTAGTTGAGGAAAGTTTTCAGTTTCTTTTGGTTTAATTTTACTTCAATGTTTTGAAATAAATTAGATATTTGTGAATGCTACAGGACAAAATGAGCATGTTATTGCAGCTACTGCTAGGATCCTTTGTGGAAAACCTTAAAACAGAATTTTTAACACATGACCAGTTCTCCAAAACTCCTGTCACTAACACTGTAATAATGCCTGTATCTGTTGCTGCAATATTACAACATCTGGAAATAAATTGTTTTTGTTTTGTATTTCACTTTAATTTTGAATCATCAAAATATATGCCCTATAAATAAAAGAGTGTAGAACCAAAATTGTTTACGTCTTTTTCTAAATAATCACAGATTAGCAGCATATTGTTTTTATCTGATAGCAGTTCATTATAATATGTTGGCCTTTTATGGTGTATTTATAGGAAATTTATTCAAAATTTGTGAAAACATACCAGAGGTATAGCTTTTTTTGAGCATGTATATCAATACAGTTGAGTTTTAGACTGAGGGGGCTATTCTATACTGCCCTTTCCACTCCTCCCAACTACATCCATAAAACTAGCAATGTCAATCAATAAGGCTCGAAAACAGCTTATTTGAGTTTACCATGCATTCATTGTAAGCAAGCTTTAGTTTATCAAGTCCTCTCTATAGTCCAGTTTACCAGAAAGTTAACAGCGGGTGACAGCTTAACCTAGAGTTTGGGGGTGGATAATCTATTTAAAAATATTTTCATAATACATATGCGCAGAACTATCAATTCTGTTTTGTTTGACAAATTAGCACTACAACAAAAACTTTATAAAACCCTGAATCAATCTGATCAATCACACCAAATCGTACCTACACTTCGCCTTTTTCTTCTATCAGCGGATCGGGGTCATAGTGTGCAATCTGCAGCAAGCCCGGGCAGCGAGCGCTCACTTGGCCGTTTCTCCCCGGATTTTTTCTCAACTTGTCCCTTGCCATATCGGACACTTATAGTTTCGTGGTTTTTAATATCTGGTAAAATAAGCTCAAAAACCCTCGATTAAGTTCATTAAACAGATACCCGCCTAATACATTTAAACCTATGATAAAATGTAATGGTCTGCTTTGAGCCTTTGTCTGGTTTTAGGTTTTCGTAGAGGTTTCAGTGTACCCGTGCACCCATATATATATATAGAATTGACGACGCTCTATCAAGTAGATGCAGATAATTTTCCTGGGTAGATTCCATGCTGCGTGAATTTACGAATATTATATTTTGCATGAATAAAAACCGGTTCGAGTCGAACACGAGGTAAACAAGGTCGAACTATCTCACCAATGTCACGTAACACACCGCGTGTCTAGATTCGACCTTAGTCGGTTGGCGTGGTTTTCCAGAAAAACTAGTTCGCACACAATTTGTTTAATTTTGGCCTTTTTGTACTCTAACCAGGATGTACAATGTATGATTATGAATACTGTTACCCCTTTAAATGTCAGCACTCATTTCAACAGTAAACAAACATAGAGTATCATTTCCTCGAAACTTTGACATAATCCCGTATGTATTGTAGAACGAATTTGGCATTAGGTCGAAGGATTTAAGTCGAAGGATTTATGTCGAATCATACGCGTATATCTTTCATTTATTAAAATAACTCATTTAAATAGTGTAATAGATGTCGAATAAATGATAAAGATATCATTTCAATGAACTGATAGAATATATGCTCCGGTGTTTAAAGAATTCGACAAACATACGTTTCCTTCGCCGTAATGCCGCCCATTCGCCTGAAACCCGCTCCTTCGACCTAATCCCATTTATATAGTTATATATATATATATATATATATATATATATATATATATATATATATATATATATATATATATATATATATATATATATATATATATATATATATATATATATAAAACTATACACTACGAATATGCAATAAAAGCTTAGTAACTTACGCCAATTTATGAGGTGGCTGAGTATTATCGTTATCAATTGGATACTAAAACACAGGTGATATATGAATATTTAATAACGAGATCTTAAGCTGACAAATTCAATAGACTTTTGTTGACTGTGACTAAAATACGATTGCAGCGGATTCTTGATTTATTTTAAGTCAACAATTATAAAGCCATTAAATCAACGGAGCATACGATCTGTCTGAGGTGGTAGCAAGCTCTTTTGAGATCTACCAGCTCTCCCCTAGATGTTCCACATAACAAATCACTATAATGTAATGCTGATAGGTGTCAATCGCTTATATTTAGGTGCCGTTGCAGGACAAATCATGCTTTATAATTCAAACATGAACTTAAAAGAGCCGCAAACGTCAATCCCGGACGTCGCAAGTACCCCATGTACATGACTATGGCGAAATCTTAACTGTGACATTGCAACTTCCTTAAGTGTGCATAAATCACCACTGTCAAGTATGAGGCACACAATAGTGTTTGTCTAAATATTCTGAAACTACATAGCGAGATATGTGGTGAAAATGTTGAGTGAGCCGTCTAGTAGTAGAACACGAAAGTTGTGAATGGATCACATGGTGCTGTTGTCTCTGACACACATTTGCATGTAACTTGAGCGGTCACATGTCAAATGTTAAGAGGACGGTGCATCTGTTTCTCCGCTTACGTTATCCTACCCTTTATCATATCTTATCTGCTGTGCTACTAATTGAGTTTGCAAATGATTTGCAACCTCATATTGTGAACGGTTCTGTGCTGAAGATCGCTTATCATACCAACTTGTTCAGTCGTTCCTTTTAACAACGTAACTTGCATGTACTGGTCGTCTATTCACTTATGAGTGGTTATCGGTGTGTCTAACAAGCCTGCGGTTTTGCAAGAACAAATGGGCTAACACTAGCTCTATATTAACATTAACCGTGGTGAGTTGGGCCATTTGGACTCCGCCTCCTAATTGACAGTAGCAACGTGACGTCGGCAGCTCCGCTAATGACTGCGGCTGGTTAGGTTATATTATTGAGCCCAAATCACTCCAAGCCTTCTGCTCTGCGCGAAGATGCTTTGTTTTTTTTCTTCTGATCATAGTGACGTCTACGATATCTAGCGTCTCTTGTCAAGGTGAGTAGCTTAAACCATGCGATGCAGAGTAATATTCTACAATCTTCACTGAGTTTCGTAAGTTGTGAAATTAGATGGACTGTATTGAATAGATGTCCAACAGCGGAGTGCTGATTTTGCGTATCCATGGGGACAATTGGTTTTGAAATTGATAGAGTATTAGTGCGCTCAAATAGATTTGGTGTAAACCTAGGAATCAGTGTCAATTGTTGTTGAATTGAATCAAATTATCTATGATATTGTTTGAAGATGGAAAGCGTGTGCTTGTGAGCACAGTGATGTAAGTTTTCGTTTTAATTTGGTACATGATTTTCAGATATTTAGCAACTTTTGCAACCCTTTAATAGTGTGTTTGTGCTTACTAAAACCATGAATGATATGCGCTGCGACAGAACGCGTCGGATGCTTCGTCGACAGACATGGCGACTTATTGAGCGCTGAAATTCATCAAAACTATACCCACATGACGATAGACTGGTGCCTCAATGCATGCCTGATGCAAAAAAGCTTTGTGTACGCCGGGTTGGAGGTAAGTTTTCATGATGTCGATTTTCTCTATCCTTCTTCCTTTCAGTAATTGCAAGCTCTTGTTTCATCAATCTACTGCCCATCAATAATTTCTCTGCTTTCAATATCTATTTTAACCAGGGACCAAGAACGCTTCTTGTCTTTATCCATCGTTTGCCCAGACACAAGAAGCTTATCTGGTTGCTGTCCATATTACACCATATCGCAATCATCTCACTCTCAATTATCTGCCTCAACAGTCAGCTTCGCCTATTTGTAACAAATTACACCGGGTCACAATAAGCTCCACTTGTTTATGTCCGTATTCTACCCAGCCACAGTCTGCTCCTCTGTTGTATATCCGTTTTGTGTCGCAACAAGCTCCTCTTGTTTATATTCGGATTGGGCCCAGTTACAATAAGCTCTTAATGTTTATTTACGCACAGTCACGATCAGCTGCTATTGTTTATATCCGTATTACACTCAGTCACAATCAGATGCTCTTATTTATATCCGTATTAAGCCAAATCACAATCAGCTTCACTTGTGTATATTCCTATTCAATCCAATCACAACCAGCTCATATTGCTTGCAACAGTATTAATTGATTATTTCCACATTTCACACAGCCACAATCAGCTCCTCTTGATTAACTTTGAATACAGACCAAGACCAGTTAATTCGCTTTTCTCTATATATAGTTATTCTTCCTCTGCGCTGCAGAATCCGTTGCAAAAAGTAGATGTTCAGTTCCCCTTGTTGTTATTCTCTTTCTGCCAGCTACAAACAGCTCCCCTTGTTGTTATAATCTGGCTGTCAGCCACAACCTGCTTTCCTCGCTGTTATTCTCTGCCTGTCAGCCATAACCTGCTCCCCTTGTTGTAATTATCTGTCTGTCAGCCACAATCTTCACCCCTTGTCATTACTCTCTATCTGTCAGCTACATTATAGTACCCTGGGTTTTAGCCACTGTCCACCAAGCCACATTAAGCACGTCTTTGTCTGTATGTTGCTTTATGCAGGCCGGCTTCGCATGTTTATGTGGGAACGACACTGACCACACTAGGTACGGATCTCGGCAGGATGATAGTGACTGTAATTGGCCTTGTCCTGGAGATCGCAGCCGAATGTGCGGTAGTGGGTCACGTCTGGAAATCTACAAGGGTGGGCAGCTTTTGTGTTATCCAGGGTTATTGTACATTTAAGACGAAGATCTTATTCGTTGATTGAATTATTTTGAGCACCTTGCAATCTTCAGTAAAGGGTTAAAAATGTCATACTCATTGCTCCCTTATCAGATTCTAACGAATGTGGAAGCGAAAACGCCGGTTGTAACCATGAGTGTGTGAATACTCCCGGCTCTTTTCATTGCAGCTGTAGAACAGGTTATCACCTTGTCGACAGCGAACGCCACACATGCACAGGTAGGCTGGGTATGAATTGGTGGGAAACAACATATATCATTGAAAAGGTTGCTCATATCTCCTCTAGCAAACCTCGATCCAATATTGAATCAGTATTATTTGATGACGCAAGTATCATACACTTTTTTGTATTCTGTACCAAGATGTCGATGAATGCGCGGATATGAATGGTGGTTGCAACCACAAATGCATCAACGCCCTCGGTTCATATGAGTGTGTTTGTCGTCCTGGATACAGTCTGAAACCGAAAGAAAAAAACAGTTGCACAGGTATAATTTTGGGCCTTGGTGCTCTAAATGCAAAGATATATATATGCACACACACACACACACACACACACACACACACACACATATATATATATATATATATATATATATATATATATATATATGCATATATATATATATATATATAAAAATATATATATACATACATATATATATAGATAGATATATATATATACATATATATATAGATATATATATATACTTATATATTAATATATATATATATATATAGAGATATATATATATATGTATATATATATATATATATATTTTCTATCTCTCTCTATATATATATATTTATATATATATATATATATATATCTATAGATATATATATATCTATATATATATATATATATATATATATATATGTATATATATATATATATCTATATATATACCCCCGCCCGGCCCCCAAATTTCTCGTGCACATCAGCCGCCGTTTAGATATAATTGTTGGAGATTATTTTACATAATATGATATGATATATTTACTTTAAGATTTGTGCACCTAGTAAAACTTGTTACTTCATAGAACATATTCACTAATGGTTATATATATCTCCTATGTATCAGTTTCGAAGGATGCGATCATCGCGGTGTTTGTCACTCTCTTCATCATCTTCTTAGTATCAACCGTAGTCCTATCCTTTTGCCTTTACCAGAAGCACCAGTGGCGGTTTGTTACTCTTATAAATAATCTCTAGCATTTGGCAACCATTCAATCGGCTTTGAACTTGCATATGTTGCTCTTCAGCATACAGGGTGAATGCATTATAAGGATGAGAGGCGTGAGCGTAATTTGCTCTCCGTAAACAATAGAAGATGCCCGGTCAATACTTATTCTCACACACCACAAAAATTTGTTTGCTGGGTTTTGTTGAAGTTTTAACTCAAATAAAGACCAAAAAAGTCCCGTTAGAAGCACTTTTTCATATCCGAGACATACCCTTCATATACAGACAATGACCGTTACAGTATCAATCACATAGAAAGCCCCCAAAAGTCCAGTTAGTTCACACCCGAGACATACATACCCTTCACATACACAGACAATTACCTGTCAGTAGTAATCACATATAATCATATCCGTGTCAATTGATGTGTGTAGGCCAAGAAAACCAGTGGACAAGACCGATCACGTGATCGCCGATAATTACGAGCACTTGGATACTTATATGCAGCCCCAAGCCGAGTGCACAGCGCAGCCAGAAAGCGCACATGACGTGTATACGGATATCATATGACCTCTTTATATTTAACATTGCCTTGTGTACGCACTATATTGATGCCAATTTTTCAGTCCGAATTCAATGATGTCCAGGGTACTGGGTTCAGATATGTTGACATGTAAATTGTAAGTGCATGTGTTTCATTTAGGAACTATCTGTCTTTGGCACCAACCTTTAAACAATCTGACAGCTACGTTGGATGTTATGAAGAGATTGTTGCACAGGAAATTGGTAAATGTTTAGTATTTATGCATAATGAAATTGTTAGTGAAATATGCGATATCAGGGAGTGTACAGTATATACGCACTCCAAGGCAAGGTCTCTTAGGGGAACTTATATGCTTTAACAAGTTAAGATGGATTAATTTATAATGCAACTTGTTATAAAAAATCACAGTAAATGTAAATTTTGGCGGAATTTTCAACAATGGTCGTCTCGTGTTAATTGTCGCTAACATTTCCATGGTGTCGTTGATTGGCACAGCCGGCGTTTACAGGAGATGTGAGAGTTTATTGATTGATATAGTAAGATTACAAAAACTGTAACACACGATAAATCGCTCTGATAACGCCCTTAATACAAATCAGTGACGTCGCATAAACTGTCATGGCAACGTTTAATCACTGCGTATGTCAAAACGGAGATCATTTGGTGTAAATTTATCTATGATGCATGCCATTGATTTCAGGCAGATTCCATTCGGTAAAATTGCTTCATTTCCCCCTTGATATGTAAATATTTGTTTGACTCTCGCTCCCCTCTGTATATACTGGTACAACTATAATTTGCCATATTATTGTACATGCGTATAAGTATACAAGTTTCTGTACTGATTACATCTTGGTTCGGTCATCTACTCGTCTACAAATGACACGGGTTCTATGTGTTTGTAATCGTTGATGAATATTGTAGTTTATTCAGCGTAACACCGTTCAGCCACTTTGCGATGTACCTATAGTGACAGGTATTCTTTGCTAGCTTACTTGAACGTATATAGAGTAGACATTATCTTAAGGAGTATTTTTCAGTGTGTATAGTGTGTCTTGGACACAACCTTTGGCTTACGTAATACGAGGTATACATCGATAGACGTTGCTATCAAATAGTTTCAACACCATGTAAGGTTTTCGAAAAACGTCTTCGAAAGATTGGTAAATACAAATAGGTAACTCAAAGTCGGGGATTGTTCTTATCCATGGAATTCCTTCTCGCCAAACATAGACACCCATCCAATTTTCTAAATGTATACACATTGCCTTGTTCACATGATGAAAATAACGCTTTCCTGTATGGGTAACGAATGATCATTTGTTTCTTTATAGCGAACGCAACCATGAAACCCCAAAGCTTTTCGCTTACACAGAGCTAATCATTGGGAAATTTAATATGCATAGGTGTAAGCGCCTGATAAAGAGTTACATGACAACAAGCCATTGCGTCATTTATATGTGAGCAATTTCTGATGATAATGTATATATTAATAAAATAATATGGGAAAGTTTCCATTGCGTGTATTCTCATTTATTCCTGGCACCATGGACGACGCTAGAACTATAACATAGATGTTGTCAAACTGGTTATTTAATTTGGAATCGAAAGAAATAGCAAACCACCAACGGTTAACAGGCTTGTGTAATACTTCCAGCTCGATCCGTCTCTTCAACCGCCAATGGCTTGGGATCCAAGACCTTTAACCAGACACCAAATTCGACAGGCAGTGTCCCAAAGCTGTCTTATCTGCATATCACAATGATCACTTCATAATTCATGCAATTCTCGAATTTCTCCCCTCTTTTCATTTCACGTACGGGTTCGATTTTGGAAGTTTGATGCAGATGATATTGTTTGGTTTGGTATTTCAAATGGTTCATATACTATGAACGTGAACTGTTGGAGTTGATTAGTGCTTTACTAATTACCTATGGGATATTCGCAGACTTCATTTCCGATTAACAGACAGCATTTGAATCGGCTTGATATCTATTAGCAGTGCAGTCCGACTGCAGATTGCTAACGCATGAATAGACATCAATGAGGCCTCATAAAGGAATTGCATTTGCTTGAATATTGAGGGAATTTGGTCGGCTAGCGCAAGATTTGGTAGATTGGCACAATACTTAGAAGCATGGTATGGCCCCATTGCTATCAGTATGAACTGCAAAATTCAATCACCATAAATTCTATTTAAACACCGGTTGATACAAAAACTTGCCTAACAGCAACGCTAACGATTAACTCGCTTGTTAGAAAACACTCAACTTCAGTATTACGTTTTCCATGTGGTGGACGTCTAAATACGAATCTTGAAGTTTGTTCCTGAGTAGGACGACTTAGGCGATTGATGCAAATGTTAGTCACTTTTTTGAGAACAGATGAGTGTAGAATATTGTTTCCATATGCAGAAGGCGTCGAGCTTATTCGAGAGATCAATTTCTAACTTCCGATTTATACATTCATCGAAAGTACATGTTGTATCGCAAATCCCTAAACATATGAATACTTTGCTGGCTATTTTCCATAATTCAATTGTATGGCCGTGTTGTTTGAGATATGGTGGTCATAGACGACTTGTGATCATGAGTATGAGGCATTCAAAGGGGTTATTGTTTGATACTGCTAATGTTCTATCTCGACCTAAGTCGCTATTTCGTTTGGAGAGAGACAATGGTGAGCTATCTAACACAGAGATCAGCAATTTCGCTAGAAACTGACACCACAGAAAACAAGTTCAGTTAACTCGTTCAGTAGTGGGGATGTTGGACAAGACTCTTGATATGACACTAAAAGCATTTTTGTCACAGATGTGCAAGCGCACCACTAGCACGAGAGGCCATTAGTGCAAAATTAAGATGAAATGATAACTACTGGCAAGCAACAATCATCAAAGCCGCAAAGACAATGGGTTACTTGTTATCAACCAAAACCCTAAAGCATTGCAAATAGCTAACTACGCAGTTTGTGTGTACTTGTGTATCTCTTTCCTGTGCTCTCGTCCT
>CM067352.1:4026262-4366262 GCA_034190875.2 Urechis unicinctus | reverse complement strand
AGCATACTGTGAGTGATATTACATGTCGCTACTCTGTTGTGCATATATATATATATATATATATATATATATATATATATATATATATATATATATATATATATATATATATATATATATATATATATATATATATATATATATATATTTATATATATGTACCGTCCAATGCCTGAATGACATTTTTGACCATTAGGCTGGTGGCTAGAGTGGGATTAATTGAGTGAACCAAGATCTGTATCGCGTAATGTGGGGTGTGCAAGTGCGCCACCAAGGCAGAACGATCACAACCAATCAATGTATAATCATCGTCTTACAATCCCTAAGTGCAGACTATGCTCGTCGGTTCTAGAATATAATCTTCCTACTTTGTAACTGGAGACCTAAGTGTCAGGAGTGCCTTTTGTTATTTGATGTTGCGGCCGTTTAGAAATGTAGAATCGAATAATACATGGCTTTAGTATCCAACACACACGATTGTCAATAACACTAGAATCCTTTAATCTTATGTGACACGCATGAAACACACGCCATAACATAGCGAAGACATGGGGGTTCACAGCAGCTGAAACTTCCTAGTATACGTATACACTGTCGACTGAGTAGCTGTGATACCTGGACGAGGACTATGTATGTGTGGTCCTCAATAAACAACGCTCAATCATCTCAATGCTACATTCACTACAAGCCTGCGGCTTTGCGCGACCATGGTGTGGCCTTTTTTGGTGATCGTTGTGACGTCTGTGATATCTAGCGTCTATTGTCAAGGTGAGAGAATAACGAGTAACTTCAATCATGTGGTGTGATGCAGTGTAATACTGTGCAATCTTCGCAAGTAGTATTGCAAGTAGTGAAGTTAGGAGGATTGTATTGAATGGCTGTCCCACAGCAGAGTGCGGTTTGTTTGTGTCCATGGAGAAAATTGGTTTTTGAATTGATAGAGTATTACGTGCGCTCAAATCGATTCGATGTAAACTTACGGATCAGTGTAACATGTTGGTGAACTGATGTAAATCATCTATAATATTGTTTGGCGATGCAAAACGTGCTTGTCAGCACAGTGATGGAAGTTTTCAGTTTAATTTGGTACATGATTCTCTAATATTTAGCAACTATTGCAAACTATTAATGTGGTTTTGTTTGTTAAAACTATGAATGAAACTAAAAGATATGCGCTGCGACAGAACGCGTCGGGTGCTTCGTCGACAGACATGGCGACTTATTGAGCGCTGAATTGCATCGAAACTTTACCCACATGACGATAGACTGGTGCCTCAATGTATGCCTCGCACAAAAAAGCTATACGTTCGCTGGGTTGGAGGTAAGTTTCGTGGCGTCGATTTTTTCTATCTTTCTTCCGTTTAGTAATAGCAAGCTATTCTGTCATCAATCTGCCCACCAGAGATTTCGTTGCTTTCAATATGTATTTCAACCAGGGACCTACAACGCTTATTGTCATTATTCATCTTTTTCATAGACACAATAAGCTTGTCTGTTTGCTGTCCATATAACACTGCCACAATCATCTCTCTCTCAATTATCTGCCTAAACAGTCAGCTTTGCTTATTTGCAACAAATTACGCCGTGTCACAATAAGCTCTAGCTGTTTATATCCGTCATACACCTAGCCACAATCGGCTCCTCTGTTGTAAATCCATATTACGTCCTGTCACAACCAGCTCCTCTTGTTTATATCCGGATAAGGCCCAGTGACAATCAGCTCCTATTGTTTATATCCGTATTACGCACAATCACAACCAGCTGCTCTTATTTATATTCATATTAATCCAAATCACAATCAGCTTCACTTGTGTATATTCCTATTCAATCCAATCACACCCAGCTCATATTGCTTAAAACAGTATTGATTGATTATTTCCACATTTCACACAGTCGCAATCACCTCCATTTGATTAACGTTGAATACACTCCAAGACCAGTTCATTCACTTTTCTCTCTATATAGTTATTCTTCCTCTCCGCTGCAGAATTCGTTGCAAATTGTAGAAGTTCAGCTCTCTTTGTTGTTATTCTCTTTCTGCCAGACACAAACAGCTCCCCTTGTTGTTATAATCTGTCTGTCAGCCACAACCTGCTTACCTTGCTGTTATTCTCTGCCTGCCATCCACAATCTGCTGAGCGTGTTGTTACTCTCTGTGTGCCATCCACGCGCAGCTTCTCTTGTTGTTATTCTCTGCCTGTCAGCCACAACCTGCTCCCATTGTTGTAATTATCTGTCTCTCAGCCACAATCTTCACCCATTGTGGTTACTCTCTGTCTGTCAGCTACATTCTAGTACCCTGGGTTTTAGCCACTGTCCACCAAGCCACATTAAGCAAGTCTTTGTCTGTATGTTGTCGTCGCAGCCGCTGTCAGCGATGAGCTCCCTTTGCCTTAATCCATCATTCTGCCTAGTCTCCTATAGTCTCGCTCTGTTTAAACTCACTGACCAACATATTGTCATGCTTAGTCAAGTGATTATGCGCATCATTGCAAGTTCTTTTCCCTTCTTAGTCTGTATTTTTCCTGCCGTACGCTTTATGCAGGCCGGCTACGCATGTTTTTGTGGGAACGACACTGACCACACTAGGTACGGATCTCGGCGGGATGATAGTGACTGTGATTGGCATGTCCTGGAGATCACAGCCGCATGTGCGGGGCTGGGAGACATCTGGTAATCTACAAGGGAAGGCAGCATTTGTGTTATCTAGGGTTATTGTACATTTAAGACGAAGAGCTTATTCGTTGATTGAATTATTTTGTGTAACTTGCAATCTTCAGCAAAGGGTTAAAAATGTCATACGCATTGCTCCCTTATCAGATTCTAACGAATGTGGAAGCGAAAACGCCGGTTGTAACCATGAGTGTGTGAACACTCCCGGCTCTTTTCGTTGCAGCTGTAGAACAGGTTATCAACTTGTCAGCGACGAACGCCACACATGCACAGGTAGGCTGTGTCCATTGAATGATGGCATCAATCTTTAGTTGAATGTGAGCTGACCCACATAGAACAAATCCCTCATTGTTTAATCTTTTTTTCTCAAGATATTGATGAGTGTGAAGGCGACGGTCATTATTGTAACCAGACATGCATTAACAAACCCGGCTCTTATAAATGCGGATGTGAAGACGGGTATGAATTGGTGGGAAACGACATATATCAATGCCAAGGTTGCTCATCTAGCAAACCTCAATCCAATGTTGAATCAGCATTATTTGATGACGCAAGTATCATACACTTTTTTGTATTCTGTACCAAGATGTCGATGAATGCGCGGATATGAATGGTGGTTGCAACCACAAATGCATCAACGCCCTCGGTTCATATGAGTGTGTATGTCGTCCTGGATACAGTCTGAAACCGAAAGAAAAAAACAGTTGCACAGGTATAATTTTGGGCCTTGGTGCTCTAAATGCAAAGTTATATATATGTACACACACACACACATACACACACACACACACCCACCACACACACACACACACACATATATATATATAGAGATATATATATATATATATATAGATATAGGATATATAGATATAGATATATATATATCTATATATATATATATATATATATATATATATACATATATATATATACACACATATATATATATATACTTATATATATATATATATATATATATATATATATATATATATATATATATATATATATATATATATATATATATATATCTATATATATAATACTCGTGCACATCAGCCGCCATTTAAATATAATAGTTGGAGATTATTTTACATAATATGATATGATATATTTACTTTAAGATTTGTGCACGTAGTAAAACTTGTCACTTCATAGAACATATTCACTAATGGTTATATATATCTGCTATGTATCAGTTTCGAAGGATGCGATCATCCCGGTGTTTGTCACTCTCTTCATCATCTTTTTAGTATCAACCGTAGTCCTATCCGTTTGCCTTTACCAGAAGCACCATTGGCGGTTTGTTACTCTTATAATTAATCTCTAGCAAAACGACGTTGAATCTTTTAACAATATTGTGTCAAGGAATCAGGGATGCGTCGAATTATGAATCGCATGTACAATTTAATAATATTTTGTGTCGTCGCCTATCCCACGGTCATTTTGTCTAATTATCGAATAATGCCTTTCATGCGACTTATAAGGTTTGCCTATCACTTCACGTCGGACTTATGCAACAGGATCTTAACTGACGCTGTCAACTAACCAGGGTTACTGATTAGTCTGTTTTATGTATTTTCCCCGCATTATTCAGATGATTTGTCATTTCCGTCTGTTACACTGTTGAACTAATACTATACAGACCCATTTATTAGATTTCATAGTTTTTAGTTAGAATTAACATTCATAATAAATGAAATATATCCTTCCTCACCATTTATCAACGTTGTCTTGCACGATTTGTCAACTATTCAATCGGCCTTGACCTTGTTTATGTTACTTTTCAGCATACAGGGTGAATAAATTGTAATGATGAGAGACGTGAGCGTAATTTGCTCTTCGTAAACTATAGAAGATGCCTGGTCAATACTTATTCCCACACACCACAAACATTTGTTTGCTGGGTTTTGCAGAAGTTTTAACTCAAATAAAGCCCCCAAAAGTTCAGTTAGTTCACACCGAGACATACATTCCCTTCACATACACAGACAATGACCTGTCAGTAGTAATCACATAGAATCATATCCGTGTCAATTGGTGTGTGTAGGCCAAGGCAACCAGTGGACAAGACCGATCACGTGATCGCCGATAATTACGAGCACTTGGATACTTATATGCAGCCCCAAGCCGAGTGCACAGCGCAGCAAGAAAGCGCAGATGACGTGTATACGGATATCATATGACCTGTTTACATTTAACATTGCCTTGGGTACACACTATATAGATGCCAATTTTTCAGTCCGAATTCAGTGATGACCAGTGTTCTGGGTTCAAATTTGTTGACATGTAAATTGTAAGCGCATGTGTTTCATTTAGGAACTATCTGTCTTTGGCACCAACCTTTAAACAATCTGACAGCTACGTTGGATGTTATGAAGAAATTGTTGCACAGGAAATTGGTAAATGTTTATTATTTATGCATAATGAAATTGGTAGTCAAATATGCGATATCAGGGAGTGTTCAGTATATACGCACTCGAAGACAATGTCTCTTAGGGGAACTTAAATACTTTAACAAGTTAAGATGGATTAATTTATACTGCAACTTGTCATAAAAATCACAGTAAATGTAAATTTTGGCGGAATTTTCAACAATGGTCGTCTCATGTTAATTGTCGCTAACATTTCCATGGTGTCGTTGATTGGCGCAGACAGTGTTTACAGGAGATGTGGGAGTTTATTGATTGATATAGTAAGATTACAAAAACTGTAACACACGGTAAATCGCTCTGATAACACTTTCCTGTATGGGTACCAGTGATCGTTTGTTTCTTTATAGCTACGCAACCATGAAACCCCAAAGTTTTTCGCTTACACAGAGCTAATCATTGGGAAATTTGATATGCATAGGTGTACCTATGATAACAGGCCATTGCGTCATTTATATGTGAGCAAGTTCTGATGATAATGTATATTTTACTAAAATAATAAGGGAAAGTTTCCATTGCAGTGTATTCGCATTTATTACTGGCACCATGGACGACGCTAGAACTATAACATAGACGTTGTCAAACTGGTTATTTAATTTGGAATCGAACGAAATAGCAAACCACCAACGGTTAACAGACTTGTGTAATACTTCCAGCTCGATCCGTCTCTTCAACCGCCAATGGCTTGGGATCCAAAACCTATAACCAGACACCAAATTCGACAGGCAGTGTCCCAAAACAGTCTTATCTGCATATCACAATGATCGCTTCATAATTCATGCAATTCTCGAATTTCTCCCCTCTTTTCATTTCACGAACGGGTTCGATTTTGGAAGTTTGATGCTGATGATGTTGTTTGGTTTGGTATTTCTAATGGTTCATATACTATGAACGTGAACTGTTGGAGTTGATGAGTGCTTTACTAATTACCTATGGGATATTCACAGACTTCATTTCCGATTAACAGACAGCATTTGAATCGGCTTGATATCTATTAGCAGTGCAGTCCGACTGCAGATTGCTAACGCATGAATAGACATCAATGAGGCCTCATAAAGGAAGGGCATTTGCTTGAATATTGAGGGAATTTGGTCGGCTAGCGCAAGATTTGGTAGATTGGCACAATACTTAGAAGCATGGTATGGTTCCATTGCTATCAGTATGAACTGCAAAATTCAATCACCATAAATTCTGTTTAAACACCGGTTGATACAAAAACTTGCCTACAAGCAACGCTAACGATTAACTCGCTTGTTAGAAAACAATCAACTTCACTATTGCGTTTTCCATGTGGTGGACGTCTAAATACGAATCTTGAAGTTTGTTCCTGAGTAGGACGACGTAGGCGATTGATGCAAATGTTAGTCACTTTTTTGAGAACAGATGAGTGTAGAATATTGTTTCCATATGCAGAAGGCGTCGAGCTTATTCGAGAGATCAATTTCTAACTTCCGATTTATACATTCATCGAAAGTACATGTTGTATCGCAAATCCCTAAGCATATGAATACTTTGCTGGCTATTTTCCATAATTCAATTGTATGGCCGTGTTGTTTGAGATATGGTAGCCATAGACGACTTGTGATCATGAGTATGAGGCATTCAAAGGGGCTATTGTTTGATACTGCTAATGTTCTATCTCGACGTAAGTCGCTATTTCGTTTTGAGAGAGAGAATGGTGAGCTATCTAACACAGAGATCAGCAATTTCGCTAGAAACTGACACCAAAGAAAACAAGTTCAGTTAACTCGTTCAGTAGTGGGGATGTCGGGCAAGACTCTTGATATGACACTAAAAGCATTTTTTCACAGATGTGCAAGCGCACCACTAGCACGAGAGGCCATTAGTGCAAAATTAAGATGAAATGATAACTACCGCCAAACAGCAATCATCAAAGCCGCAAAAACAATGGGTTACTTGATATCAACCAAAACCCTATAGCATTACCAAATACCTAACTACGCAGTTCGTGTGTACTTGTATATCTCTTCCCTGTGCTCAAATCCTACCGCGAGGCCAAAATGTTTAGGACCCCGGCCGTTTTGTTTGTTTGGTAGTCGGTTTTTATCTTCAAAGTTTTGTGAGTAAAAGTATCCTAATGTAATGCCACAGAAGTCTTTGTTCTATAACAAACTTATTATAACGCTGTATCATTGACGGGCAACAAAGTAGCAAATACCAGGAAAACCTGTGGTTTTTGTGAAAAGGTAGCGAGGAAAATGGCAATCAGACAAGTGCAACGATACTTATGGAGTGTGAGCTTTCCATGATAAGCGTTCTCATGCATATATTTGTTTATCTCAAAATACTATGCGATCTTAACACTCACCCTACTGTTGTTCTAAGAACATTGAATCTGATGCCTAACCTTTCTGTTCAAACGTATGGAAGGAATACCCAGATAACAGCATGTACGGGCAGAACAATATCACTTTCGAGATAGAGTTTCACACATATTTCTAAGTGCTTGACACTGTGAGCGGGCGTCGTGAAGCGATCACATCCGACAAGATGCCTTGCCGAACGGATGTGCTGCCTCTTCTCCTGATCTTATGGACGTTTGACATACCTGACATCTCCTGTCAAGGTGAGTGCAATGAAAATATAACTGATTCTAGAAGCGTTGTGGTGCTCTTGACCACTTACCAAACCATTACATCAGCACCTCAAACACCGTAACGAGTTGCTGATAGGTAACATTCACTTCTATGCTGATGCCGTGAATACGTTGCACGACAAATCAGGCGTTCGAATTAAGATATGTTCTTCAAAGAGCCACAGACGTAATGCCCTGACGTTTGCAAAAAGCAAGGCACTTGAATAACCCTTTTTGTTTGTATCAACGTGCGGTATCGAAGTGGGCAATTGTCCCATGTACATAACAATAGCAACATTATAACTGAGAGCTTGAACTGTCCATAAGTGTGCATTAATAACCAGTGTCCAGCACAAGTCACACTTGTCTAAATACCCTGACAATTCCTTACTCGGAATGTTGTGGTGATGCTATGTGAACAGTCTGGTCATAGAAGAGGGAAGAGTTAAATGCATATATGGCGCTGTTGTCTCTGATACACACTTGTCAGTGACTTGAGCGACAATTGCCAGACACTTACATAGCACTTTAAAGCCCACTATTGTTTATCGTCATTTTCTCTTGAGACGCGGTCATAACCGCCGCTATGGTGCCTACTAGGTCAGCGACCGATTCTTTGTACTTTTTTTCCTACTTCGAGGCATAGTCTCTGCTGCATACTTAGCAGCACAAGTGCCGCTTTGCGCCAAAATAGAGGCACGAGGCTCCATCCCACTGCTAGTACCATCTTTCTCAGTGCAATTGCCAGACATAGCACTGACATAGCACTTTCAGGCCCACCCTTATTTATCGTCATTTATCGTCATTTATTGTCATTTTGCGCCCAAACAATAACAAAGTTAAACACAGGGACATATAAACGTTGAAATACGACGAAACAAATTAAGTCAGAACTTCTCAAGAAAAAACACGCTGAATTAACTTCTGATATCTGGTGCGATTGGCGTTTGGGTAGCAACATTGCGTTTCCGTTTGTTAAATTAGTACATTCAGATTATGCTTATGTTTAAGTCAGTGTTTTATGAGCAGCGTATTACATTTGGTATGTTTTCTCGCAGCTTTCATCATTTTGAATAAATGAAATAAGCTGATAGTCCCTTTAAGCTCAATGTAATTTAAATCTGCCTCCCGCAAGCAAGGAATATTTGCTGTTGGGAATAGATCACCTAATTACTAGAACTTAAATAAGCGTTATGCTTCTCAACTAAAAAGCCCCCATATAGCATTAATTGCGCATGGTGGAAACTCAGCTATATATAGTATAGTAATAATAATTCTCCACTTAGGACATCAATATAATATCAATTTACTAAACATAAATGTGAATGTTTTCCGACCTCCACCAACACCAAAACAATTTAAGTAGATGAGATATTAGTGGTAAGATTCGTCGTACTGCGTGTGATAAGAGAAGTCGAATCAAGACGGTCGTTGAGTATTGTGGCAAGTAGTTGCAGGTACATTTCTTTGCATTACTGCATTACTGTGACTGCTTAGGTTAATGTTTTAACAAATAACATTTGAAGTTTGTACATGAAATGAACATATTTTTCACTGCTAGTTTTCAACCTTTTACTACGGCTTTTCGTGAGGAAACCATACAATTCTGTAGTAAAAGGGCGAAAACTAGTCTTGCTTCTTTCTAAGTTTCGCTGGAAGTGGGTAGTAGACATGAGAACAGTGATCTCATATGCTACCAAAAGGCTTTACACGGGTCTGTATGCAAACAAATAATGACCAATCAACGGATGGTCTGACTGAACATTGCAGCATTGACGTGTTCTGAGCTCATATTTTAGGATCCGTTTTGTCCCTTATCTAGATAAAAAACCGGTTGCGTTGTCCCTAATCTAGATTGATGTAACTTCTGTAATTGCCACTGTTTATAGTTTGTATTGACCCACCCATTGACTCTGGGCACTGGGCTAGTCTAAAGCCAAGTGTCACTTAGTGCTTATGATCGCAGTGCACACCGAATTGCACATGCGTCATAAATTTAAATGAAAGGGTAGAAGCTATCTATGATAAATGAAATATCCTTATATGTTAAACGGACAAAACGGTAGCAATGTGCATTTGTTAGGATTAACAACCGTCACTGCAGCCATGTACACTGAGCAAAATGTATCAGCGAGCGCAGAGGAAGAGGGAGATTGAATGTCGGGTAGGTCCTTAATTTCCTAGAAGTATGCAGACCTTAACATTAACGTGAAATGAGCGGACATATGAAATGAAAAACCGGTTTTCGTCGCTCTTTAATCAATTGTGGGATTGTTACAGTGTTTGATTGGGGCGATAATTACATTTTGATAGCACCCTTCTTAATTGTAAATAGACTAATGGTGGCATTGGTCATCAACAAGACATCAGTTGGACATCAGTTGGATGTCGGCCGTATGATTAGTTACTCGACTTTTAATCATCGTCCCACCCCCATCCTATCAATATTCGCTCTCGGTGAGTACATTCATCTTTGAACGGTGTTCATAGCTGCTGAATTTCTTCGTTTAACGAGGTTTTATCGTATAAACAACTACTGTCAATAGTACACAACTGTTGATTTAGAATGACTAAACGTAGATACGAAACTATCACATACAGTCTGTGTATCTGTATAGAGAGCTCCTCATATTTTCCTTTGGCTAGAATCCATCGGCTTGCATACTAGCAGTAAACCAACATGATACCATAGCTGATTGTAGTATTTTACAAACCGCCAATCAAACATTCCGTTCGGATATTATCGAGCTACTAGTTGGGTTTGTGTCACATTTATCACTGTGAAAGGAATTGTTCTAATTGTCAAGATTAGTTGACCTTCATTAATTTTTTCTATGGATGGAAAACTTGATCTGTTATTGCTAAACAAAATATGGAATGAACGCAAATGTCATCTCATGGATGGTTGCTATGACAATTTACTGCGTCACTAATAGGACAGTAATAACAATAGGACAGTCATAACAAGTTACTGCGGCCGTAATAGGACAGTGTTCTAATAGACTCGTCATAATGTCGAGGCTTACATTGTTTGCTCTATGAGCAGTCTCAAAATATTTGATATATTTTAAGTTCAATGTGGGCAAAACTTGTTAAGCCATTAAATCAATGGAGCAGACAAAAATGCGCTCTCTGACCGTCTTGCAAGGTGATCGAAGGAGGTTACGATCTGTCTTAGGTGTTAGCAATCTCTTTTGGGATCTACCAGTTCTACCCTAGATGATCCTCATAACAAATCACTATATATAACGCTGATAGGTATCAATCACTTATATTCAGGTGCCGTTGCAGGCCAGATCAGGCGTTCTAATTAAGACATGTACTTAAAAGAGCCACAAACGACATCCCCTGACGTCGCACAGAACAAGGCGCTTTAATAACCCTTTTGAATTTTATTAATGTGCGGTATTGGACTTGGCAAGTGTCCCGTATACATGACTGTGGTAAAATCTTAACTGTGACATTGCAACGTCCAGAAGTGTGCATTAATTGCCACTGTCAAGGACGAGGCACATTATAATTCTAAAAATAATCTGGAACTACGCGATATCGTTGATGAGGTTGAGTGAGCCCTCCGGTCGTAAAATAGGGAAGTTGTGAACGCATCAATGGGCGCTGTTGTCTCTGACACACACTTGCATGTAACTTGAGCATCTGTTTCTCCGCTTACTTTATCCTACCCTTCATCATATCTTATCTGCTGTGCTACTAATGGAGTTTGCAAAAGATTTGCACCACATATTGTGAGCGGTTTTGTGCTGAAGATCACTTACATTACCTACTGGTTCAGACGTTCCTTGTAACACCGTAAACTGCACGCACAGGTCGTCGATTGACTCATGATTGTTTATCTGTTTGCCTCACAAGCCTGTCGTCAAAACACACGATTGTCAGTTACACAAGAATTCATTAATCTAACATTACACGCATGATACCCACACCGCTGAAACTTCCTGGTTTCTCTATCAAAACGCAAACACTGCCGGCTGAGTAGCGGTGATTTACGGACGATGACTATGTATGTACGATATTCAATAAACTACGCCCAATTCTCTCAATGCGATATTTAATTCAAGCCTGATGCTCTGCGCGACGATGGTATGGCTTTTGTTGGTGATCGTTGTGACCTCTGTGATATCTAGCGTCTCTTGTCAAGGTGAGAGAACAACGAGTAACTTGAACCATGTGGTATGATGCCGAGTAATATTCTGCCATCTTCGCTGAGTATCACAAGTAGTGAAGTTAGGCGGATTGTATTGAATAGATGTCCCTCAGTGCGAATTTTACGTGTCCATGGAGATAATTGGTTTTGGAATTAATCGAATATTATGTGCGCTCAAATAGATTCGGTTTAAATTTATGGATCAGTGTAACTTATTGATGAACTGGTGTAAATTATCTATTATATTGTTTGGCGATGGAAAGCGTGTGCCTGTCAGCACAGTGACGGAAGTTTTTAGTTTAATTTGGTACATGATTCTCTAATATTTATATTATTTTGCTTGTTGAATGAAACCAAATGATATGCGCTTCGACAGAACGTGTCGGGTGCTTCGTCGACAGGCAACCGTTCCTATTGAGCGCTGAAATGCATCAAAACCATACCCACATGACGATAGACTGGTGCCTTAATGAATGCCTCACGCAAAAAAGCTATGTGTACGCCGGATTGGAGGTAAGTTTCATGGCGTCGATTTTCTCTATCCTTCTTCCGTTCAGTAATATCGAGCTCTTCTTTCATCAATCTACTGTCCACCAAAGATTTCGCTTCTTTCAATATGTATTTCAACCAGGGACCTAGAACGCTTCTTGTCTTTATCCATCTTTTTCACAGACATAATAATCTTATCTGTTTGCTGTCCATATTACACTATGCCACAATCATCTCTCTCAATTATCTGCCTAAACAGTCAGCTTTGCTTATTTGCAACAAATTAGGTCGGGTCACAATAAGCTCCACCTGTTTATATCCGTCTTCCGTCTAGCCACAATCGACTCATCCGTTGTATATCTACATTACGTCCTGCCACAACCAGCTCCTCTTGTGTAAATCTGGATAAGGCCCAGTCACAATCAGCTCCTACGCCAGATCACAATCAGCTTCACTTGTGTATATTCCTATTCGATCCAATCACACCCAGTTCATATTACTTGAATCAGTATTTCTTGCTTATTTCCACATATCACGCAGCCACAATCTGCTCCTGTAGTTATTCTTCCTCTCTGTTGCAGAATCCGTTGCAAATAGTAGATGTTCAGCTGCCCTTGTTATTCTCTGCCTGCCAGCCACGAGCAGCTCCCTTGCTGTTATTCTCTGTCTGCCATCCACAATCTGTTCCGCGTGTTGTTATTCTCTGTCTGTCAGCCACAATCTGCTCATCTTGTTGTTATTCTCTGCCAGTCAGCTACTAGCGGGTCCCTTTGTTGTAATTGTCGGTCTGTCAGTCACAATGTGCTCCCCTTGCGGTTACTCTCTGTCTATCAGTTACATTCTAATACCTTGGGTTTTAGAAACTGTCCATCCGGCCACATTAAGCACGTCTTTGTCTGTATGTTGTCGTCACAGCCGCTGTCAGCGATCCGCTCCTCTTGCCTTAATCCATCATTCACCCTAGTCTCATATAGGCTCTCTCTATTTAAACTCACTGACCACCTTCTTGCCATGCTTAGTCAAGTGATTATGCGCATGATTGCAAAGTTTATGTTTTCCTTCTATGTCTGTGTTTTTTCTGCCGTACGCTTTATGCAGGCCGGCTACGCATGTTTGTGTGGGAATGACACTGACCACACTAGGTACGGGTCTCAGCGGGATGATAGTGAATGTGATTGGCCTTGTCATGGAGATCGCAGCCAAATGTGCGGTGGTGGGTCACGTCTGGAAATTTACAAGGGTATGCAGCTTTTGTGTTATCCAGGGATATTGTACATTTAAGAAGAAGAGCTTATTCGTTGATTTAATTATTTTGAGTAACTTGCAATCTTCAGCAAAGGGTTACAAATGTCATATGCATTGCTTCATTATCAGATTCTATCGAATGTGGAAGCGAAAACGGCGGTTGCAACCATGAGTGTGTGGAGACTCCCGGTTCATTTCATTGCAGCTGTAGAACAGGTTATCAATTGGTCGACGGCGAACGCCACACATGCACAGGTAGGCTGTGTCCATTGCATAGTGCGTCAATCTTCATTAAATGTGCGCTGACCCACATTGTTTTATGGTTTTTTTTCTCAAGATATTGATGAGTGTGAAGGCGACGGTCATTATTGTAACCAGATATGCATCAACAAACCGGGCTCTTATGAATGCGGATGCGAGGACGGGTATGAATTGGTGGGAAACGACATATATCAATGCCAAGGTTGCTCATATCTCCTCTAGCAAACCTCGATCTAATGTTGATTCAGCATTATTTGATAGCACATGAATCATACTCTGGTTTGTATTCTGCGCCAAGGTGATTGCGCGAATATGAATGGTGGTTGCAACCATAAATGCATATATATATATATATATATATATATATATATATATAGAGATATATAGATATATATAGATATATATATATCTAGATAGATATATAAATCTCTAGAGAGATATATATAGAGAAAGAGAGATCTATATAGATAGATCTCTCTAGAGAGATATAGATATAGAGATCTAGAGATATCTCTCTCTCTCTCTCTCTCTCTATCTAGAGATATATATATATCTATCTAGATGGAGAGATATATATATCTATATATCTATATATCTCTATCTATCTATATATATGGATATGGACGCAGACATATGATACCAGTAATCATAAGTTGCATCACTGCCAGTGCGCAATTTGAGCCGTGAAATCTTATCTCTCTCTCTCTCTCTCTCTCTCTCTCTCTCTCTCTCTCTTCCTCTCTCGCTCTCGCTCTCTCTCTCTCTCTCTCTCTCTCTCTCTCTCTCTCTATATATAGATATATATATATATATAGATAGAGATTTATATATATCTACATATATATATATCAATATATACATATTTACATATATATATATATAGATATATAGATATCTATATATAGACATATATAGATTTACATATATATATATATATATATAGAAATATAAATATAAATATATATATATATATATATATATATATATATTTATACATGTATATATATGAATATCTATATAGATATACATATATTTATATATATAAACACATATATATAGATGAATATATATATATATTTATATATTCATCTTTATATATACACATATATATGTACATATATATATATATGTATACATATATATATATATATATATATATATATATATGTATATGTATTTAGATATATATAGCCATATATATATAGGTATATATATATATATATATTTTATCTTTATATATACCTATATATATACATATATATAGATGTATACATATATATATATATATAGAGATATATGTATAGAGATATATATATATATATATATATATATATATATCTCTCTAGAGATATATATCTCTCTATATATATATATCTATCTCTATATATATATATATCTATATATATCTCTATATATATATATATATATATATATATTTGTATATAAAGACATGGTCTCACGGCTCAACCCGTGCACTGGCACTGATGCAACTGATGACTACTGGTATCATATGTCTGCAAGCAATATGTTTTCCTATAAAACCAAGTCACTTACGGTATACATACTTCTGGGATTAAGGGCTAATAGGACTTACTATCTCTGGCAGTTACTAAACTTTATGTTGCAGGTCACCGTATTAGCGTGAACTTAACAGGAGGCATATTGGTGCCTGTGTTTATAGCAATTATTGTTGCTGCGGGTGTCATTGTATCATTAAGAAGGTAATCCATACAACCTGCCTTCTGTACTGCTAAATGTAAATAAAATGGCTCGAATATATAACGAATACGACATATGTCTTATCTCCTGACGTTGTTATTATATATATGTCGCTTCATAAACAAATTCATAATGTGACGTTCCTTTGTTCGCAAGACGGAAATATAAAGCCACCAGGACAGCTCGAGACCAGTCAGACACAGAGAACCCTATGGCAGATAGTGAGTCAGCCGTAAGGCATATATCAGACCGATTTGATTTATGTAAACACAATAGCTGTGTTACGATGATAACGAAACATCCATTTTCTTTGCATGGTCTTGCGCCTGATAATACTACCATCGATATTTCTGAGTCCCTGATTTAGCTGGTCGTATATGTAACGACAACAGCCAAGAATCACCGATGACGACACAGCATCGGAATATACACCATACTTTCCCAAGAAACAATGAACCTAAGCCCGTAATACATGCGGTAACACATACAACTGGCAGGCAGCAGCGCACCACTACTGACACGTCTGAAATGTATGCCAATGTGCATACCAACTTCATTCATGTGGCCAATTTGGACAAATATGTCGAAGATATTGTCGCCAACCCCGCTGGAATTGATAAAGAATATCAGGTGATCGAATTGCTATGCGATTGAGCTAATGCTGTGGAATAAATTGATTGGTTTTAGATTTATTCAAGTAACTGCATTCCTTTCTTTCAAATTGTAGAGTGTACTCTCATGCTACGGAGTGCAAACAGACGCCATGGGTGGTAACTGGAGATTGAAAAACAAATACAAAAACATAATGCCATGTAAGTTGTTTGTGTGACTTGCATTAGATTTTTCGTCATGATAACCTATATTTGTCTAATTGTACGCCGTCTTGGCATAGATGAAAACAACCGAGTAAAGCTGAGCCAACACGGACAAACCGATTCTGGTTACATCAACGCCAGCTATATCAGTGTGAGTTGTTTATGGTGTTAGCAGCAGGTCCATTGCATTGAAATTGTCATGACGCATGTAACAGTTGTGTTGTTGTCTATCTTGCACAGGTACCACATTCAACAGGCACTACGATAGCTGCCCAAGGTTTGTCAGACAGTACTTACCTACATAGCCTTACAAGCATCAATTATAGCCATCAGAACATGCTGAAGTCCATGTTCGTTATTGGTATGTTATCCAGGGCCAATAACAGAAACCGTGGATGATTTTTGGCAAATGGTCTGGGAAGAAAACGTTTCAATCATCGTCATGTTGACAAAAGAGATTGAAAATACGAAGGTGAACATTACGTGAAATGCTATTTAAGACGTCAGTATCATATACTGCTATTCTTTCTAAATTTCTACTTACTAGTGTGTTCATGCAGAAGAAATGTGCACACTATTGGCCGGATTCAGACTCCAAGCAATGCGACAACCTTGTGATTCGACCTGTGGATGCGGCAGAGTTCCCAGATTTTGTGATCAGGCAGTTTGAAGTTTTTCGTGTACGTTACTTGTGTCATTGGGATACACTGAGCGCTAATGAAGCTTACTTGATATATATATATATATATATATAATATATATAGAGATATATATATATATATAGATATATATATATATATATATAGAGATATAGAGATATATATATATATATATATATATATATATATATATATATCTATATATAGATAGATATATATATATAATATATATATATCTCTATATAAATATATATGTATATATATGTATATATATACATGTATATATATATATATATTTCATGGATATCTATTTATATACATATATAGGTATCTCTCTATATATATATATATATATATATATATATATATATCTATATATATATCTGTATATATATATATATATGTCTCTATCCCTCATACATCCCTATAGATCTATCTATCTATCTCTATATCTATCTCTATCTCTATATCTCTATATATCTCTATATATATATATATATCTATATATATATATATATATATATATATCAACGCAGCTGTTCTCTTTGATTGACCATAACATCCAAAAACAGAATAATCAAGCTGTACAATACATGATTAAGGGTTGTTGAAGTACGTCACGTCGTTCGTCAGAAAACAGAATGGGTCAATACAGAATTGGACACACAGCTTTTTCAATTTTTCTTATTCATGTTCTCATATTGTCTTCTTATCTGTGGTCACAGGAGACGGATTCCAGCCAAACACGGTCTGTCCATCAGTTCCAATTCACAGCATGGCCAGACAAGGATGTTCCCAAACATATTGCTTCTCTGTTGCGTTTTTACCATAGGATAAAAGCTTTTTGTATTTCTGGAACTTCATCTGTCGTCCACTGCAGGTAACTGATCACTAAAGTTAAAGCAGTATCGAGTTTTATAGGAACATTTACTTATTGTAGCTGCCTACTGTGATAAGTCATAAAACGATTATGCGATGTTTGCTTGCCAATATAAGTTTTGGGACCTCTAATTATTGACCCGGTTGATGTAGCGCCGGGAGTGGGAAGGACAGGGACATTTATTGCAATGGACTGGCTGTTGAGACAGGCAAAGGATGAACATGGTGTAGACGTTCTCAAATGTCTGCATCAACTCCGCGAACAACGCATGCAAATGATCCAAACATTGGTACATTATCTCCTCACTCAAATGCATTAAGAGAAACGAGCCATTGGTCTTGTCACAATTGACGATTTAACGATTGCTATATAACGCTCATATAACAACACCATTGCGCGTCATTATTTCATATATATTTCACTACATCATAAAGAGTTTTATCTTTTTGAAACAGAAGCAGTACATATTTCTTCATGAAATCATTCGTGATGCAATAGCCATTGGGAAAACTGCTGTATCTTTGACTGATGTTTCTGACGGATCGCCAATACAGCCCCAAAACCTCCACCGACAATATGAGGTAATGTGCAGATCAAAAATTACATCAAACGTATTTATGAATTTATAATCGCATACAGAAAGCCCTGTCACTGGACAAACAACCGAACAGTTAATGATTGTTGTGGGAACCTTAGATCCACACAGGTTTGTTTGATACTGGTTGTGGTATTTAGATCTTGTCCCGAATCCCCCTATTGACCGCGAGAACAGCGTCTGCAGCTTACGAGCCGCAACACATGACAAAGAATAGTACAGATATCCTACCGAGTAAGACTCGTGAACTTCACCTCTTCATTGTCCAAGCATTGATTGAAAGCCAGCTAATTTCGAGTTTATTGATATCTTGCATTCACATAGGTGATGCTGTTCGTGTTCGCTTGATGTCAGGAAGTTCAGATTACATCAATGCCGTCAAAATTATGGTAAGTCAGCCGAATAAGTAAGCTAAGATCCTTCTGCATAATAAATACATGATTTCGGCGTGAATTACGTTTCAGGGTTACTACAAAAGTGAGAAATTTATTGCCACTCAGTGGCCTTTGGAATCGACCGTGGAAGATCTGTGGAGGATGATTCACGACTACAAAATCCAAGCAATTGTTGTATTGGAAGATATGACACAGTCAGTAAGTAATCTACTAAAGCAATACGTGATCCCCACATGCACAGCGAATGATCTAAACGTTACATGTTTTATCACCAACAGGATGGTTATCCCAGATTCCTGCCCTCAAGAGACAACAGTCAGCGTGTTGGGGACTTGTACGTTCATTTGGTGGAGGGGATGGTGAAAATTCAAACCATCGAGGAAATGCAAGTTGTAGTATCACACATGCATTCTCTAAACAGCAATATCTACTCCAACGTGCCTGAGTCACAAGCCATGGGCAGCAATGACACTGACCAAAACGTGTATGTCCTGTCCATACCTGAATCCCGTCCTCTCAGCGTAGAACAGGTTGTCGTCCTCAATGAGCGGTTAGCAGGATTAAAGTTGTCCTCGGCATCCACATTGATAATCAGCAGGTGAGCTGAATTAGTAATAATGGCGGCCGTACTTGGTACACACCTCAAGCCATGACCACTTTATAGTCCTTCTATGGTGTGTTTTGCTTTGTTTAGAGATGGTGGTCAACTCTGTGGACAATACATTGCGGTCGACATCCTCTTGCGAATGATGAGGGAAGAAAACGAGCTTGATCTCTTTTATGTCGCACAGCAAATCAGATCTTGTAGACCCGAATTCTTCCCCACCGAGGTGCGTCCAAATTATCATATTCGTAAAGTATAGAAGGATTAATGCAGCTACATTATTATTTTTTGATTCCCTAACGGGCTTTTATTTATAAACAGACATCATACCAAGAGCTACATGAGTTAATGCAGTATTATCCAATACAGAATTGGACACACAGCTTTTTCAATTTTTCTTATTCATGTTCTCATATTGTCTTCTTATCTGTGGTCACAGGAGACGGATTCCAGCCAAACACGGTCTGTCCATCAGTTCCAATTCACAGCATGGCCAGACAAGGATGTTCCCAAACATATTGCTTCTCTGTTGCGTTTTTACCATAGGATAAAAGCTTTTTGTATTTCTGGAACTTCATCTGTCGTCCACTGCAGGTAACTGATCACTAAAGTTAAAGCAGTATCGAGTTTTATAGGAACATTTACTTATTGTAGCTGCCTACTGTGATAAGTCATAAAACGATTATGCGATGTTTGCTTGCCAATATAAGTTTTGGGACCTCTAATTATTGACCCGGTTGATGTAGCGCCGGAGTGGGAAGGACAGGGACATTTATTGCAATGGACTGGCTGTTGAGACAGGCAAAGGATGAACATGGTGTAGACGTTCTCAAATGTCTGCATCAACTCCGCGAACAACGCATGCAAATGATCCAAACATTGGTACATTATCTCCTCACTCAAATGCATTAAGAGAAACGAGCCATTGGTCTTGTCACAATTGACGATTTAACGATTGCAATATAACGCTCATATAACAACACCATTGCGCGTCATTATTTCACATATATTTCACTACATCATAAAGAGTTTTATCTTTTTGAAACAGAAGCAGTACATATTTCTTCATGAAATCATTCGTGATGCAATAGCCATTGGGAAAACAGCTGTATCTTTGACTGATGTTTCTGACGGATCGCCAATACAGCCCCAAAACCTCCACCAACAATATGAGGTAATGTGCAGATCAAAAATTACATCGAACGTATTTATGAATTTATAATCGCATACAGAAAGCCCTTACCTGGACAAACAACCAAACAGTTAATGATTGTTGTGGGAACCTTAGATCCACACAGGTTTGTGTGATGCTGGTTGTGGTATTTAGATCTTGTCCCGAATCCCCCTATTGACCGCTAGAACAGCGTCTGCAGCTTACGAGCCGCAACACAAGGCAAAGAATAGTACAGATATCCTACCAAGTAAGACTCGTTAACTTCACATCTTTATTGTCCAAGCATCACGGATTGAAAGGCAGCTCATTTCGAGTTTATTAATATCTTGCATTCACACAGGTGATGCTGTTCGTGTTCGCTTGATGTCAGGAAGTTCAGATTACATCAATGCCGTCAAAATAATGGTAAGTCAGCCAAATAAGCACGCAAAGATCCTTCTATAGAAATAAATGCATGATTTCGGCGTGAATTACGTTTCAGGGTTACTACAAAAGTGAGAGCTATATTGCCACTCAGTGGCCTTTGGAATCGACCGTGGAAGATCTGTGGAGGATGATTCACGACTACAAGATCCACGCAATTGTTGTATTGGAAGATATGACACAGTCAGTAAGTAATCTACTAAAGTACTAAGTGATCCCCACATGCACAGCGAATGATCTAAACGTTACATGTTTTATCACCAACAGGATGGTTATCCCAGATTCCTGCCTTCAAGAGACAACAGTCAGCGTGTTGGGGACTTGTACGTTCATTTGGTGGAGGGGACGGTGAAAATTCAAACCATCGAGGAAATGCATGTTGTAGTATCACACCTGCATTCTCTAAACAGCAATATCTACTCTAACGTGCATGAGTCACAAGACATGGGCAGCAATGAGACTGACCAAAACGTGTATGTCCTGTCCATACCTGAATCCCGTCCTCTCAGCGTAGAACAGGTTGTCGTCCTCAATGAGCGGTTAGCAGGATTAAAGTTGTCCTCTGAATCTACATTGATAATCAGCAGGTGAGCTGAATTAGTAATAATGGCGGCCGTACTTGGTACACACCTCACGCCATGACCACTTTATGGTCCTTCTATGGTGTGTTTTGCTTTGTTTAGAGATGGTGGTCAACTCTGTGGACAATACATTGCGGTCGACATCCTCTTGCGAATGATGAGGGAAGAAAACGAGTTTGATCTGTTTTATGTCGCACAGCAAATCAGATCTTGTAGACCCCAATTCTTCCCCACCGAGGTGCGTTCAAATTATCATATTCGTAAAGTATAGAAGGATTAATGCAAGTACATTATTCATTTTTGATTCTATAATGGGCTTTTATTTATAAACAGACATCATACCAAGAGCTACACGAGTTAATGCAGTATTATCTTGGTCAACAAGTGAAGAATGTCAGCGGAATGTCAGTCTCGTGCCACAACTGAACGCCTTCCAGGTGCCATGCAAGCGTTTTGGACCAGCGATGAGGGCGGCAACATTACATGAAATACGCATCATAAGAGATGAGCATTGTTATATATATATATATATATATATAGATATATATATATATAGAGATATATATATATATATATATATATATATATAGAGAGAGATATATATATATATATATATATATATATATAGAGATAATATATATATATATATATATATATATATATATATATATATATATATATATATATATATATATATATATATATATATATATATATATATATATGCATATATATTAATCATATATATTTCAACCGCGTAAATGCATAGCATGTGCCTTTTATATTACATCTTTAACATTTGTAATGCGTAATATGTGTAAGGTATAATAATGTAATATCTATAGCGACGAGGGCTGCACAGTTGTGCATGATATACGTATATAAAAGATGAGCATTGTTATATATATATATATATATATATATATATATATATATATATATATTTATATATCAGGATATATATTCATATAGTTTGTGTGTTTACCAAAAAATATATTATAATGATATTTTAACCGCGAAAAAATCCATACCATGTGTCTTTAATATTACATCTTTAACATTTGTAATGCATAATATTTGTAAGGTATAATAATGTATCACCTAATTTACGTCTCAACCCGATGTGGGTTAACTCATTTGCACTTGTCTGCCGAATGGCCAACGATGAAAGAGTTTTGTGATAACAGATCTCGTGTAAACGCAGTGTAATTAAATCGCTTTTTGAAAAAAACTACGTCAATAGTTGCAGCACACACGTTGTTGATTGAAAGCACATCGGGTTTTATGTTTTAGTCGCAACAGATGATCATACTAAAAAATTATAAAATTGTAAGGTGTCATCAATTACTCTCCTGAGTGACAACAACGTAAGCAAAAGTGGTCATAACGTCATTTGTTATCCTTTATTGCACTTTGGTCACAAAATAATTATCGACATATTTTGTGACAAATCAAATCTAACAATCGGCATCAGTGCACCTTACTTAGAAATAACTTTAGGTAGACTGTGTCGGTAACTGAGAACGATTGCGACCATACAGTTATTCGCAGTGCTTCATTTGTCGTTGCTAAAGTAGAATGCGACTATGTCACTGTTATGTAGATTATCGGCCAATCAGCATTGCGTTGTGTTGACATGCTTTTAGTTGTGCTGTGATTGAACAATAATAAATGAGCTGAGTCAAGAGTGAGGCGATGGGCTATGATGTTTGATTACAAAGGCTTTAGCACTGACGTAACTAAAACATCAACGTTCTGACAAAGCTTAATAGCGTGCTCGGGAGGACTGGTAGGCTGTATTACTTAAATTTAATGTAGTTGTGCTGTGTGCCTATTTAGCTCCGCGACAAGCTCTTTCACTAAAGGCATGGAGATAGCACCGTAAATATCATGTTACATCTCGGATCCTCTATGTTTTATATTCAGATGTGATCTTATTTCCATATATTAGGATGCACTTAGATGAAATTAGTAATTGTTATATCACCGCATGGCCAATCGGTGACTCGTTCAGTGTGGCATCAGCCTTTTGTTGATATATGTGTTCCATGGTTTGTTTAATCGGTTGTCATAACACGCACGCATAAACCTCGTAGGGACAGTGACAATGCAATCAGCACAAACGTTGTGTCAGATATTTTTCAATCGTTGGTAATTCATGAGGCACATATCTCGAACCATCAATCGAACATTAAATAATGTAATTTAAACACCAAATAGGGTTTATGGGTTTTGTATCGATGTAATAATGCTTTAAAGATTTGTATAGACAGGAAATTACTTCGGATATTCGAATTATCACTGTATTTTTAGTGACATACTTTAGAATGCTGAATTCATAGGCGTGCCGTATTACAAATCACAAGTTGCCTCGTTCCGAGTAATATAACATAATGTGGAGGTTCATGCCATGCACCTCTTCATTCACTGTCTACATGGTCAAGCCAAATCGTTTTTCTAATGGATCTGTCAAGTTAACATCCCTCAATGAATGGAATAAGCTGCAAAACAAAAAGAAGTGAGCGGCAGACAGCTATTGCTGCCTCGAGTCAATAGAAATAACTAGATGTCATTTGGCTGTCATATTAGACGTTTTCTTCTGAGCATAAATAAAAGCATACAATGGTTGTCACGGTAACGTGATATACATTGATCATCAAGAATGCAGCGGAAAGTTGCCCCTTGCACAGCTACGCCATAAGTCACCGGCCTTGACCATGCACCTAGTGTCACTTGTTTCGTATTGGTTGGCATGTTTCTGAGGCCACTGACAAATCACAACATTCGTGTTCCATCTGCGATTTCATCAATCTTCAAGACGGGACACATATTACTAATTGTACCCTCCTCAGAACCATCTCTCTATGCACCTATATTGGATATTTCATTGCGAAGCAATTAAATGTGAAATATTTTGCAATACAAATGACCGTGTGAGTCTAAGGTCTGTGTTTGTTTTCCTTACACAAGGATTAATGACCAGTTCTGATCATGGCTAAGTTTAAGGGCACTTAACTTAACATAACATTCCCCGGAATGCAATTTGATGACAGACAGGTTACATCAAAATACAGATTAGGCCAAACTGCATACTACTTTCTAGCTCGGCCAAAATTGACGTAGCGCATAAGCTTCCTTGCCGCAAATATGTTTTAAATGTTTGCCGCTTTAAAACCTGTAGAAACGACGGTCAGCTGTCAGGGCGTGTTTAATCGTCTTAAAATTAGAGATTGACGACTATGCAATTTGATAAGCTAGGGTTGATATAAACATCTGCCTAGAGGGTACATGCAGGGTTAAAACGTTAAAAAAAGTAAGGACTTCAGAGGATGCTTTAGAGAATTGCTAATTGACAGGTCTTTATTGTGATATTTGATTATATTTCGATAACGTAAGCCCTTTAATGTGCAATTGCGAATGCTTATCATCGTTAGGTATTAGAAGGACAGATAGATAAATACAAATAGGTAATGCAAATTGTGGATTTATACTTTTAATTTCCCTTCGCCCTAACTTAGGCTCCAATCCAATATTACATGGTGCATATAATACTTACCTTTATGGGTATTTGTTTCTCTATAGCAAACAATACCATGAAACCCCGAAGCTTATCCCATGAGTAGGCGTGTATGTCCGAATAACTAGCAACACATTGATATAAAACAACTAATTGCTTCTTGTATAAGTCAACAAGTTCTGACATATGCCGTTTATGAGGCTAACCAACATAATTATGATAGAATTCATTTACAGTTCACTCTCATGTCTTTCTAGAACCATGGGCTACACAATAACAATATTGCATATGCTATTGAACTAGTCATACAATTTTGGTGAGAAAGATCTGGCACGTAAATTGACAAATAACTACACCATAAATTAACAGTGAACTATTTAACTTCGCCTGTACCTGAAAAAACATATATTCTTCCGACGCTCGATGGATCATGGCAGTGAAAGTAGTCCTTAATATTGGAAGGAGGATAGCTGATCTGATTTGAAGTGATGGTTAGCCTTGGTACGGCATGGAACCCATTAACTAAGACCTGCTTTGTGTTTCAATACCTCCCATCGCAAACTGAAAGCGATCCAAAAATCCAATATAGGCAGCGTCTTCTGCACGCAGCACATTTAGCCATTACAGTTGAATAGTATACCACTTCCGATGGCGTCTTCTCTGCGTATCAAAATGAATGCTTCATATAGCACGCAGTTCACGCATCTTAATTATAACAGATTTAATGCCGATAATTTGCACCATTGGTCCACCAATAGATTGTATGCAAATGCGTGAATTGTTCGAGTTAATGAGGGCCTTGGTAATGTCCCTTTGGTTTCTCAAAGAAGTGGTTCCCATTTCACAGTCTGCATTTGAAAAGGCACGAGATATACTTGTGCAGCTGCGTAGTCTGATGAATAAACATTAACGCAAAATTGGCGTTTGATGTAAGAATAATGTGCCTAGTATCGCAGCAGGGCCATCGTGGTTGTAATAAATGAGCTCGTTATGCAAAGGAGGGGATGGGGTAACAAGCTTACTTGTAAATAGCTATAAAGTGCGCTTTGATAGACACTCAACACAAGTTAGAACAAATATTAGTCAGAGGGTTATTCAACAGAGTTCCTGCATTAGGGCAGCAAAGTTATACTTACATAATGACATCATGTCGGAAGCGTTAGTTAGAGCACCACAGAAACCATGTAGTTTGATGCCGCTTGAGTCAATAAAATACCTTAAGAATGCGCTGCTTAGCTATTTGTTTGCAGTTTATTCAGTCATCAATATGGGACCAGGATCAAAGCTTTGAAGAATTTTTTGGCACGATAGATTGAATGGAGATGATGTTGTTTGCTTGGGCCCTCCCATCTAGTCTGTATGTTATTGCAAGATTTCATGGGATTGATAATTAAGCACTTGATTTCATGGGATTGATAATTAAGCACTTGATTTCTTATAGACGTGTCTCCCGCTTCGCGGGCACCATTTGAAAAGGCTATATAAGAAGTTTGTATTAGCAAACAACATAGACTGCCGGCCACGGACGCACAGATTAACATGATATTGGCCCCATCAAATGGCGGTGAGTGGGCAATTTTTCGGGGATTGCACTAACATGACGTGTTAGGAATTTAGCGAAGCAAGCGCAAGCCATGGTATATTGGCAAACCACTTTTGTCGACGGTAATAACCCATGTTTTGCTAATTGCATTGCACAAAATAATCCGATGGTATCAGCGATCGACGCCATGAAACCCCAAATGTTATCGTCATACGCAATACTAATCAAGTGGCGATTGTCCAGGCGTAAGGGCTAATGTCCGAGTAACTGACCGCACAGTGACCTGAAACGTGTCATTACTTCTATGGCAGGAAAATAAGTAATCCTATATGTTTTGACTGAAAAAGAACTTTTACTTCCGGTTTAGGCTGCCTGATCGGAGTTGAAGTGATGTTTATTACTAGTGTCACATGGAATCCGCTAACGCGAGTCGTAATGGGTGTAATTCGTCCGTATCGATCCCTCTTTTGAATCGCCAAGTGCAAGTGTTTCAAAACCCTAAACCTGGCATCATCTTCCTCAAGTAGCACAATTTGCCACAAAAATCAACACTTCATGTTCAAGCAATTCCCGCATTTCGTCCGCATATTCATTTCACCAACGATTTGATTGGGGCTACTTTTAATGCGGACGATTTTGGTTGCTTTGGCTTTTGAAATGTTTTATTCACTAATACGTGAACTGTATATAAATTACCAACAAAGTCATGACCGCTAACCAGGCACCATTTAGATAGGCTTGATGTATATTAACACAGCAGTGTAGTCTGACTGCAGGCTACTAACGCACGAATACACATCAACGGGGCCTCATATAATGTCGGCCTGTGGGCAACTTAGCGAGAATTGCATTTGCTTGAATATTGAGGAAATTTGCTAAGCTTGCGCAAGACGTGGTCGATTGACACTAAGCTAGGTGCTATTGTATGGCGCTGTTATTGCCAATATACACTGAACAAATTAATCTCCATAAATCCTATTTAAGACACGGGTGGATACAAAAGCTTGTCCATAAGCAGCATCAACGACCAAACTTCGAGGCAAATAAATTGTGAAAAAAAACTGAACTAAAGTACTAAGGCTCTGTCCAACTAGCGCCATAAGCAGTCTGATTTGATTGTGTATGTTCGACACCCATGTCCAGCGAATCTCTTTAAATGTTATGTTTTCAGATGCCTGAGTAAGACACTGTAGGTGTATAACGCTGATGGAAAGGATAGAAAAAGCATTTAAGGTAAGCCATCTACAAGTGATGATTGCAAAAAATATGTTCGCTCTAATATATAATATGAATAAGCAGTTTTTTTATGCTGAAAATATGGGACATCGATAGTATTAGCGAGGTTAGGGTTTAACAGTGGCTGCAGCGAACGCTGGGTCTGTGTTTAAATGAGTGTCTGGGTAGGGGGTGAGGGTTGCAATTATTAGGAGCATTGTTGGCTAGGTTGAAGGGTTTTTTCACAATAACGGTCAAGGGGCTAGGAGTGTAGAAGAGGCCACTAAATCTATTCTTACAAAAGCTTTCTAAATGCATGGAAAAGAAAAAGGCTAAATTTACCAGGCAAGGCATTTCAATTCATTTCAGTCAGGAGTACCAGGTGTTACTTTCTTATATATTCCTTCCATCCTGGCTCTGATCGCCAGTTAAATAATGAACAAACCCTTACTCTCTAGGACCACCATGAGACGACACGACACCTAACAGGAAGTGTCAAATGCACACTTTCAAATATAGACTAGCGTTGTACTGCGAGTGTATGAGGGTATTAGTCCGATCACGAGCCTCGCCCGGAGTGTCAGTGATGTATGGATAAGGTATTGATGGAGCCACTGTTTCTAATCTATTCCCGGAATATATAACGCTGAGGTAATTAAATAAATATTCCAGTAAATAATGTAAACAATAATCATTGTCAACAATATAAAAGCTTCCTTTAAGCGTAGTTTGGCCATATACAGTTGTCATAGCAGGAACTCTATCAGTCGATGCACATCTCACAAACGTGTTCGCTCAGCAGAACGCCAAGATGTGATCTTCATTTGTCGCCGTGTTTCCGAGCATGCGTAACTTCTATATGTGGCCTTCTCCGCTGTTGATCGACAGAAACCCTTCCATTGCCGTGATAATCATCATTATTGCAAATACTACATGACAACATAGGATGGAATGAAAGAAACTTAGATAATTATAGCTAGCCGATTGCGTTTTCAAACCTTGGAGCACTAACTATATCAGAATTATGAATTTGTAATTCATCAAGCAATGCATGAATTGTCTCAAGGATAGTTCGTCTTTGCGCTCATTTAATAATTGAAGCTACATCTCTACAATTTACAGCCAATTTCTTCGCGCAGTACACGAATGTTTTGTCCTTTTGTGCTATTCATTCCATATTTAAACATTACCTGCTACCATTCACTTAATCCTCTGTAAATATACATATATGATATAGAACTGCCAAAGATGGTTCAAGTACTTTTGGACAGACACTTTGTTCTGAAATTGAAAAGATTCATTAAGCAAATGATGAAGATAAACAATCCGCTGATATCCCAGTGAATGCCCAACATCCAAAGATGAATATGTCTCTCTTTCACAGCTAAAAGAATCGATAATTTGTTTAATAGCACCCAGAAATCGCAAAGGTTACAATAGATCTATTCTGAAGCTGTATATCACGTAGTAAAGGTATTTGCTTCATGCTGCGACACGCTTGAGCAAATAACATTACCTATATCTAAATTAAACACTAGGACCCAAGGGAATAATAGCTGTGCAAGCTAGCCGTAAGTGTATGAGGTCGATGCGGTTAATGCTTACTCTCAGAGTGTTAAAATCGCTATAAAAGATTAATAGTTAAATGTGTATATACATATATATATATTATATATATATAGGCATATATATATATATATATATATATATATACATATATTTATATTTATATATATATTTATATATATATATATTTTTACATAAATGCATATATATGTACATATACATATATTCATATATTTGTATGTAAAAGTAGATCGATATATATACCTATATATATTTATAAATACATATATATTCATACATATATATATATATTGATATAAAAATATATATAAATATATATAAATATATATATTAACATATATTCATATATATGTATATACATATATATTTATATACATATGTATCTATATTTTCAGTTTTGTTGAGAAAATGCACCCATCCGTGAGCGTGTATATGCTACTGTTTGCAGTATAATTGCCGCACTAAAAACAAACTACAGAAAGGTATATTATTACAGCAATGGTAAAGTAAATTACACTGAGGTGAGATACGATGAATTATTGTAATTAGTTTGCATGGCTCGAATAGTGCTTAGGAACGATGCATTGCTTTGGGAAATCATCTCTTAGTATTATCAATAAGGAACAAAATCGAAATTTGTGTTCCAGTGGTAATATCCATTTCAAATATATAGGCCATGACAAGATAACTCATCTACTTTTTGTGGGATTTCTATCTGACAAATTATGCTGCAAATACAGGGTCAAGTTTACCTGTGGATGAATGCACAGGCATGAAATACATATTTAACCATGCAGAAGAAGGCATCAAGAAGGCAAGCAAAGACCCAAAAATTCTAAGCATCAAAAAATCATCAATCCCACAGCAGACTCGAACAAAATAGTACCAAATGAAGATGAAAGTTTGGAAGCGCGAATACAGTCTCTCATAAATTTCACAGGAATGCTACACACACCGTCTGTCTAGGTTGTCTCGGTTGAGGCGCGTTACAATATATATTTGAAGAGCATTTTTGTAAACGAAGCTTGGCAAGAGATTTTATTTTGAATCTAGAGATGATTAACGAGTTGGCTGGATATATCATAGCCAGTTTATGCATACAGACGCCAAAAGATTTTCCCTTTGATACAATACAATTCTCATTCCGAGTGTCTACCGCCGTTTAATTAGCGTTTGTTCGCCATAATAATAGAATATGTTTCTGAATAACCGTGCTTATATTAACCTAATGTAAGATAGAGAACAGTTGACGCCAGTAAGACACCTTGTTCTGACGCTTGTCTCGTTAGTGTCAGGTTTCCATGCGGCAGATCCATTATGCAAATGGCGAGATTAAACAGACGACTGATGTTCCTGCGTATGCTCTGAATACAAAGTTTCGGTTAAATAATGGATGGTTCAATCACGAGCGACCTAACTCTATGATGTGGTGTATGGCAGTTTTTAAATGGAGTATATGAGAGTGAGCGGCATTGCTACCGTGGTGTAGCTTCTACACAAAAATGCATCCATCAGTTGCACATAATTGCTGTGTTAATGCTGTACAAACACAGAGTACACAAAAGCTAATTATTACACCGCATAGATTAATGCTTTCTTTAATTATATGTTTATATGCCACAACTGATCATTGGGGGTTTGTTGATAAGTCTCCGAGGGGGGGGGATTGTGTTTTGCGGGGGATGAGGGTTGAAATATCCACGGAAATATTAAGATCATAAATACACAATGGCAAGAAAGTTATACCTTCTGTAGCGGTTCAAATGCGCTCCATTCAACATGGTTGATGATCCACTGTTTAAAATTATTTCAATGAAAGCCAGACCACAACAAGAATCTAAGAGCGTAAGAAACCTACAGTCAGACTTCACTCCTGTGCCACAATATATCCAGCCTTTATAAATGCTGCCTGTGAAGAGGGAAGAACTTCTTTGAAAACAAGGGGTCATTTGTAAAAGCCCGCGTAAACTCAAACATCAAACGCATTAGCATATAAACCATCAAGTGGACGAAGCTGAACCTCATCGGCATTAAATCAATCGATATTAAACTCTTTCGCCAAATGAAGAAGTAGGAAATTCGTAAACTGTGTTCTATATAAAGCGTTTATTTTGATACGCAGACTGTAATTGCTAAATGCGCTGCTTTCAGAACATGCTGTCTAGTTTGGAGTTTTGGATCATGTTCAGTTGGCGATGGGAGATAGGATTCCCAATAAGAGAACAGATGAAGTCAAGTCTTGTGTTAGCTAATTCCACCCAATACTAAGGCTAACCATCAATCCAAATGTGATCAGGCAGCTTAAAGCATCCAAGGCAATTCTTGTTTCATAGCAACGCTACATTTGGCTCAGTCAAAATATCAAAGACTATTTGCAATATTTTACCGCCATGATCTATGGAGCGCCGGCAGGGTATATTTTTTATTCTCGTAGAGGCTACATTAAATAGCTCAATGTTGATGTTTTGTCATGTTATTTGTCAATGTCCACGCCATATCTATCTAACTAAAAGTTTATGAAAAGTTCAATAACTTGTTGCTTTTGTGTCACCCATGGTTCTAGGAAGTCCGTATTATAAACTGTAATGAGAGCTTTTCTTAATTATGTTGGTAATCCTCTTAAATTGTATATATCAGAACTTGTTGACTAATGCTTTATGGCCCGTTTTTCGTGACATTAACCCCTACGCATAGGAAATGGCTCATCGATTAGTATCCTGCATGGAGATAAGCTTCGGGGTGCTAATGGTTTCGTTCACTGTAAAGTGCTTCTATGCATAAGCATTATTTGCATCATGCAAACGAGATATCTTGTAGCTGTAGTAGGTATAGCGAATAGGGCGAAGGTAAATTTAAAGTAGGGCGAAGGTAAATTTAAAGTATAGATCCCAATTTGACGTTACCCATTCATATTTACCCATCTGTCTTTCAAGTGTTTCCAATACCAATGTGTTAAACTAGACCCCTGTATGCTTAGGTGAGGGAGAGGATGATAAGGTAAAATGTGACCTCTTGGTAAGTTATGTGATCTGCAGCATGAAATGAAAATTATGAACGCATAAAAAAACTCCATATGTTACAAGGCAAACAATATATGAATACGGATAACATATGGTCCGCGAGGAAAATACGACGTCCTTCACTTTAGATTGACTAATAGCCAATCGCATGAGAGGTTATTGTTGGCACAATATAACAGCTACGGGGATTGGCTTACTATGGTACATCTTGTGGAATAAACATATGGGCGGACCATTAGAATAGAAACAGCGAGTTGTAACTCGATATCGATTTTTGGATGGAATTCTCTGCTGGGTCATTTTCTTGCTTTCCTGAATATTGACCCGAAAGATTGCAGAGTTTGTGACAAAACATGCTTATATGTGAGATCGCAGATGTAGTTAAAGTGAACGATGAACGGAATTCAAGTAAGGTAAAGTATCATGTGGTCCATGTACCACTGACTGATTCGCAGCCAGTACTCATCTATATGGACTTCAGTGGTGCTATTAAAGCTGAATTATCATCCCAATTGGTCCCTGTCGCGACACCACCACATTGTTCATTTCATCTGCCCGCACGTTTCTCATAACATGTAAACTTTTTTGCACTTAAGAAAATGAAAAGCTGCCCCGACTAATTGTTACACGTGCGTTCTCTAATATGGATGTGGTAAGATTTGACAGGTGTTTATGAGTGTGCAAATAAACTTTTCCCTTCCTACCTTTACGTTGGACATAATAGATCGTCTATAGTACCAAGACTTTATCGTTTAAGTGTAATATATGACAAAGTAGCACTTCCTATTTGCTCCCTTACCTATTGAGTTTACAAGCACCTATCGGTATTTGGACAACCATTTAACGATCTTGTGATATTTAGGGATTGTAGCAGTTATCCTTATTTATTGATTAGTTCCCTTAATTATTTTTATCTGGGGTACAAAGGAAGGCCATACAAGGACATACCCACTTTATCATATTTTTAGTATCCATTATATATGCACCGTACCGATCGCTATAGCAGTCAGCTGGGCATAAGTGATTGAGCCACATGCAGGCATATTGCATACCTTCATTTGTTACACTGCTCTGTTTGTAACTTTAGCTGCCCTGCGTTGTACTAAATATTGCGCCTAGCTTAATTCATTGCAATCGTTGTACTCTTTATGATAAGAGATTTGCCAAAAGCCGTCCAACAAAGCTGTTTTTAAGTAAATATCAGTAATACACCCATTTTCTAATGCTGCGTATCATACGTCGTCTACCTGCAAAGTGGTGGCTTGTCTGCCCATTCATTTACGATTCTATGGGTAATAGGGTATCCTGAGCCCGTTTAATACCATCCAATTGATCTGAGTTAGCCAGCAATTGGACCAGGGGCTGGGATTACTACAGCTGGATCGAGAAGGACTTTCCGGGTTCACAGATTGGTTGTTGCGCAATGCATCGGGGGATTTGTTTGCCGCAGTCAGTACATTTTAAGCGTAGGGCATAACTGTCACACACCCGGGGGCTGTCCTATACTTTTAACCAAACAGCTGTTCGAGTAATTAATTATCTACTGGACTTCTACTGATTCAAGAAATGCGAAGAAATTATTGGTAGTGTAGCAGACTATGTCATCCCTATTGGTAGTGCCATATATGATATAAACCAACATATAAGCATCTTGGACTTATAACTGCTAAGCAGAATGCATTCAGCATCAGCCTTACAGCTATAATCGATAATGTTGAAATAAGAAGTCTCATACTGGGTCGAGTTGAAGTAAACGATGACCAGAAGTCCATGATGAATGACTCATTCCAACCATTTATTCTAAAGGCGCTTACAAAGCATTTCTATCCACAATACCCTCATTTTTGCCTATACCCTTTTTTGATTAGACACATATCTATGTCCAGTCGTTTTGTAATTTCCAGGATCTCTCTCCAGCTAAGATAGTGAATGACCATGTTCCTCTGCTCCAATTTTATATTTGGATCTTGCCAAAAAAATATTCTATTGTTCCAGCTTGTCAAATCCCTATCTATTATAATTGTTTTAGGAGCTTACCATCAATACTATTTTAAAGCATGCCTGGAATGTGTTTTGAATCTGCAAATGGGTCTACGTTGTAGCAGTCTTTTATCAAGAGATGTTGTAAATTCTAAAACGTCACTGGTATGAGCGAGAAGTGGTGAGCAAATGCTGGCGTCCACAATTTCAGTTAACCTTACAAATATATTGAACAGCGACGTGCTAACCTATGAGAGTAATTTGACAAGCCAGTCTGATAACCGACTAATATGCGGGGTAGTGCAAGGGTGAATAAAGCTAAAAGGCAACCCACATATTGCATGCATAAGATGACATACGGTCGCGTGAATCAGGGGCATAGACTTTGGGAAAATGCGCAACCATCAACGAATGACAAAGGGGAAATTCAAATGGAAATAGGACTATCACTTCTATAGGTTATGCTTTGACGAATTATCAAGCGAAGTACTTTTCGTGATCTCCAGTGCGCACGGAGCATAATATAAGAGTGATTGTTTATTCTCCATTGCAATTAAAATATGACATACTAACCTACAAGTAACTCATTAACCGCGCGAAAACATTTGGTGACATGACGCCCTCGACAAATGAGGTTCGATTTCATCATATGTTCAGACAACCGCACGTCATAATGATAATCTATACTTTCCATACCAATACACGTCACGCACCGTCGTTCGGGACGTCGTTCGATAAAAAAGTCGTCGTCTATAACAATTGGCTGTCGTAATAACGACTGCATGGTTGTCTGTCAAAGTCTCTGTCCTTAATACTCCTTGTTTATAAATGTCTTTAAAGTGTAAACGTCCCTGACTTTTATTGGTGGTATAATATATCCCTTGCAGCGAAATTGATTGCTACGCATACGTCCCTTCAAAGCCGACGGGATTATTAAGGAAGGAATATATAGTGGTCTGTACCCGCCTTGAATACAAGAATAATTCAGGGGCGGGGTTGCTTTAACAGGTTGACATGATTACTTATTGAAGGTGCAATATATCACCGACAGGGAAATTGATTGCTATGCTATTGCACAGGCTGTACTTTTAACGCGACTCTTCAGGTTAGGATAGTAAAACATCGCAATGGCGATATTTCTTCCATGATGGACATAAGGATGTTTGCATGCAGCGACAAACATTTTGGACATTACAGTATGCAAGTGATTATCTGAATTTAGGCCTTTTCCATCCTTGGAAACTAAAATTAGGTATTGATGTATTATAATATGACTCTTGGATCTGTATACATTCTGCTTTATCATTGGGCAGGCTAGCGGGAATACCATGGACACACTGCTGCTACATTGAGCATAGCTGAAGATAGGTATTAAGTTGCGTATGGCAGTGTCACAGTATTTAGCCATTCCTTATAGCTGTTAGTGTGATATCATAATTATTTGATTTTCACCACGGTAGCAAGAGTCAGCGGGGATGTTTATGAGAGAGTGCGCTTTTTGCACCACATAAATTTACTCCGTCACATTGTACCGAAGGTAATATTTGCTTCATCATAACAATGCGTCTAGAAAGCACAGTGAGGAATGATTCTAAATAACAGCAAGTCAAAATAATGTAAATCTTCAGAGTTCTATGGACACGGTACAATATTTAATATGATTGGTGCTCAACTAATACTGACATCTTCATAGCGAATAGCACATATTTTGACGAAGGATGTACATAAGAGTGATAAAGGTGTTAATACGCTAATTGATAAAGCCAAGAGACAACTCTTGCAAACAAATAACACTGAGGCATGGCATTTGCAACAGAACCTCGTAATCCACTGTGTAGTTGTTTCGGCATAACGCACGTTTTCGAATTGCAAGCTATGCAAACCATGTAAGAATGCAGACCAATAACTTACACTGTACTACATAATAGTCCGCGATCTTGCCTCTAGTCTCATGCAGGATCTTGCTATACAGCTGTTCCGACAGCGAAGTGGCTTTACAATATCACTTACATCATCTCATCCCGACTGCAACTTGTTGGGAGCTTGTGATGGTTCTATTAATACGCCATCAGTATCATGCGTATGTCAATCATGTCACTTTGTGTTGACACTTGCTCCGTTCGCTCCGGAGTCTGACTCATTAGTCTAATGATGTGCAAATCAGGCTACCTAGTTTGCTGTTTAGCATATTGTGACACGTCATAGCCTCGGCCCGATTGGCCCTGTCACAATACAAGGCTATAAGCACATAGCCCTAAGTCTGAAGCAATATTCAGTCACCATTCCAGTCCATGAGATGTATTCTGAATGCTGATGTTTAAATCGCACGTGGGGTACAACATTTGCCATGCGTAAAAAACTTATATAGAACATGTGACTTTAATCAAGCGAGGAGCTTAACTATGAGTGTCTTATTGACGTTTTTGAAAGAATCTTGTAAACTTGATAATAGAGAGAGGGTAAAGTTGGGGAAAGATAACAAGCACATTCTTGTTTGATGTTACTGTTGGTATGTAACTCAAGTATTTCAAGCCCCAGACAAAATCCATTGCTACAAGAGGCTGTTTACTAGAAAACCGGAATACAGAACAGATATATGGCTGCATGTGCATGTGAACCAAGTCTCATACATTCGGAGGGGGCTTTCAATATGAGTTATTATCGACATAATGACAGTGGATGGTTTTTCCTACATTGGGATGCTGCCATATTGATACGACTAGTATGTTTCGGAATGAAATAACCCATTAAACGATGACAAAGAAGAATGTGCTTAGAAGGTACCGTCCAGCTTTAACTGAAATTGCTGGTTTGGTCACTTTCATGCTATAATGAATATGGACGTTAAAGCTGGAAGGGTTTAATAGCAATAAGCCTAACCAGTTACCTTCTGATTGGAAAGCGGTCTAAACACCACTTATCTAGCCATGGAAGCACAGTTTCATTTAAAATATTTCTCCTGCAGGAAAATCGATTACTACGCATACATCCCTGAAGGGCCGATAGGACTGAGGTATAAGGGAAGGAATGCTGATTTGTGCCCGTCCTGAATACAAAACCTTCAGATTAGCAATACGTCTGACATAAAGGAGCCCAACAGGTGAACTTGATTTTGCTACACTCGAGATTAATGACACGCCTTTCTATTAATTCAGAATCAATAACGCAGATTGCATGGCGAAGACGAGAGAAGCCAGCAGCTCACTGCCTATCCGTTCGCAGCAATCATAACTGTTTTGTGCCACATCGGCTGCAAGCGTATGCAACGCATAATGCTTTATTCACTATGTAAGTGCAACCGTCCATCTTTCAGGTGGAGACCTGTAACAGATGGACGGTTGCAATTACCGGTTGCACTTACCGGTAAAGAAAACGACTTCTATAATGATAATTGATATTCTACATCCTAATAAGTGTTTTGTATGATTATGACTACTTGGCAGCTGCAATTCAAGTTGATAGATTCCACGAAGATTGGCGGATGTAGTGTTGTAGAACAATCAGCCCTGGTGTTCATTTGTGCTTCATTTCTGTACGTGTTCTTGTCAAAGTGAGTACACAATCGCTTCCTTGAGTTACTCGTTCTCATGTTGCTGCTCACTAGGCCTTTCATACTCGCCGTGAGTCAGCACTTTGTCTCTAAGAAATTAATCGTTGATAGTAATTATACATCATCCTATAATTGGCTTGATTGATGGATAAGGCAACTGGACAATGTGATCATTTGAAAGATCTTTATTGAACCTTACAATAAAAATATGATATATGGTAATTATAAGAATACAAGAATTGTAAATAAAAGTATGATATATGATTATAATAAAAATATAGTGCTTTTGTTTTTGCTGTTTTTTTAGCACATAGCGACCATTCACGTTTAACAGCTCGACCACAGGGTAGAGGGAACTGGCAAATGCAACTCCCCTGTACCTTGCCCCTTTATAGTAATTTTGCAACATGCATCTGCCCTTCGCCACGAATCACTATGACAGACACCATGTGATTTGTGATAAAGTTACTTGCTTCTTTCAAGCATGGATGGCGGAGATTGCAAAGCCAGGGGTAAATTATAAGAAAGAAGTGTTTGTATACTTTTGCGAATTTTTGCCGCCTAATTCGAGAGAACATGTGCTGCAAGTAATGCCCTAAAGATATGTCGATAAATGGGCGGCCTTGAATTTATCTGCTCCCACTCAGACTTTAGAGCCGTAAATATATAAACATCCTGCGCTGTCTTACCTGCCTGGCTAAGGTTTCGTGGGTGGCTCACAAGCTCATTTGGAAGCATATTACGCCAGTATATACACAATAACCGTCAGCAGTCCGCTGATTATCGGCCAGTCAGCTTGACATAAGAAAAATCTGAACAATAAAGAGAATAGTTATTGTGCACACCAATTAAACAGGTACTTAAATGTAACTCCATAGTTTTCTGTGCCAACGCTCTTGCTGTGAGAAGCTTTTGGGATTTCGAAAGTAAAAAAACTGGGGATCCTATCTATGTAATTTAATTGGATCAAGCCGAGATAAACATTTGCTACTACAATTGATAGCAGAGACATTGAATGATGATCCAAGGTCAACGTCGATCACCATTTGCACACTCGAAAGGCGCACTGACTTTGTTGCTGTGTTTGTAAACAATCAAAATAGATTTGCTTCGCAGGCCGATTTATACACAAAACAGTTTATCCATATAATGTGCAACCATGCACAAGGCGTCAATTGCTCTGGATGATTTCCCCTTGATCGCAAGCAAAATCTCAAGGCCAAATATGCGGGTATCGGTATAGCATGCACATCGGCGAATAGATCATCTGCCAAGGGTTCGATCCATTCCTTGTTGTAAGCACCGCGTAAGGCATGATTGGCACCTTATTTGAATACACACGACGAACTCGCCTTGGGATCTCATGGTTTCGATGAATAGGTTAAATATATCAGTTCACATAACAAGCGAGTGTCTATTTACCTTAAATAAACCATGTCAGGGGAACGTGTAACCACTTTCAGAAACTTGAATTACGAAATACATTTGTCAAAAGCGAAATTGATTTTGTTTTACAATGCGCTGTGAAGTAACCGACGGCAAAAAGTGTCGGCCCAAATGTCTAAATATATATATATATATATATATATATATATATATATATATATAGATATAGATATATAGATATATATATATATATATAGAGAGATATATATATATATATATATATCTTATATATATATATATATATATATATATATATATAACAAAATAAATTTCGCTTTTGACAAATATATATCTCTATATATATATATCTATATATATATATATATATATATATATATATATATATATATCTCTATATATATCTATATCTCTATATCTCTCTATATCTATCTATCTCTCTATATATATATATATATATATGTATATATCTATATATATATATATCTATATCTCTCTCTCCCTATATCTCTACAAATATATATATATATATATATATATATATATATACAAATATATACTTCCTATATCTCTGCGATTCTATCAAATATTACGCTAGATACCTTGACTTCTTAACTTAATACTGTTTCCCGAAGTTATTGGTAACAGCTGTCCAAAACCAACATATGGATGTTCTATTCAGCATGGCAGAATGGGCAATTATATAGTCGAAAGTGTTGCTGGGTCGTTCTGAATTCCCTTAAAAATGATGAAGGTTTGCAATAGATTACCCTTTTTATGTTGCTCGACAAATGTACCTTTATTTGATGAATAACTCAAAATCCCATGTTTATGCCTATGATAATAACGAACGGATCGGGTTTCGATTGTATTGTTTCAACACTGTTATCAACTTAATGTGATGCTACCCATCCACATGGCGTGAGTATTCAATTTGATCACTTGTTTGCTATCTACATCGTAAAAGAAGCCAAAATAACGTGGCCGAAGTTCTTCTTTGCAGTAGAAACAACTTAATTTCATTAACAACTTTTTTTTAATTCGTGTAAATGTAAATCTATGTCATTTCATGCAAATAAAGTTCATCCATGACGTCATATGGCGAACGGTGCTACGCATTGTACGTATAAGATCCGCTAAACCATTTCATTAATTACGGCAAATTGTCTTGAAATGATAATGATAATGTTTAGACGCATTCAACATTCAGAAGATGAATAAATATAACGTGCGCTGCGTAATGACGCACTTGTAAGCATCTATGAGCCCCATAAATTTTGGACCCACAGTTAATTTTATATGAATGTCATGTTCATACATATGCTGAATTCTTCATAGGTAGTGTTAGTCACGATATTATGCTCCTTTTGACGTAACACGATCTGGAAGTTGATTGATCGCAGCAATCTAATCAGGTGCTATGGTCACTTATACTGCAAGTATTATCCATCCCATTTAACGAACCATTTGCAATTTGTGTTATTTAATATTATATGAAAAGTTGGTTCATCACTATGAAATTGGGCAATATCGCCCTAATGACGATAAATGTTATAGGAATAGCTGTACCTGCTGCCGGATTTCGTTTGACATGTGATCCATTAAAACGACAGGGAGACTATCATTACCATACGATAACAACGTCACCGGAGTCTACGTTGACTGGTATAAGTTGACGTGCAGCGCAATCATGGCCTTCAACTCAACACTTGAAAGATTACCCAATGCAGAACAGAGTAATTGCTTTTCAGGGTTCCGTCCGATTTACACATCGCTGTATTTTGTTAAGTGTTTGCTGTGTGATTTACTGCATTAAGCGGAAACTGGCTCTCTTATGCCACCAGCTTGGCTTCATTCCTTCATAAAGACAAGGTTCAGAAGTAGGCCGAATCGGCTGCGAAATTGACGACGCTATTTGACTGAGGGTATGCGTCTGTATTAAACGCCGTTGGCTTAATCGATTGCGATATCGGGCAATGTCGCCCGATTGCTGATGTTATGGCTCTCATTAAAAGGCTCGTACTATACTGAATCATGAATATTTTATGAGCTAATGACCTGAAGAGAGCATCGAGAGACATTGCGTTACTAGGGGATGAAAGCCAGAATATTAGCATTTTCAATCCTATGTGCACATGCATTAGCATGGAAATCAGTGGCCCGCCCGGTCAAGCAGCTATATGGTTGAGTAACATCATTAGACGACTCGAGGAAATTGTCTACTCTCCATGCATATTTATGCAAATACGGCATTAGTGTCAATATAGTTCGCGGGTGTAGACAATATGACTAGTTTTATGTATAGGCACAACGCATCCAAAGATTCATCTCCATACACGCTGCAGTTATTTATCGCGAATTTGTATTTATGGTGCAGGTCTATATGAGAGGTAGTCTTTTGTAAATACGTATCAACAGTTTTCTATTGTCAATACAATACAGCTCCGAGTTATAACGTGTAAACTTTCATTATGGAGAACAAAAACCATGCAACATTTTGAGAATGTTTACGAGGTAAAAAGAATACTTATATGCGCAGGTGTCTAACAAGATTGGAGGTCAGGCTACACCCAGCTATCGATAAAAACATTGCTAGATTTTGGCTGTTATTTATTTTCTTTTATGCCGTTACAAATAAATGACAAAATCCGAGACTATGGTTACTCCTTCTCCGACGCGTAATTGTCGCTACTTTTAAGTCATATATATCTCCCGTATCATGTATTGCAGCTATTTGTCAAATTGTATTTTCTGTGTTACAAGCCAGCGCGTGATTGGCGTTCCTGAATTGCAGCTATTTGTCATTTATTATTATCTGCGTTTATGAAAGTTGGACTGCTTCGTTGTTGCGTGACTTACCACACGAACCTAAATAAGACCTGGTTAAATGTTAAACTGCACTACCATGCCATTCATTCTACTTGCTGCAGACATTTATATGCGGCAAAGAATGAACAACCCAGCGGTGTTCGTGGACTGACTGCGCTGTCCATGAATAGTTAATGAGCTCCTAATATCTAACCATGGCCTTTAGTACTTGCGCGTCACAATACTTCCGAAGTCGTGATGAAACTATACGCTTGCGCACTACCTCATGCGGTCAGCTAGCTCAATAATGAGCGCTTAGTTGGTACATTGCGTCTTGTTGGTCCTCAAGAATCGGCTGAAATATGTAGAATATAATGAAGACTTACCTGTCTACGACAAAGACAATGTTGCAACTAAAAAAGCAATTGATAAAGATATAATTGGGGTTTTTTTCATTGCGATTTCATAAACCTCTTTCTGTTTATAAGCAATTGCTGACTTTTATTTTTAAACACAAGTGTTACAGCGTATCTATAGAAGGAATGGTAGCAGTACAAACTACTCATGCCATAAAACCGTAGAAATAAACACGTTGTCGAGACGAATACATAATTTTATTTTGTCCGCAGTTGGTTTATCTACAGATCTGCTTTCATCAATGACCTTTTAGTTTTTGTAGGGTGTGCACACACAAAATTTACATTTCATTGGCTATCAATGGGAGACGGCAGCAGATCGCAGGGCGCTTACACCGACGTCGTTTATGTGTGAGCGATCGTCAATATGTTGTTCTATGTAGGTTCTGCTTTGGTGTGTAGTCAAGGGCTTATAGACGCTGTCGCTTGATTGAGGAGTAATAAAGATCATCAGTAAAATCATTAAACTTGCAGATTGAAAAGAAGTCTAGGTTTGCGTTGTCCCATGTCTGGCAAGCATTTATGTCAACCAATAATATATGTGATCCCTACCCCCGGCACTTAAATAGGCGGATAATATTTCCAACCGAAGCATTTTTCAGTTCATGAACAGATACACATACAGCAATCAGAAGTGCAAGAGAAGTCCAAATAAAATACAAATACATATAGAGGGGTAACATAAGGGTATTCATAGTGTTAGTGAAAAAATACGAATAAAATAACCAATGATTGTACTCCCCGTGGTCTAGGATAGTGATCACACATCACGAGATTTCTGGTAATTGTGAAGAGTGGTTATCAACTGAAGGATATGTCACATGCTCTCGCAAAAATTGATAAAGTCCACATTTGAATCAATCTTTTCTAGCGTGCTTCTTTGGAGTTTAATAAATATTGCCCAGTCACGGGTCCAAGTATCGTTGATTTTGTCCTTTTGTTTGACATTCTGCACTTAAAAGCCAAAGCACTGCCTTTTTTGTAAGGTCTTCATTGATAAAATGTCACGTTCCTTTAAGCCTAAATCTCTTCGACATGACGTCTGCCCATTTGTTGTATGTCGCGAAATTGATCAGAATACCTCTGTGCTTTCCATTTTACTCTTTTCCAACGCGGTGGTAGCGATCTATGTGTTTGGTTATATCCATGTGGAGCTTTTCTTTTATTAGATTGATGTGATTAATATGCGAGTTTTCCTCCGCTCCTGATATTCTGATTGAGTTTCTTTGATCGCATTGCTCCAAGTCGTCTAATCGATTGGTGAGTTTGATGCTAAATATAAGCATTCAGCTAATAGAAAACCGCATATATAACTTTAGGTTTATAATATGTGCATGTATCCTCATATCATAAGCGTTTGGTTAACAAGAAATTCGTATTGTATTTTATTTGGTATTTGTTAAACTTGCCACAATGTTAATCGACTATCGTCACTTAACCCTTTTGCACAAAGCGTATTCAAATGCATTTTCGTAATTAACTTAGGTTTGACCTACCCGGAAACACCAATTTGAGTAAGTACATGTTATAATTAATTACTACAATACGGTGTATTATAAAATGATAGCATAATAAATAGCATATGTATATATATATAATAGACCCAGTAGGCTGCAATAGCCACCATACTTATTGTGCTTAGTCGTTGTCTACTGCTTAAATATAAATCATATCACATTGACTTCAAGGTAACTCACTTGAATAGTAACGGCTTATTATGGGTTTTGTTGTGAAAAAGATCTGCAGCCAGGGATCACAGATCATAATGAGTTGAAAGTAGCTTCAGGAAGAACAGTTTCGATATCACGAACTGTACGGAATTTCTTCATTTTATTGTCATCATGAATATATATAGGTACAGAGCTATTTTCATTTCGAAGACATTTAAACTATCAACGTTTGAAAAACCCTTTTAACAGAATGCAAAAAACAAGAGTTAAAGTGCTACTTTACAGTTAACATAAACACCCCGGTCCTCGTAGTATTATGGTATCACAGCCAACATATCTGTCATTGGCTACGATGTTTTAGCCAAAATTATTGAAATTGCTTAGAGTAAATCGTCAAAAAGAGGAGTTAATAAAAATTTAATATTTAATTTACTTTCTTTGACAACTATTCGTATGTCAAACGCTGCATTGATATAAAAGTATCGTTGGAACCAAAAAAAACCAATATATGATATATATATATATATATATATATACACAAACGTGATTGAACAAACGCATAGTGATTCCTCAGCATCAAAGTGCTTGAATCAAATGCAGACATAAAATTGTGCGAGGGTATTATCAAACGTCGAAACCATTACTGGGGCAGCGTTCTCTTAGTGGCTCGTCAGTTTTGCTCAGCAGATAGTCTTGATGTGACCTTTTCTCGTGCGCTCCGTCAAACAACATTATATATGTGAGCCGTGGAACAAAGCCATGAATTCCCGGATAACCGCAGCAATATAGTCGTTCATACCAAAAGGCTTTACCAATCTGTAGCGAAGGGCAATGCGCAGCATCCCTAGGTTTTGTACGGTATTGGGATTTAGTGCATTACAGGCTGAAGTAATAAAGGTTCGGCAACGAAGCTTTTTGTACCAAGGTATTTGATAACCGACCCCCCAAGAGGAACACAGCATTCCCATTTGTTATTCAGTTCACATTCGCAGATAGTTGTTACTGAAAGTAGAAAGTGGTTGCATTTATTGTCGTCAACTAGCTGTGACATCGTGTAGCAGCTTTCATGACCCAGCGGCATTCGTATGGACAATTAATTGCACGGCCTTAGCAGCATTTATATAAATAGAATATGCCGCGCATCATGCCTTTAGCTTGATATCAAACAATGTATAAAGTAGAATTAAAAACTAATAAAATAAGAATTGCTAATTGCTAAGTTAATAAAATGAATTGTCTGTCAGGCTTGCAGAAGATCAGGATGTAAAATTGGAACAAGATATGCAAGGAGCGTTGGTTTACATAAAGAAACGAACATATAGCTACCCTTCGTTAAACTCCGGGTCGATATTAGCAATGCTCTACATAGTTAGGTTTTGCATTGTATTAGGATGTGTGTGATGGGAGCAATAATCAATATCAAGAGCATTTAAGATGAGTTTCGTCGTTGATATTTTGTGAATCGATCATCTACCAGGCTCATGACAAAGAATGACTACATTTTCTAAATCTCTTCCTGTTCAATCTATATCTGCATTTTGTATCTCCAAAAACTCCTCTTGCTAATTAGGTCACTTTCCCATGACACCGGGATATTACTGCCGCGTTAGCCCAGTTATGGGTCGATGCAAATGTAACCCGCTTATATCACTCCGGAGCAAAACTCTCAAGCAAAACTTATCGATCGATTTGTAAAACCTTTGCTACTCCTAGTTATAGCATTGCACATGAGTTGTTGCTCGGGCATAGACTTCTTATAATTGTCTACCATTGGTTTGCAATATCTAATACAATTCATTCTATTCCGAATGTTTATCAACTAATTGTGGAGATCCAATGCGCCGTTGAGTTATGATCATCAGCCACAGAATAGTCAAGTTATTAAGCGATCCATGCGTTGTATGAATTGTAAATCTTTCGTACTAAGCTGAAATTGCAACCAATACCAACAACACTGGGTGGGATATGCCGCCCCAATGTTCTTGATTGGTATTGTTGATTTGTTGAGACATATAGCAGAAAATTATAAATAGCCTATGCCAGATTAAAAACGCATGTATAATGCCTTCACTCTAGGGTGTTTCGCATTAGCTACGGTTTTACAAATCGATCGATATGTTTCACTTGAGAGGTTTGCTCTACAATTATATAATCTGGTTGTATTGGCATCCACCATTGACTAGGAAAACCGGGCAGTAATATCGCATTGTCATGGGTATGTCACCAAATATGCAGAGCTGTCTTTGAAGATAAAAATGCAGATATTGATTGCATAGGGAGATAATTATAAAATGTTGTCCTTCGATGTCATGTTATTTCATATGAGCCGCATAGATTATTGGTTCACAAAGTAATAATAACGAAAGTGTATCCAAATGCCAGGTGAATCGAAATGAGTTGGTTAGATTATTTTTTCACAACGTATCAAACATTAAAACAGATCATAAATCCTCTAAGTGTTCAATCATTAGCCCGATCCACGAATTCGAATATTATGCACAATATAACTAGTTCACGAGTTTACCTGATGTATAACGTAGTGCGGTCAACAAATCATATCGTATTCATAGTGAACGACATCTATAGGATGTAACTTCTAAGTATGCCAACTCTCTTTTTATGTCATGTGATACATTTTAATCTTCTGAAGGACCAGGGCCACACAGTTTCTGTTGTAGTGCTCTACATTTAACCATTGGGTACCTAAACTCAATAATCAGGACTAAGAGTTAACAGTCTGAAAAGCAAAGAAATATACTCTTGTTTATGATTGTCGGTGTAGGTAAGCATAAGCGTCATTGTCGACAATGACGCATACAACGACGCTCGAACATCAACAGCATCTGCACTACAACGTTCGGGACGTCTACTGTACAGATAGCCTAATATCCTTGGCAATAAAGGGGTGTAATCTACTGTAGCCTTCATTTTGGTAATAAATTTGTTCCATCAGCTAAGAAGAGTTTTGTCGTACGTTGTCGCAAATTGTACACTAACGATACTGCATACATAAGCCCGCCGTCTCGTCATTAGCGCTGCCCATTCATCAAAAGCAAGAAGAAGACAGCAGGGTTACAATGATCGAGAGCAAACCTCAACTGGTGATTATTACTTCATCTGGTATTATTCATGAGTTATTACCTTCAATGATGCTGACAATGGCAGCTCAGCTCAAGTGCAACAACACGATTGATTATTGAGCCTTGTGAACCATTATGTACTGCTAAATCGGCATAGGCTAAAGTATATGTGACTATGATATAACCACGCGATGTACTCTCGAAATGCAATTATTCGGACTATGTTTACAGCCAATCGCCGTATGAGTATAAGTAATATTATAATATTAAGTAGTTTCGTCGAGACTTACACATTGTAGTCAGTCAAGGCTCATGTTCGGGTACCAATCATCTTGACATTTGGCTGCTCCGAGGCATGCAGGCTCATTGCGGGTAACATACAGCATTAGCCGTGGATTAATCAAATGAGCCGAGGCGGTCTCTAAAAATTGAATGAGATCAGCTCTTAAATACTAACAACAGAACCATGATCGGCTGGTGAAAATAAAGTGGTGACAAATATTCACCAGTATTGGCTAACATTGTAACACGGTCAATCTTAATCGTCGTTATGGGTCCCATGAATATGTCTGGATAGTACAATCCCAGATCATATATTTCAGTCTAGACACTCTGGTAGCCTGTTATATAACTCTTCCCCCTCAGTAATGGCAATCAATGTTTTTTGGTAAATAAATGGCTGTATAGAATGTGATACTGACGCAATGCTGTATTATATGATTTGGCACTTACTTACTGTTATGCATATGTGCATTGTTTCATGGTGAACGAACAGTCCCCTTTGACGCGTCTGTTTGTCGCTTATTTTCCATGTTAATATTCGATTGTTTTGGACCTAAAATATATTCGTTGAGATACAACGCAACCCCAACATGCCTTTATTATGTTCAATTTAATAGTATTCGTCCCTTGGTAATTGATTTTATGCGTAAGTTATAGGTGTTGTTCAGCAGTAGGCGCTATAAAAGTTGAGGACTTTTACAGTATAACACAAATAATGTATATATATATGGCGCAGGTCTGAGTGACTTCATAAGATAGTATTCCCTGTTGATTTGCTTGTATTTTGAAGTAGCGGAACCTAACATGCCTAGGCTGAGAACATCATTCAAGAATAGAGGCTGCAGGCTGTTTCAATAGGCAAATTAAATACATTGGGTGTCGTTCATGCTACGCAATGGCGTCCTTATTATTGGCAAACTGGATTTTGTAGAGCGTATCCACCTCTGAACATTCAGAAACCACGTGCAACGCATATGCTATATTTCCGCATTGTTTCTCGATGCTATCCCTTAGGCTTCAGATAATTTACGCATGGAGTATGCGTTAGTAGGCATACAATTGGAAATTAAATGTAAGAGCCATTTGTTCTGCAAACGGACGATAATTACTTTGCCAGTCATTTTACGCTGATATGAGGATCGTGTAATCCAATTTATGAGAAAGTCACAGCTCACACCCATGCTGTCAATATTTATGACCTAGCATTCCGTCGTTGCGCAATATGTTACGTACGAAGATGTCAATTCTGACAAATACACAAGTTGGCCATAATGGATCAACACAGGCTACAAAACATGGATTATTTATAGCTCGACTACTGTATAGGTTCGCATCGCGAAACAATGTGCCTATACGGTCAGCCTTTGCGATCATTTGCAATCCTATGTGTACCGGCGTGAGGACAAAATAAGTGGCATATCCGGTGAAGCAATAAATAGTTGAGTAAGCTTCTAAGGCGACACGCCGAAGTCGTGCAACCTCCAAGCGAATGTATGCAAAGGCGACATTAATATCAAGATAGTCCTCGTTTTTTTAAATTATGCGCTGAAGGTATGGCTGCTAATGCAGATTTTTGCGTCTAATTCTATGCATAAGCAAAACACAACCAATGATACAGGTGGATACACGATGCAGTTATTTAGTGTGGAATCGTGCTTATAGTCCGAGTTTATACCAGAAGAAGTCACTGGAAATATTTACAATTTGTTATCATGAATAAAGAGCGGCAATAACAAAGCAATGAGTAATGTAGGGTACACTAACAACATTGCTTCTCAGGCGCATGGCTGTCTCTCATGAATCTCAGTTATTTGTCAGTTCTTATTACCTGCGTTTATTAGAGTTTGACTGCTTCTTTGTTGCGTATCTCGATAAGACCTGGTATGATATTGATCTACCTTGCCATTCATTCTACTGGCTGCAGACGTTCATAAGCGGCAAACAGTGAACGATACACCGGTCTTCGATGACTGACTGGCTTTTTCATTAAAGATGATTGGCTCCTAATATCTAGTCGTGGCAATAAGTGCTTGGGCATCAAAATACTCCCGAAGCGCGTTTACACTACCTCATAGGTCCAGCAAGCCCAATTATGGGCGCTGTGTGGGTAAATTGTATCTTTTCGTCAATAAGTATCGACTGAATGATGCAAAATAGAACTAAGATTCAACTGTACTCGTCAAAGGCAATGTTGCATTAAAAAAACAAATTACATTTGTTTGCGATTTTGCATCTTTCGTTGTATCAGGACATGCTGACTCTTTCTTTATTAGTGTTATATCTATCGAAGAAATGGTAGTGATCTACACTTCTCCTGTCAAACAACCCATATAAATGAACATATTGTCGAGACGAATTAAATATATTTTTATGTCCGCGTCTTTATAATGCCGTCTAGTTTTAGCAGGGTAAGCAGAGACAAAATCGTCTTTTAATTTGCTAACTAGGGTTTAGCAGCAGATCGCAGGGTGCTTACATCGACGTCGATAGGGTGCGAGACTTTGTAAAGATAATGTTCACAGGCTCTCTCATAAACTCTGTCTCTTATCCAGCATTCTTCCATTCCATTCATGTCTTCAATTGTTTGATAGATTTGACATGATAGTTTTTGAAAACATTTTGGAAACGCTCGCATTCCGTCCGAAATATATTGCACATGCTCATATGAATATGGTAATACACGCTATGATTAAGGGCTTATCCTAAATTGCATTAGTTAACTATAAACAACAAGGGAATGTTGAATGTTACATTTCAATGCTTGACGAGGTACATCGTATTATCAAATAATCCACACCTTACTGGCCAACAATACGCAGTTCCCCGATGTTTACCCAGCCAGTAAGGCCATACACTTTGTACAGCCTGTTTGCTATTCGAGACAGATAAGTAACAACATTTATGCAATGTTGTGAGGACCACATTGGCTAGGTTGCGTGCAATGATCACGCCTCTAGTACTCACAGATATATTTTCAACGCTATGAAAACATAGCCATGTAATTGTTTTCATTTTAAAGGGGGGTAAATATATGATGGTGTTTGCTTTTCATGACCACGTTTTTAGCATGGCAACGTATTTAGGATACAATTTCATTGCTGACCAAGCCTGCAATTCAAATAAACCATCACCGAATATAATAATTGATTAACATGCTCCTGTCAATATGGCATATGCCTTGTTTAGCCCATTCATTTTCCAGCATTATATGAGTTTTTTTCGGACATAATCTCTAAAGTTGAAACGCCTGTTGACTGTTTACATTGCCTGTTACTTATCTATATGTAGTTTAACTACAGTATGAGTTCAAAAGCATATAAATTATCAATACTTCTGTTTGATGCCTTGGTCGAGTATTGTTGCAACTTATGATAATGGATTGTGATCCTTACTCTTGAGGAACGTTTGGGATAATCTTAAATTACATTCTATAACTCAATAGGGGCGCATGGTAGTGACAATTGAAAAGCGCGCACCATGAATTCCGTCCACCTAACTATCTTATATGATACTTCACAGTCGGCCGCGCTGCGTAGTTGCTTGCTATATATTAACTAATCATTGCCATTCTACATTTCCTTTAGAAATACGGGATGTGGACACAAAGTTTAAACCCTAGAAGCAATTATGTAGAGGCGACGTTGTATGACCATATTGTCTTGTGTCGCTCACATCGACTTCACAAAAACATTCTGGCGGCGTCGCGTGCGGAATTGATTTATATCTCTGCGCTGGTTTTTACTAACCCATGTCGGCTTGAGGTATAAAACAGAGAAATAAGATTTGCTGTAATGCACCTGCGACTACGTAGGGTAGATTAATTGAATGATATTCGACTTGTATGCTTCATGGCAACTTGAAAACGTATGTAACGGACCTTCTTGATTGCCAAGAGACAACAGCCACTTAATTAAAGGAATGGTATCTTCCTGGATAAACAGCGTACTATTGATCAAAAGATGAATATAACATAGCTTAGTAGGCAAAATATATTCTGCGCGAGGCTGCAAATAGTATATCATAATTGAAACGGACACCGTCGTTTCAATCTATTCATACCGATACATTCAATAGCAACCCGGTATGCTTCATTGTAACAACTGCGCACGCTCAAATAAATTGTTTGTCAAGTATTTCTGTATGAGCTGCCTTCTGATCAGCATGGAGAGTAAAAAGGATACATTGTCCCTTAGGTAAGGTCAGTGTGACCATACCACAAACCGGAGGCGGATAAATTGATTTTCGAGATTTCCTCGAATTCACTTCTCTTTGGGGTGCATTCATGTCTGATCAATATGCGCATCACGCAGCATTGAGATCTATCTACATTGCTGTGATTCAATGCGCATTAGCATCTACGCAAATGTCATTTCCTTAGATAGCAATGATATAGGACGCCACTTTCGCAGCACGGCAGTTTTGTCAATGTGATTCTAGGCCGACAAACAATCGCGCCAGATATGCAATAGTTGCATTGTATGTAGGCTCTGTATGCATACGTATAACAACATCCAGCAGTTAGCATCAGAATATTTTACCCGCTGCTCATGTTGGGACATATGTCCGTACCGCCATGACAGTTATGATTTACAGTGAGATACATTCTTATGGCAAAATATACTCTATAATTATTTGTTTCATTTTTATCATTTGCTTCAAAATGTCTACTGGGTTCTTCAGAAAGACAACATCTGTCAGCGAAAGTTACTGGTAAATAATCAGTTCGCATCGGATGGAAACGAATTTTCTACGTTTGTTCCAATAAAAGCAGGCACGCTTTCATGACTTTGTTTAGTTAATTTTCCTGGGGATAGATAAGTTTTTAAAATGATGTTCATATATTCATGAATGCCACAGTCTACGGGGAGCAACCGCATAGTTGATCAATATCATGTCAGGCATTATCTTGATACGCATCGTGAGTCACACACCAAATATGCAACGAAACTGCCAAAGACGCTGATAACAACAATAGACCAATTGTCAATAAGAGAGAAATAAACCATACAGGCCCAAGTTAGAAGGAAATATATGAGAGAGATAGATTAATCGCCCTCTAGCCATGGTTCATGACATGTAGTCTTGCTGGTACTCATTCCTGTCGGTACTCATTCCTATAAGAAACATACAATGCTTCGTTGTAATACGCACAATGCATAATTTCATCCCATATTTCGCTTTGTCTTAAATTAGTAATGTTTAGCTTTCCATTTGAATCCTCGTGATAGCTTTACTAATCGAATACTCGAGTATTTTAGATTCATGTCTTTCATTGCTCTTTTATGAGTCAATTATCTCGCCTGCTCAATTCATTCACAGATATACCCCCATCCAATAAACTCATCTGCACACGAAGCTACTTGCCCATTACACCATGATATTAATGCCGCATTTGCCGAGTTATGGGTCGATGTCAATGCAACGTGCTCATATAACCCTGAAGCATAAATAACATGGGTGATTTATTGATCCAACTTGTCCAACTTGCACGGAAGGTGATAGAATTACACATTTGTGCTTGCTCTAGCTCATACAAAGACTGCCTAATGGGCCATCTGCTTATTTGCATATTTGGTGACTTGCCCACGACACCACATATTACTAACGTATTTACCTAGTTATGGATTGATGCAAATGCTTCCGGCTCATGTCACCCTGAGACAAAACTCTCAAAGGTAATTTATTGATCTAGTCCTAAACCCTCGCTCATCCAATATGCTCCGAATGTTATAGAATTGCACAGGCCTGCTCGCTCGTTCATAGGCCTATTACTATTGTCAATAAGCAGATGCGAAAATGTAATGTACTTAAGAAATTATGATATAAGATGAAACCATTGTAGAACAGCAATTGAACCAATTACATTTAAGACTAACCATCTTTGAGTCGTCCATCTATTCAAGTGAACCATGCACCTGACATGAAATTACCAACGAAGACATATTTGAACATCAAAATTTTCGGCTTACTCCTTTCGCTAATTAAATAAGCGTCCATGTTGATCATTGCAATTTTCTGGCTGTTTGTTGTACATACACTGCTTTAAAGCAAATATATTTATTATTGGATTATTGTTCCGAGCAGTCGGCAACAAAATATCGGTATGTTGATACAGCTATACTGGCTAATGGAATCAGAGATGCACGGGCAGATAATACATAGCAAAAAGTACTACTGTATCACACTGTTTCGATAATGCATTCTGTTTCTACCGTCTTTTGCTGTTCTTGCCAGATGCGTGCTGATCATTAACATTAATGATTTAAAAATATGCTTGCGTGATATATCGATACGCTCTAAATTATTTTCACCTTCGTATTGATGTGCCCATATCGGTGCAAGCGACTGACTTTTGCAGAAAACAGATACCGAGAGTAATGCATCGCTTCAGTACATTTATGACCCATAACTTAATGGATATTGGATATATACTTCTCCTTACAATGACACAGTGCGGAATCATATTGGTTGCAATTCGTCCTTGTCTAGTCTTTAGTGGATTAATATGTCAGAGAACGACACTGAACGGCAACCGGTACAATTTTGCTACAACTCATGAGTTGTATTAATTTGTCAATATTTAAACAGCGTGTATTTGATGAATTATGAGTGAATACAAAGTACATGGTACACTTTCTAACATCTGCGAACAATTTAGCAGCATCAGTATTTAGTGACTGTGTTTCATAGTTTGAGAACATGCAATAAACATGGGTTTTCTGTTACATTTATATCGTAATCAACAAACACCACTCTAGCTATTCAAATCGGCTTTTTTTAACATCATGTATCATGTCATGTCGTTAATAGATCACGCCCGACTTCTATAATAGCTATACACCGTGGCTATGGACTTGATCATTACCAAATGTACTATTAGCCACGTGTTTATGTCAATGCAAACATGGTTCCTTTTACAGTCCAAACATCAGCACGTCTACATTATGTGCAATAGTCAAAGTTGACAATCTGCGTTGCGCCCGACAATGCCGAATGATAATTTGCTGATGCTAGCATCTGATTATGAATACCCACCCTAATATGCAGATTCTAAAGCTAACGATTCATCAAATGGTTAAGTATTGAATTAAACAACAAACGTTTAAATTCACTGCTTCCACAATGTACGCAGTTTATAGGGCTATAACGGATATATATTGCCTTACTAAAACAGTAAAGAACACAGCAATGTAAACATGGCAGCCTGGCTTAATTGTCTTACCTTAATTGCATATTAGAACGTAAGAACTCGAATATTGAACTAACAACAGGCTGAATGTTACTGCCGCATTCATCTAAATGTACCTACTTTTCGAAAATGTATTATTCACCAACGAATCTGTTCATTTATATCTGTAAGTTACGGTCTGAAACCCGTTGAAGGTGTTTGACACTTTCGTATTGAACGCATATGTATATAAATCAATGTGCCTTTCCGCCATTGTCCTTAACATTGGCAAATTCCTCGCAATAGCATCATTCGTCGTATGCAAGAAATCCACCTTATTCGAGTGCAATTCGTCGACAAGCAGTAAATCATGACTAATGGTAGCTTAAGCATGTATTGGGCAAGTTATCACAGGCTATCATCTATTCAACAACCAAATACATCAGGAAGGTTGACAGCTCCCGCTTCATTAATGTCGGCAATAAAACGAATAGATTGCATGGCAGGTCAATATCACTCCATGCATTATCTCGATATGCATGGAACCGCACCTAACCACCGAAACAAACCCAATGAAACTGTCAAGAACATTGACAATAACAGTTGAAAATTGCTAAGATACATGACTAGAAAGCGGCCAGTGAGAGAAAACATGGAAGCCAACAGGAGCGGCGATGAAATAAACGTCGAGTTAGCGTGTTGTTTTCGTAGATAACAGTGTATTCATTAATTTCGCCAATTTTGATTAATTTCGCACTATTTACACTAGATGTAGTTCATGAATTGTAGGGGAATATACTGCACATGATAAACATGAATCAAGCAACTATTGTAACATACCAAATACTCTACTTCTACATTGGGCTGAATGTATAATTCATCTCACGAATCTGTTCATTTTATTCAAAAAGTAACGGTCTGAATGTAGATCTTTGGTAAATTCCTTAAGAACACAGATGTAAATAAGTCATTTTGCCTACCGCCATTGTCCTGAACAAGAGCAAATTGTTCGCAATGGCGTCGAGCATGGATTATGGTGGCTTTGGCATGTATTGGGCAAGTTATGACAGGTAATCATCTATTCCATGACAAATAATCTGGTTGACAGCTCCCGCCTCATTAACTCCGGCAATAAGTAGAATAGATTACATGGCCGATCAATATCAAGGCAGGCATTTTCTCGATACATGGGGTACCTCACATATAAATTTTGATGAATGACTTGCAAAAATGAAGCATACAACTGTCAAAGTAAACCGCCGTGTGTGCACTGGGAATAACAGTTTATAAATTGCTTAGATGCATGACTTGAGAACGATAGAGGTCAATGATAGACAATGTGGAAGCAAACAGGAGCATTTCGTTACTAATATGGTGGCCACGATGGATTTATTCGTATGCGCCATCTATTCAAAGTCACATACCTATTTTCGTGTAAGATACCAACCGCTGTTGACAACGTGAATCAAGCAAACAAACGTTGCATAGTCGATTTGAAAATACGGCTTCTTTCCATATTATTCCCAAATTATTTAAGTTCTCTTATGATTATATCACAAAATGATACAAGTATCCACAATCCGCTTTTGTCTGCCGTCAAAACGTAAGGCCTTCTATGTGCATAGGCAAATCTAGTATGTCGGTGCCTGCCCATAAATCTGCTTTGGGTAAGTTAGTTTGATGTCCATAGACATCATTTAATACCGTTTTTCGTTCGATGAATATTGACAACATTATAGAAAGATGCTGCCATAATCGCTTGCAAGATAAACAGGTTTCAGAACGACAGCAAAAATGCTTGGTTTTAATGCCCTGGTAAATCCTTGATGAATGAGGGTCATCCATACTTCATTCAGGAGCAGTTTATTGGCAACCTAAGTAGGGAGAGAACTAATGCACCATACGTCCCAGAGCGTACCTCCTCCCAGTACCAATAATACTTGCATAATGTCTTGTCAGTGCTCGTTTCTGATATTTGTCTGCATTTGATCGTTACGATACGTGTCAACAAAAACAAAAAAGTATATCGTTGACTATTTAAGTCTAGTTATAAACAACTAATACTTATACTAATTCAGTGATGAATGATAACAAAGAAATATTTTCTCAACGAGTGATAACTCGACCGATTGCAAACGGCGATGGCATTGACGACAACATTGTTTTTACCAAACAGGCGACTGAGGCGCCTTCCGTATTATATACGTTATCAAAGCCAGACAGTTTTATTTATGGGATTGTGTTGCTATTCAACCAAATTATCCGCCACCTTGTATGTAGCCCCTGACATTGCAGATACGCTACAGCCCTGTTTGCCATTTCTATGTTTTGGGCAGATAAAACAAATTACCTCATCTCCCTGCATCACTGCTGCAATTAACCTATTGATCTTGTGTAACACTATTGCTGTTCACTCCAAGTGGCTCATAGTAGGATAGAACATTTCATTTAGTCACCAATTGCCCGGAGGTTTGATGCCGTGCTGGAAAGTACGTAATGACAGCATACATTGTCTGTTTGTACCCCACTACACCAAATAAACATATATGTGTGTTAATATGGTTTGCATCAACCCAAGCTAGCAGAAAATGAGATGCAATGACGTAATCGAAAACACATATTGCCATTTATTATTGCGTCAATGGGCCATATGAAAGTAATATCCATTGATTGACACAGACATATGGTATACATTTGAGATGTTATGATGTTAATGCCCGATTTGCATCGTTATCGATATCTTTGAAAAATAGTATTTTCAAAAGCAAAGCATTAATCGTTTTGGCCGATAATTGCAACCCTGCTGTCTTCTTCATGCTTTTGATGAATGGGCAGCGCTAATGATGAAACGGAGGGCTAATGTATGCAGCATCGTTAGTGTACAATTTGCGACAACGTTAGACAAAACTCTTCTTAGCTGATTGAACAAACGTATAACCAAACTAAAGGCTGCAGTACACTCCAATATTGCCGAGGACATTAGGCTATCTGCACAGTAGACGTCCCGAACGTTGAAGTGTAGATGCTGTTGATGTTCGAGCGTCGTTGTATGCGTCATTGACGACAATGACGCTTATGCTTACCTACACCGACATTACCTTGCGGAACAAACATAAACAAGAGTATATTTCTTTACTTTATTGTTGCTTTTCGGGTTTTTAAATCTTAGTCCTGATTATTGAGTTTAGGTATCCAATAGTTAAATGTAGAGCACTACAACAGAAACTGTGTGGACCTGGTCTTTCAGAAGATTAGAACGTAACACATGACATAAAAAGAGAGTTGGCATACTTAGAGGTTAAAACATATATATATATATCGTACACTATTAATGCGATATGATTTGTTGAATGCAATACGTTATACATCAGGTAAATTCGTAAACTAGTTATGATGTGCATAATATTCGAATCGGTGATCGGGCTAATGATCGAACACTAAGAGGATTTATGATCTGATTCAATGTTTGATACTTTGTGAAAAAATAATCTAACCAACTCATTTCGATTCACCTGGCATTGAGATCCACTTTCGTTATTATTACTTTGTGAACCAATAATCTACGCGGTTCATATGAAATAACATGACATCGAAGGACAACATTTTGCAGTTATCTCCCTATGCAATCAATATCTGCATTTTCATCTCCTCCAAAGACACCTCTGCATATATAATGTGACATGCCTATGACAATGTGATATTACTACCTTTTTTTCATAGTCAATGGTCGATGCCAATACAACCCGCTTATATATTTCTAGAGCAAACCTCTGAAGGGAAACCTATCGATCGATTCGTAAAACCGTAGCTTGTGCGAAACACCCTAGCGTGAAGGCATTGTACATGCGTTTATAATCTGGCATAGGCTATTCACAATTTTCTACAACATGTCTCAACAATTGAACAAAACCTATGAAGAACATGGCGGCGGAATATCATACCCTGTGTTGTTAGTATTGGTTGCAATTTTAGCTTATTACGAAAGGTTTGCTATTCATACAACGCATATTTGCATTTAAGTCGAATAGGATAAATGTCTTTACCGCTTAATAACCTGACTATTCGTTGGGTGATGATAATAGATTAATGGCGCATTAAATCACAACAATTAGTTGATAAACATTCGGAATAGAACGAATTGTATTAGATATCGCTGCCCCTAGTAATGGTTTCGTCTGATAATACCCTCTCACAGTATTAGGACAGCATTTGATTCAAGCAATTTGATGCTGAGGAATCACTGTGCTTTTGGTGAATCACGTGGTGTTATATAATATATATATATATATATATATATATATATATATATATATATATATATATATATATATATATATATATATATATATATATATATATATATATATATATATATATATATATATATATATATATATATATACCATCGATATATATATATCAATGCATATATATATCCGATGTTGTTTTTTAAAGTACAATTTCAAAAATTTGGCTAAAAATATCGTAGCCAATGCTGTGCTAATGCATCGGGTTTCGTTGTCCGTTGTATATAAATGACCTTAAACCCTTTTTTGGAACTTGATTTGACAACCTATTCTGCGTGAACTGTGTCCAATGATAGATATGTTGGCTGTGAGACCAAATACAATCGCCAGAAATCTCGTAATGTGTGATCACTATCACATATCACGGGGAGTACAATCATTAGTTATTTTATTCGTATTTTTTCACTAACACTATGAATACCCTTATGTTATCCCTCTTTATGTATGTTTATTTAATTTGGACTTCTCTTGCTCTTCTGATTGCTGTATGTGTATCTGTGAAATGAAAAATGCTTCTGTTGGAAATATTGTCCGCCTATTTAAGCGCCGGGGATAGGCATCATATATATTAATGGTTGACATATCTGCGTGCCAGACATGGGATAACGCACACCTAGACTTCTTTTCCATCTACAAGTCTATGATTATACTGATGATCTTTATTACCCCTCAATCAATAATCACAACAGTGCGCATGAATAATACGACACTAAATGTTACCTGCCAATTGGGAGAACTTTCAAGAATAAATATGTAATCTCCATTTGCATTAGAATTTTGAGGAGTAACGTAATTGTATAACTGCAAGGATGATAGTAGATTGATGCTTCCGGGAAACCATAGCCTATATATCCCGCAATCACACAGACGATTATAGAGGAGAAGTAGATTTATTTATATCGATCATATTACTTTCCAAATACAGGAAGATTTGTCACTATTTTTTCCTCCTGTCATCGAAATGCTCTTTGTAGAATACGAAACTAACCAGCAATATTTGGTGTGATTTATAGACTAAATTCGACCCCAAAAGCCGATTTTGTTATATCCGCCAAAACCATCCTTGAACTTGACAAAATTAACGATGAACAAAACAAATGTATATTAATCGTGACTTGAACATCGATTGACTTAAATACCGGACTCTATAACCAATGGCTTTGTACCGACGATAACTAAACCAACACGGGTAACCAGCACTTCAGCGACTCTTATTGACCTCATATATTCAAATGACTTATAAACTCAAAGAACGTTAAAAATAATCATCACCCACTGGGCCCACTTTTGTACATTTCACATTGCAATTCCAAAAGTGGAAAATGCTGATCCGCCTCATAGAATTTGCAGAGCATTTGTGCCGAGAGGAGAAATTAGGTTCAAGAATACCTTGACAAATATTGATTTTTCCAGAGTTTATCAACAAGAATGTCTTTTACAAGCATATGATCCTTTCTGCAAGATATAAATTACCTTACGATCTAGCCTCCTTAAAACCGACAAATACAAATTTCATTCGTGAACTCTGGATGACCCCTGGCTTAATCAAATCATCCCGACGTAAAAATAAGCTTTACCAAATAATGAGAATCAAACCTGACAATCCAAACACAAACAAATATAAACAATACAATAACACGTATAAAACGTGTCTGTATTTATGTACGAATTAAAAAGCCACAAATTGCCTTGGTGACTGTTTTTCATCACAAGCATAAAATAAAATGCAAATATGAAACGCGATATTTCAAACAGTTATATTTACCACCCTCTAAATCACATTTTGCAGACGTACTTCCCTTGCATAGCTTTTCCCGTATATGAAACACATGGTGTTCCGATGCCACCACGGATTGTAGTCCAACTAATTTACTCGCATATGTATTCAGCTTTATTCGTTTTGTATTATGGTTTGTGTCTGTGTCTGTATGATTTGGGTTGAGTATAGAAGATTGGCGTTCATGCATATAACCGCATATCATTAAAATATATTCACAAATATACCTACATATCTGAGATGCATGCAACATTTATGCAAATTGTTAACTCCCATATGCTACAATATGTATTAATGCCTGTGTTAACGTAGCTAATATATGTGTTTATGTGTGCCTTAATAAACTGTCCACCACGAACAGTATCACCCCAGTCTGGTAGCGTATGATCAATTGTTACCAGCCCTCTGCCCCCGTTCAGCAATTAAGACAGGTCAACAACGGTCCTCACTAAAATACAATACTGTGTCACTTAACATCGATATTACAAAACTGCTTTGTGCAAAACCTACTGAGGGACAATGGCTACATTGTAGCTATTTACAATATAAGATTCATTACGTTTGTATATTCTTCCAATTAATATCAACGCGTGTATTGCAATATCTATATTAGCATATCCAAAACATGTCGGATGGGACACAAGCGTTACCACAATGTTGACATGACTATAATATAAAATCCTGTCAACAATTGTAGACAGCATGGACTACGTTTGCACGAGATTTGTCATTTGTGTAACATCACATGTATGCATCACCATGTTACGCAGATGTCCTAGACATTAAAGTGGATTTCAAATGCCACGACTTCCAACATTTATCGTGTATCTCCTTGTTTTTGTCTCCTGAGATATATTGTCAGTACAATAGGTAAGTTATCTAATGAGCAACGATGATATCTTTGGGGCTCCATTGGGACAGTTTCACAATTCATTCAAATATTATAAGCTGTTTCTTGCAATTAATTGTGCTGGCGCAGTAATAAGCAAACGTTCTAATGGCAAGCAATGTAAGATGGCTGCTTAAGCGACAGCGTCTATGGGCCCTTGACTACACAACAATGCAGTCAGATCCCTGAAAAGCAATTACTCTTTTCTGCATTGGGTAATCTTTCATGTGTTGAGTTGAGGGCCATGATTGCGCTGCACGTCAACTTACACTAGTCAATGTAGACTCCGGTGACGTTAGGTGCCAGTCTTTACAATATTATTTATGTTATCTTATGTTAATAATAATCTCCCTATCGTTTTAGTTGATCAACGAAATCCGGCAGCAGGTATAGCTATTCCTATAACATTTATCATCATTTGAGCGACATTTGCCAATTTCATAGTGATGAACCTACCTTTCATATAATATTCGATAACACATATTACAAATGGTTAGTTAAATGGGATGGATAATATTTGCAGTACAAGGGGTCATTAGCACCAGATTAGATTGCTGCGATCAATCAATGTCCAGATTGTGTTTCGTCGAACGGAGCACAATATCGTGACTAACGCTACCTATGGAGAATTCAGTACATGCATAAATATTACATTCATATAAAATTAACTGTTGGTCCTCAATTTTTGGGGCCCAATTGATGCTTACAAGTGCGTCATTGAGCAGCAAACCTTATATTTATTCATCTACTGAATGCTGAATGTTCTTAAACATTATCACACAAGAGACATCACCGACCCTAAGGGTTCGAGTGATTTCATAGACGTTCTCATATTGTCTGCCTGGCAATTGCGAGGAAAATCACTACTTGGCCTGTTGAACAAAAGGATGTATATCATTTCATGACATAACTTATTAATTAATATAATGGTTATGCGGGGCTCATGCGTACAATGCGTAGCACCGTTAGCCATATAACTACATGGATGAACTTTATTGGCATGAAATGTAATAGATTTACATTTACACGAATAAAAAAATTTGTTAATGAGATTAAGTTGCTACTGCTGCAAAGAAGAACTTCGGCCTTGTTATTTTGCCTCTGTTTACGATGTAGTTAGCAAACATGTGATCAAATTGAATATTCACGCCATGTGGATGGGTAACATCACATTAAGTTGATAACAGTGTTGAAACAATCCAATCGAAACCCGATCTTCTCGTTATTATCTAGGGCAAAATCATTGGATTTCGAGTTAATCATCAAATAAAGGTACATTTGTCGAGAAATATATATATATATATATATATATATATATAGCATATATCATATATATATATATATATATATATATATGTTATATATATATATCCATATATATATATATATATATATATATATATATTATATATATATATATATATATATATATATATATATGTACACATATCGGCACATATTAAGTGTAGTTGATCTATCGTGGTTTTGCTGTTAAGGAGATGCACCATATTTCACATCGACATGAAAAAACATTTGTGGATAAGCATGTGTTATACTTCCTTCAAACGGTCAAATGGCCACTCGTATATTGACATTTATAGACGGCCTAACTGTTTGGCGAATTGACCAATCTTTTAACAAGCATATTATATTCGAACAGATATTAATGCGCCACATTAAATGTCATTGATAGTACAAAGGTGTGGGAGTGGTGCCATATGAGCAGCAGCGATGATCTATCCGCCTCTGAAATGCAATAAGTCGTACATCAATTACGGAATTCTTGTACAACGCAAGTGAACAACATGTAAGTGCGCAGGAGCATAAATTTGTGTAAGCGCTAGCAAACTGATCCTCTCTGAATATGCAAGAAACCCATCCACTACTACCGATATATCACTGCGCGGTATTGTGCAGACCAACCGATACCTACATCTAATTATAGAGCAGCAGTTTCATTTAACAGGGGGCTGAGCATATTGACATATAGGCGCTGTTCCAATGGCTAGTTACAGGCGCTGCTCCAATGGCTAGTTACAGGCGCTGCTCTAATGGATAGTTACAGGCGCTGCTCCAATGGCTAGTTACAGGCGCTGTTCCAATGGCTAGTTACAGGCGCTTCTCCAATTGCTAGTTACAGGCGCTGCTCCAATGGCTAGTTACAGGTGCTATTCCAATGGCTAGTTACAGGCGCTGTTCCAATGGCTAGTTACAGGCGCTGCTCCAATGGCTAGTTACAGGCGCTGCTCCAATGGCTAGTCATTAAGCGCTGCCCCAATGGCTAGTAACAGGCGGTGCAACAATGGCTAGTTTCAGGTAATGCAACAGCAACAGTGGATCGGGATGAGTTGTCGTAGCACGCACTGCTGCGTTTTTGGCATCAATTGTCACCTGTCAAAAGGCAGTATTTGCACCTGCATTTCTCAACGTGAGGAGATTTCAAGATCCTGTATAGCACAATGATTCTGTCTATATCTTTAATGGGGGGTTATTATTGAATCTTGTCACCTGGCAACATCTGCATCCGTTATGCATATTTCGCCACAAGTGTGTTTAGAAATGTTGTCGTTGCGTTGAATGCTTCATTATTAAACCGCCAATAAACTGAAAAAACTTATAATGGGCACACAGTATATTCGCTTTCAGTTCAAGGTTATTGTCAATGTGGTAACGCTCATCATAGGGTTAGCAAGGGAGGCAAAGAAAGTGGCGACAACAAAATACTAATTGCAGCTGAAGACCGGTATATCATTGCTTTACAGTGCAATTTTGCTCAACCAATGGCAAGACAATCAACCAGAGTCTGGGAATAGAAGTATTGCCATCCGCGTTTTGAAATCCTTACGATCACCTTTGCAATTTTGTAGTACAAATTAAGGTACCTTTAATTTGACACTGCGCACTGCTAGATGCAATTTAAAACGCACGAGTCAATCTAAACATGTCAACTCCATTTTCGTGCTATACTGTTTGGGTTATTATAAATATATATGATTTATGTAGATTGGTAATTTCTCTCTGTTGCCAAATATTTAGAACATAAGCCGCAGAGAGAAAGCGTAGATCCTAGTCGGTTTTAGTCAGGCGATGAGAAAGGTAACCTAAAGCCGTTGAAGTCAACGATTCGTGTGGCTCGTTACCTTGAAGTGGCAAAATGCAATTGACGAGCATTTTACCTAGGTCAACCATTTGTTAAATTAGATTAATGGAAGGCTGCAGTTTATGTAACCCTTAGAGAGGAGTAGCGATTTGCGACGTATCAACTTGATGCTACGTTCACTACGTTCACTACATTCATTAATTGCTTACTACCTGTGCTTTACTGTATTAACTAATCAGCTATATATAATTCCGCAAATACGGTATCTGGAGTATGTTTAAATGTAGTCCATTTTCAAAGATACCGTTAGTTATGTAAAGTTATGCGATAACGCACCCTACCCTACGCAAATAGATTATTAAGTGAGTCAGAAGTATATGACTCACTTGACCCATCTATTTGCTTGATTTCACCTCGTAGAGTATTTACGATGTATAAGCAGACAGTTGGCACCAGGTTTATTTTCTTAGCAGTTGTATTACAGGTAATAGCGCCTTTATGACCATGCGAAATGTATGTCGCGAGGAAGATCACTCTGTCTCTTAGATTAACGCATCCACGGGCTCTTATCAACACAGTCTGTCGGGAGCATAACTGTATCAGTACAGAATGGAACGTTAGATTACGAGAGTATGAGCGGACGGCTAATCACTGTACGGCAGCATTCTGGAGGGCAATATGAAACTGTGTTCCTATATTTCCTTTTGGGCAATCTCTTAAGCATCTTCCAAGTACTTCCGCGATGCTTGCCAATCATAGAATTCAATTATGCCAGAAAAGTCGTGATTAAATTTTCAATCTCATGAAATGTAATGTCTGCAATATACGGAAATATGTATCCCTAAAGCAGAAAAAGTAGCGACGTAATTTTGCTTACCATGTGAAACTGAATTGCTTACCATGTGGAATTGAAGTTTTGATTGTGCAAACATAATTGATATTAGTGAGATAAGAAGTTCCCTGTGCCAAGTGATAATAATGCAAAACGGTGATTGTGGCTTAGTATACTGCGTGTTTTAATCGAGACACAATTAACCACGTTCCGGAAATTCACCACGAAACATTGTTTCTTGTGAGAAGAGTTATTTCGACAATGCAATAGCCACCAGGTGTCTGTTTCCCAAACGAAATGAGCTAGATTAAGTATAGTTATACCTTCTTCTAAACTAAAACATTAGCATAAACAACTTACAATTAAAGGCAAAGCCGGCTGTGAGACGTGTTTGAATAGCCGTTGCACTTCATGGTGCTATTTATAATGTATATTTGCAAGTGTATTGATTCAAAGAACTGCCATTTTGGCTGCAACATCGACCGTTGGGTGTTAAACTACACATGCAAGACATTGAAAGCAGAGATGAACTTTCTGCTAAATAATGAAGTTAAATAAGCTGCCAAATATGATACATCCCTATGCAGATAACTCGCCGAAGTAGCTCCATTCCATAAAACAGCGCCAGTCACACGGTTTGTAAAACTGACTATATTATCATCCATCAGGACTGACGTCTGATTATTGCCTAAACGTCTGAATATTGTTACTATCTTAAACATAAAAAGTATGCCAAACGGATTAGATGCAGAAACATATAAAACCCACCACTTTTGCAAAGAGCTCTGGAATAATTCAGCATTAGCAGTAAGCTTGACCGATACCCGTATATTTGGCTCTGAGATTGTTTGCTAGCGTTCAAATTGTTTTCACCAGCAATGCTGATCAAGGGGAAATCATCCAGAATGATTGACGTCTTGTGCCAGGCTGCACATTATATGGATAAACTGTTTTGGGTATAAATCGGCCGGCGAAGCAAATCTATTTTGGTTGTTTATAGAGACAGCAAGGTCAGTGCGCCTTTCGAGTGTGCAAATGATGATCTACGTTGACCTTGGATCATCAATCAAGTCTCTGGTATTGATTGTAGCAGAAATTGCTTATCTGTGCTTGATCCAATTCAATGACATCGACAAGATCCCCAGTGTATTTGCTTTAGAAATCACAAAAGCCACGGGAAGAACGTTTAAGTAAGCGAATCTCTCGCGTTCTACACAGCAGAAAAGCATTTCAGGGAAACGATTGTATACTCACTTTGATAAGACCACGTACAGAAGTGAAGCACAAATGAACACCAGGGCTGATTGCGTTACACCACAATCCATCCGTCAATCTTTGATGAATTGATCAACGAGAATTGCAGCTGCCAAGTATACATAAGCATACGAAAACACTTATTGGTGTGTAGAATATCAATTATCATTATAGACGTCGTTTTCATTACCGAACTGTTTTATAGGTCTCCTCCTGAAAGATGGAACGGTTGCACTTACACAATGAATAAAGCAAGTATGCGTTACATACGCTTGCAGCCGTTGTGGGGCAAAGACGTATTAAAGGTAATCTTATATGTAACACTTTTGTTTAATTTCATGTGCTATATGACACAATTTGGCATTCAAATGAAACTGTGCTTCCATTGCTAGATACGTGGTGTTTAGACCGCTTTCCAATGAGAAGGTTAGGCTTATTGCTATAAAACCCTTCCATCTTTCACGTCCATTCTCGTGATAGCAAGTCACCTAAACCAGCAATTTCAGTAAAAGATGATCGATACTTTCTCTGCAAATTCTTATTTGACAAGTGTTCATTGAAAATGCCTTTCGTCGTTTAATTGGGTTATTTCATTCCGAAACATACTAGTCGCATCAATATGGCAGCATACCAATGTAGGAAAATTAACCACTGTCATTATGTTGATAATCACTCATATTGAAAGCCCTCTCTGAAAGTGGTTTTAACCCATTGCAAATGTTGTACCCCATGTGCGATTCAAAATCAGCATTCAAAATACGTCTCATGGACTGTAATGGTGACTGAATACTGCTTCAGACCTAGGAGTATGTGCTAATAGCCTTGTATTGTGACAGGGCCAAATGTGTCAAGGCTGTGACATGTCAAACTACGCGAAACAGCAAACTAGGTAGACTGATTTGCACATCACTAGACTAATTGGTAAGTTGGCCTCGGAGCGAACGACGCAAGTGTCAACGCAAAGTGATATGATTGGCATACGCATGATACGGATGGGTTGTCAATTGGATCATCACAAACTCGCAAAAAGTTGCAGTCGGGATGCGACAATGTTAATTAAATTGGCGTTGCTGTCATGACCAGTTACTAAAACTGTTCAAGTAAATACCAAGCAGCAATTGCACTAATTTTTGATTATTTGCAAATGTTTTACGATATATTTGTAAAGCCACGTTGCGGTCGGCGTAGCTATATAGCAAGATCCTGCTTGAAGGTAGAGGCAAGATCGCGGACTATTATATAGTGCAGCGTATGTTATTGGTCTGCAATCTTACGTGGTTTGCGTCGCTTGCAATTCGAAAACGTACGTTATGCTGAAGCAACTACGCAGTGGATTTCTACGTTCCGTTGCAAATGCCATGAATTCAATGATAATAGTTTGCACGACGTATATGCTTATATATAACGGTTGATTGGGCAAGTCAAAGCGCCATTCAGAGCTTATAGCAAGTTCATCGTTCTTTAGAAAGGAACCTTTATTACAAGCTGTTCTTGTATCGCAGCAAAGTAACCCACATGATGATATATTGAGCTAAGAATAACCAGAACATATGTCTATATATATATCTCTGGAAGTTTGAACCTAGCTGTTAATTGCCGGTCATGGCAGTCGTGTTAGATAAATTTATTGTCCTCAGAGAACACTGTGACAAATGAAACCATAAATGCTAGTGTTGGACAGACACCATTGTGGGGTAAAACGCAGCACACGAAAATGAGGTTTTTCAGATATCGAAGTGGCTTTATCAGAATGACATCATCGATCATGTAAAGCTCATCGCTCTATGACACAGTAGGCGAGGAGGAATATGTATAGTCGTCTCTCGGCTTTATCAAAGAGTGCATGGACACTTGATATCACTCTAATGTACATCCTTTGTCAAAATATGTCCTATTCGATGTGAAGATGTCAATATTAGTTGAGCACCAGTCATATTATATATTGTAGCGTTTTAAGAGAGTTCTATAGATTTACATTATTTTGACTCGTTGTTATTTAGAAGCATTCCTCACTTGTGCTTTCTATACCACGTTTCAGGCACTTGTCTCGTCCATCATGGACGAAATACCGCCATTGCGTTGTTGTACTTTTCCAAAATATCCTAAACTGAAAAGTCGCGTTATAGGTACATACGGTGCCATGTTGTGATGGCAAAGAATGCATTCAGAGTAGCTACTACAATGTTGTTAACATCGTGATGTGGCGTTAAGTTTACGTGTGGACTTCAGCTTCAGCTTGCACATTAGTGGTATTGTCTTATACGCAGATATTGTTCATTTCCACAAGTCACACATCTGTCGACATAAACGTATTACAATAGCAACGCTAAATTGTTATTTTATCACAGCCATCAGCACTGTCACTCCTCTTTATAGAACATTCTATGACATCATGAGCAAACATATTTTACCGTTTACTTATGCGTAGAAACATTTGCTGACTTTTTATTTCTACCCCCAGAATTTCATGGCAAAGAACCGATCATTTACCCATGTTGAATTGAGTATGAACTACAATTACTAACAAGTCTATATCATGGTACAGGAAGTGGTTGAGGTCGTAAACTTGCGGCAAGCAGCTAAGTAAGTTATCTCTTACTGCACCTAATGGTAATTGAGGTCACTCGTAGCTTTGTCAATGAACACAGTCCGTGAGAAATGTGATAAAATCCTATCAAATGGATGCCTCGAAATCTGCGTCAGTTGCTGTTTGTAGGAATCTATACATTCACCCTCAGGGACACAGATCACAATATATTAATTCCTTGATACCTCAGCCATGTCTGCCTTTCAGGGATATATGCGTTGCAATCAATGACCCTGTGGGGGAATTCTTACACCATCAATAAGTAACTATGTCAACTTGTTAAAGCTATCCCGCGCCTGAATTATTCTAGCGCCTGAAGGCGGGCTAGATCACTAGATATTCCTTTCATAATAACCCCGTCGGCCTCGAAAAAATGTATGGGTAGCAATCAATTTCTCCGCAAGAGATATATTACACCACCAAAAGGCACAGGGACCTTTGCACATTAAAGACAAGTATTAAATAGCCGTAATAAAGGCACAGACTCAGCCAGATAACAGTGCAGTGGTCATTACAAGTGCCAATTGTTAAGACGACGGAATTTTTTTCTCGAACGACGTCATGACACAAAATAGTTTGCGCGGTTGAGTGAGGAACTTGTAGGTTACTGTGTCATATTTTAATTTCCATGGAGAATACACAATCCATCTTCTATTATTCTCTGTGCGTACTGGAGATCATGAAAAGTCATTCTCTTGATAATTATTCAATACATAACCAATATAAGTGATATTCCTACTTCCATTTGAGTTTCCCCCCTTGTCATTCCTTTATGGTTGCGTATTTCGAAAAAGTCTATGCCCCCGGTTCTTGCAACCAAAATTATTTATAGTGGATATATATATATATATATATATATATATATATATATATATATATATATATATATATATATATATATATATATATATATATATATATATATATATATATATATATATATATATATATATATATATATATATATATATATATATATATATATATCTATATATATATATATATATATATATATATATATATATACGGCCACGATAGACTTGACAATCTGGAACAATAAGACATTTTCTTGGCAAGATCCAAATATAGAATGGAAACAGAGTAACTTGATCATACATGATGTTAGGTAGACACACTCTGGATATTGCAAAACGACTGGGAATCGATAAGCGTCTAACCCGAAAAGGGGATGTGCAAGCAAGAGGGTATCGCGGATGGTAATGCTTTTTAAGTGCCTTTAGAATAATGGTTTGAATGAGACATTAATCATATGAAAGTTAGCTCCCCCTGGACTTCTGGCTCATCGTTGATTCTGCTCGACCCATTATGAGACTTCTAATATCAACCTATTCTGCTACACTAACAATAGTGTTGACATATTCTGCTGCACCACCAATAGTGCTGATCTGTTCTGCCATTGCTGTGTGCTATCACAATATACATTGCAACAATAGCATAGTATGCGAATAGACTTATATTATGAAATTCGTCAAGGCTGAATTCTATTAAAATACTTGTGGCAGTGACGAGGCTAGCCTGCACACTTACCATCTTATGATGCTGCTGAATTAAGGTTCCTGAGAGGCCAAAGCAAATATCAAACCCATACGACATGATTGACAATAAGATGCTTAAATGGCGTATTTCTGAATCAGTAGAAATCCAGTACATAATTAATTACTCGAAAAGCTGTTTGGTTAAAGGTAAAGGAGAGCCACCGGGTGAGTGACAGTAATGCCTTAAGCGTAGAATGTACCGCGGCAAACAAATCCCCCGAAGGTGATGCATTGCGCATTATGCAACCTGTGATCCCCGAAAGTCTGTCTAGATCTAGCAGTAGTAATCCTAGCCCCTCTTGGTCCAATTGCTGGGCAACGCAGATGAATTGGATGGCACTAACGGGTTCAGGATACCCTAATACCCATACAATTGTAAATGAAAGGGCCGACAAGCAGGTTAATATTTGATACACAGCATAAAAAATGGGTTAATTACTGATATTTACTGATATTAACTTTTAAGCTTTTTGGACGGGTTTTGGCAAATCACTTTTATCATAAAGAGCACAACGATTGCAATGAATTAAGGTAAGCACAATATTTGCTACAACGCAGGGCAGTTAACGCTACATTACAGAGCGCTATAAAGATTGAGGGGTACCCAATATGCCTACAAGGGCTGAATAACTTTTGCCAAACCGACTGCTATAGCGATCGGTACGGTGCATATATAATGGATATAACAAAATGATAAAGTGGACATGTCGTTGGCTGACCTTCTTTTGTACCCTAGAAAATAATTATTGGGACTTATCAATAAATAATGGTTAACTGCTACAATCCTAAAATATCACCAGATCGTAAAATGGTTGTCCAAATGCCGACGGGTGATTGTAAACTCAATAAGTAAGGGAGCATATAGAAAATGCTACTTTGTCATACATTTGACTTTAAGTCCTTTTATTATACACGATATATTATGTACACGATCTATTATGTCCAACGTATAGGTAAGACGGGAAAAGTTATTTGCACACTCATAAACATCTCTCAAATCTTACCACATCCGTATTACAGATCGCACGTGTAACATGAGAAACGTGAGGGCAGATGAAATTCAAAATGTGTGGTGCCGCGACAGTGACCAATTGGGGTGATAATTCAGCTTGTATTGCACCATTGAAGTTCATTTTGACCAGCGGTGTCTGCGATACTTGAATTCTGTTCATTGTCCACTTTAACTACATATGCGATATCTCATATTAGCAGGTTTTGGCACAAACCTTAAAATCTTTCAGGTCAATATTCAGAAAAGCAAGAGAATGGCCCAGCAGAGAATTCCTTTCAAAAATCGATATCGAGTTCGAACGGTTAGGCCGAAATACATGCTGTTTGTATTCTTATAGTCCGCCCATATGGGCATTCCACAAGAGTAATCAATTCCCCGTATCTGACATATTGTGCCAACAATAACCTCTAATGCCCTCTGCAGAGGGCCCGGAAATACCCAGATTAGACAGGGCGGTTATGATCGCTGGCACAGCTGGCAGCGGAAGATATGATGCTGTGTCTTTTGAAAGATCACTTATTTCTATGACAGATAGCATCCATTGGGCATCAGCTGTTAGAATTAGTTGAGAAAATACAAAAGCAGTTGATTTATATTGATGAAAACAGTCACATAAGACGGTTAAATGATCTGTGATACCGAGGGCTTGTGGTTCAAGACATATAATTTAAATCAGTTACAATTCGCAATATATGACGTGCCAGGTTATATTTTAGGTAATCCGGGTTGAATCTGTAATTTGACGGACCAAATGTAATGTAGTAATAACAGTACAAACAAGAATGCGCTATCATCGCTTTTTATTTTGTCATGAAGGCTGTATATTCACAAAATTATTCTCTTTTTACCCGAGTTGAGATGACCGACAGAGGTATTGCACAATATGTTTATCGCCGGCGTGAAGTACCCAAATGTTTGAATAACATTTCCCGCTAGGCTTAAATGATGACAACAATGCTGTATAATTCCGAAAATCTTTCATGATAGAAGTATATGGTTATTACATTCATTACCAATTGGTTGATAGGATTTGTGCTGCCATAGCGATACTGGTGTAGACAACACTCCATATGTCTGTTGTCATGGCAAATACAATCTTGTAACGGACTAAAGCCGCGTATTTGATTATCCTTCTGAATACGCAGCACATTACACGATGATGATGATGATCGAACCTTTTGTCAAATGCTTCGCAAGTGGTATTGATGGCAGCGCAGGTAAGTTGCATGGTTAAATAAATTTGTCCATGATTTACACTGGTGCCAGAAACGCGATGGGCTATTAGCCAATCTATGGTGAATGACTTCGTATTTTCCTCGCTGACAATATCCTATCCACCTTCATGTAATGGTTGCCTTGTAACATAAGAAGTTCTTTTATGCGTTCACAACCTCATGTCAAGCCCTATGCTGAAGATACCAAGAGGTCACATTTTACGTCATCATTCTCTCCCTCACCTAAGCATACAGAGGTCTTGTTTTACTTGCTAGCTTATGGCTCATATTATGTATTGTTTAAGCGACCACGGGTCAGTGCGCTAGAGCTACTGCATACCTGATAACAAAAAGTCGTTATATACAAAACAATTCTATTAATCCAGCATTAGATTTAATATGCTTCATTTTGCAATCAGACAAGAAGAGCAGGGCTAGTATTTGTTCTATATCTGCTATGGCAACATGGAACGACACCAACCGTGATTTGATGTAGTATTCGAACACGTCTGCCTTACGGACGTAACGAGAGCAGCAGCAACGGAGCTGATGGCTAGGGCAATAGCTGTATGTCCAGGTACGATTTAAAGGGAAATGATGCACACACTAATACTACTTCCTTTGTCAACAAGCTCTTGGTCCCCGGTCTTACGTACAAAACAAATGCAATATAAATCATGCAGGCACCACATGTTCAGCATCAACGGTTGTCTTCCGTGTTGCAAATGCTTGTCGGTGAACATCAGACCTATAGAAAAGACGGTCAGATGTCAGGGCGTGTATCATTGTTATAATATAGAGATTTTTAGTCCGTCATTCAGATTGTAGGTACATATTGCACCAACGCCGAATTCGTGACCAAATGCTTTGATCTATTATGCATATGTTTGCCTTGGACATATCAGGGCAATACTGCATTCAGTTTAATTATCAGGTACCTGCTAGGGCTGATATAAGCCTCTATCAAAATTAATATACTTGCAGGAGTAAAATGTTTGAAATAATGAGGATCTAAAATACTACATATTATCATATTTGATAATATAATGATACTATTAGACTTTCTAATTGTAATTACACGTTGGTATTGGAAACATATGAAAGGTAGATAGGTAAATACAAATAGGCAATGTAAAGTTGGTATTTATGCTTTAAATTTCCCTTCGCCCCGGTATAGACCCCTATACACAATTGTTACTACAGCTACAATATGTCTCGTTTACATGATGCAAATAATACTTCGGTATATAGGCATTTTACAGTGAACGAAACCATTAAAACCCCCAAGCGTATCTCCCTGCACATTACTAATCGCTGAGCCATTTTCCCTGCGAAGGCGTTAATGTCACGAATAACGGGCCGTACAGTAATCTGAAACAAGTCATTTTTTTGCATAAGTCAACAAGTTCTGACATATGCAATTTGAGAGGATAACCAACATAATTAAGGAAAGCTTCAATTACAGTTTATTATCCTGATATCCTAGAACCATGAGCGACACAAAAACAATAAGTTATTGAGCTGATCATGCACTTTTAGTTTGAAAGATATGGCACGAAAGTTGACAAATTACAGCTCAAAACATCAACAGTGGGCTATTTAACGTAGCCTGTACGAGAAAAAAACATATACCCGGCCGGCGCTTGATGGATCATGGCAGTAAAATATTGCAAGTATTCCTTAATATTTGGACTGAGCCAAAAGTAGCGTTGCTGTGAAACACGAATTGCCTTAGATGCTTTAGGCTGCCTGATCATATTTGAAGTGATGGTTAGCCTTAGTATTGGGTGGAATCAGCTAACACAATACCTGTTTTTTATGGGGAATCCTTTCTCTCATCGCCAACTGAAAGCGATCCAAAACTTAAAACCAGACACCATCATCTGAAAGCAGTTACAGTTTTTTCTCTGTGTATAAAAATAAACGCTTCATATTGAACTACTTCTTCATTTGGCGAAAGAGTTTGATATCGATTGATTTAATACCTGTGATGTTCAGCGTCGTAAACTTAATGGTTTATATGCTAATGCGTTTGATTTTTGAGTTTATGAGGGTTTTAACAAATGATCTGTTGGTTTTTCAAGGAAGTTGTTCCCTTTTCACAGGCAGCTTTTATAAAGGCTGGCGATATTGTGGCACAGGAGTGTAGTCTGAATGTAGGTTCCTTACGCACAAATAAACAACAATGAGACCTCCAAAAATGGCAGCCTATGGACAATTGCGCGGGAATTGCATGTGCATGAAAATGGTAGAGATTTGCTAAGCTAACGAAAACCATAGCAGATTGGCACAATACATGGGACGATGGCATAGTATCATCATTGCCAAGATACATAACTCAAAATAATCCTCATCAATTCTGCTTAAGCCACCAAATCATACAAAGACCCAGTCCATATGTAGCAATAACGTCTACAGGTGGAATTTACAAATCAGAGGCGAGTCCATTCTAAGGACGATGTTGAACCATGGCCATGTCCGACCCTAACCACAAAGTGTTTTGATAGCATGTTCTAAACACTAGTCTAGCGCGTTTCACAAAATGCAACGGACGCTATACGTGTGTACCGTATTTCAGAAAAAAAAAGGACGAACCGCTGATTAGATGAGATAGTTATGGAACAGCGTATATTTGAGTGGAGGGTGACAGGTCCATTCTCACTGCTGATTAGTGAACATTACCGCGAGTGAAGCATGACTAGTAATTGCTGCTGACTGCCCTGGCAATATTTCCTCTCCTACGATCGATGGACGAGTTATTTACAACGCGGTTCCCGCTTGGGAACGAACAATTATTATTCTATTGGGCCATCGGGGTTGTAATAAAGGAGCTTGTTATGCAAGGGGTGGGTGCGGTAAGCATGGTTGGAGGCTTATTTGCATATGGCTACATCGCGCCCTTTGGTAGACATCGAGCAAGATTGTGGAAAATCTGTTATTCATGCAGAGGGTCATTTAACAGAGTAATTGCATTAGGGTAGCTGGGTGGTACTTACATAAAGATATCATGTCGGAAGCGTTTGTGGGAGCGCCATACAAGCCATTTTTTATGCCGTTAGAGTCAATGAAGTACCTTCAGAATAGGCTGCTTAACTATTAGATCAAAGATGACTTGCATTCAGCTCTTACAGAGAGACCATTATCAAAGCTTTTACGGGGCGCCGTGGATTTCTGAAGTCCCTGACCCATCAAGCGGTCTAGTGTTTGCCCCATACCTATGCTGCTAACGGACACGCGCTTCTATATTAAGTGATCCTGATTCTGCTTGAAGGAAATTTGTTTCTAGTTTGATCAACCTGGACTGGTGTGCTGTTGCAGTTCAATTTCCACCCTGATATCAGCGTTTCCCTATCCACTACAGCCCACGGACACAGGCCTCAGAGACTATAGCTATCGAGGCTCTAGCTACATCTGCAGGTGCATAATCGTATGATGCGCTGAGGTTGAGGGTGACCAGTCACGGCATGCATTGATATAATGCCTTCCTATGAGCTGTCCAACTATCACAATTCACCAAATATTGTTCGCTACGGTCATGACCATGCGTGGGTAAATATGTCTATGACAGGCCAACTATGACTCTCGATTAATGCACTCATCGCAAGTTCATCGTGTATCGCAAATACCTGAATACATCATTTTCCCTCGATTCAAATGCTTACCACACGACTCACTGTCGTTTAAACCCTTGTCGTCAATATATGTCATGATACTAGGCAAAGGGCATGTGTGTTCTGCATTGAGATGAATAAGATCTGCATCATTTAGATAGCAACCTTGTTCAGCATTTGCGGCAGTTCCTAATTCTATATGAAATACATATTAGACAAACGAGCTTGTCTCACAGAGCAGATGACGGCCAATAGTTATATTAATGCAATATGAGCATTGATTATAAAGAAACCGTATATTTATATTGACCAGGTATAATTTAAAAGCCTTGCATGCAACCAAGACAAAAGCTGTGCGTTTGTACTCGTCTTTTGCCAATTGAATCTGACAAGCTAATTCCTGTCTCTAACGGCAGCAACCAGCGCTGCTCTTTGTCTTTCGTCAGTTTTGGGCAAGCCAGAATTTTGATGAGACAAGAATGAAAGCTTGGTCAGGATAATTTTAGTCACGTAATAGTACGCGTTGTAATATGTTCTTAAGATTGATCGTCATAATGAAATTCGCTCGGCGAATGTAAGCAAATATGTCAAAAGTTAGACAACAAGCAGCATATATCTCGCTATTACATCAAATTATTTTGATCCGAACATATTTTGAGCAATTTAGGACGTAATTTTTCGATAACCGCGTCCCCCCAAGTTGATACTACCGTTGATATTGCATTTAGAAAAGGACTCGTTTCTATGGTCCGAGGGGAATGCTTTACAATTGATGTTTATGTAATGCCAGTTTATGAGTTAAGTGTACAGTGCAAATAACACTATGTACAACAATGAAAGAATGTTGCCTATGCATCGTACCATATTTCTGCCACAATGATGATTATTGAAATAACTTACATAACATTGGGTCGACGATGATAGTATCGCTAAGTCGGATTCTCGCCGTTGGTTTACACCGACAGGCTTTAAGTTGCTACTTAAGTGTATCTTGTCATTTTCTATTCTCAAACCCTAAAAGCGATTTATACAACTAAATCAATAAATCGGAAATATTTGTTAGATGCGTATATTCTAAGGACTTTTCAAAAGCGCTGTTTTGTGGTCTGGCTTTCTTTGAAATAATCTAAAGCAGTGGATTCATCAACCATGTTTAATAGAGCGCATATGAAACCGCAAGAGAACATATAACTTTCTTGCCATTGTTTATTTATGATCTAAATATTTTCATAGATATTTCAACCCTCCTCCCCCGCACAACACAATCCGAGCTTCCACTTAAGACTAAATCAAGGTTCACATGGATATAAATTCCTCCCAGCGACTTCGTATATTAACATTGTTATAAACAAACCATCGTTGATCAGCAGCACATAAACATATAATTAACGTTAGTATTAAACTATACTGTGTATTAATTAGTGTTTGTGTACTCAGTGTTTATACAGCATTAACACAGCCATTATTTGCAAATGATCGAAACATTTGTTGTGTTGAAGCAACACCACGGTAGCAATGCCGCTCACTCTCATATTCTCCATTTACAAATTGCCCTATACCAAATTGTAGAGGCAACCATCCATTATTCAACTGACGCTTTGTATTCAGAGCACACACAGGAACATCAGCCGTCTGTTTACCCTCGCCATTTGCATAATCAATCGCCACATTGAAACCTGACACTGACCGAACAAGTATATGAACCAGGTGCCTTACTGGCGCCCACTGTTCTCTATCTTACATTAGATATATGTAAGCACGGTTGTTCAGAAATTCGATTGGGGTAATGCAATGTTTGCAAGCATAATATCTTTACAACATGATATACGGCTTCCAAATAGAAAAAATATTAAACGAATTCACGTTTCTTGAAGCTGTGATAGAAAGACAAATTTGTCTGGCTTCATTGGGACATCAACGGATTTTTTATCTTCACCATTTGCTTGACGAATCTTCCAATTTCAGACCTGACACTAACTACCGAAGTGTACAAGGTGCCTTTCTCATAGTACTTGCACTATCTTTGGCAGTTTTATATCATATATGTATATTGTGGCGACAGAGGATTACGTGAATGGTAGCGGGTAATATTTAGATATGGAATGGATTACACAAAAAGGCAGAACATTCATGGACAGCACGTAGATGCCGGCTGTCAATTTAGAGCTGTAGCTTCAAATATGACAACTTATGCTTGGGATAATTCATGTGTTGCTTGATGAATAACTAATCAATAATTCAGATATAGCTAGTGCTTCAATGTTTGAAAACGCAATCGGCTCGCTATAATTGTCTGAGCTTCTTTCATTCCATCCCATCTTGTCACGCAGTATTTGCAATAATGATGATTATCACGACAATGGAAGGGTTTCTGTCGATCAACAGCGGAGTACACCACGATTGCGAGTTACGCATGGACGGAAAAACGGCGATGTATGCAGATCACACATTTGCCGATCTGCTGCGCGTTAACTACATTTGTGTGATGTGCATTTACTTAAGGAGTTTCCGTTATGACAGCTGTATACGCCCAAAGCACGCTTACAATAAGCTTTTATATTGTTGACAATGACTATTGTTTAAATCATTTACTAGAATATTTATTTATTTACCTCAACGTTGAATATTCCGGGAATATATTAAGAACAGTGGCTTTATCAATACCTTATCCATACATAACCGACACTCCGGGCGATGCTCTTAAATGGATTAATACCCTTACACACATCGCAACACAACGCTAGTGTATATTTGAAAATGTGCATTACACTCTTCCTGTTAATTGTCGTATCGTATCATGGTGGTCGTAGAGAGTAAGAGCTTGTTCATTATTTAACTGTCGAGCAGAGCCAGGATGCAAGGAATATATAAGAAAGTAGCACCTGGTACTGCTGCGAGTCCTGACAGATTCTATGCATTTAGAAAGCTTTGGTAAGAAGATATTTAGTGAACTTTGCCTCACTACTAGCCCCTTGACCGTTATGGTGAAATACCCCTTCAACCAAGCCAACATGCTCCTAATACTTGCAACCCTTACCCCCCATCCAGACACTCATCTCAACACTGACCCAACGTTCACTGCAACCGCTGGTCCATCCTAACCTCGCTAATTCCATCGATGTCCCAGATATCCAACATAAAAAAGCTTTTTATTCAATATAATGTAATAGAGCGGAAATCAGCTTATGGAGCTAGTTGGACAAAACCTTAGAACTTCAGTGTTTTTTCACAAGTTATTTGCCTCGATGTTTGGTCGTTGGTGCTACTTATAAGCAAGCTGTTGTATTCACCCGTGTCTTAAATAGGATTTATGGAGATTAAATTGCGCAGGGTATATTGGAAAAAATGGCGCCATGCCATAGTACCAAGCTTAGTGTCAATTTACCATGTCTCGCGCAAGCTTAGCAAATTGCCTCTATATTCATTAAATGCAATTCTCGCTAAGTTGCCCACAGGCCGACATTGTATGAAGCCCCGTTGATGTTTATCCGTGCATTAGTAGCCTGCAGTCAGACTACACTGCTGTGTTAATATACACCAAGCCTATCTAAATGCTGCCTGGTTAGAGGTCATGACTTTATTGGTAATTTATATACAGTTCACGCATTAGTGAATAAAACATTTCAAAAGCCAAAGCAACCAAAATCGTCTGCGTTACAAGTAGTCAATTCCAACCGGTTCGTAAAATGCTTCGAGGGAAGAAACGCGGGAATTGCTTGAAGATGAAGTGTTTTGTACGCAGATAAGACAGCTATGGGATGTGGTTAAAATTGATGATGCCTGGTTTTGGGTTTTGAAACTTTTGCACTTGCAAAGAGAGACCGACATGGACGAATTACACCATTATGACGTGTTCGCAGATTCTACTTAACACTAGAAATAAACATCATTTCATCTCCGGACAGGCAGCCTAAAGCGTTGTTTTTCAGTCAAAACATCAAGGATTACTTTTCTGCCATAGAAGCAATGACACGTTTCATGTGACTGTTAATCGGTCATTAGCCTTTACGCCTGAACAATCGCCTTTTGATTAGTATTGTGTAGGACGATAAGATATGGGGTTTTATGGCGTCGATCGCCGATACCATCAGCTTATTTTGTGAAATGCATTTAGCACAACATGGGTTATTGCCGTCGCTAAAATTATTTTGCCAATATACCATGACTTGCGCTTGCTTTGGTAAATTCCTAAATCGACATGTTGGTGCCTTCCCTGCGAAATTGCTCACCGCCATTTGATGGGGCTATTCTCATGTTAATCTGTGCGTCGGTGACCGGCAGTCTATGTTGCTTTGCTAATACAAACTCCTTATACAGCCTTTTCAAATGGGAGACACGTCTTTGAGAAATCATGTGCTCAATTATTAATTCCATGCGATCGTGCATTACCATATAGACTATATTGAGGGCCCAAAGCAACTCCATTCAATCTATTGTGCTAAATAACTCTTCAAAGCTTTAATCCGGGTCTCTCCTTGAGAACTGAATGCAAATAAGCTGCGGTCAAATAGCCAAGCAGCCTAACCTCAAGGTACTTTATAGACCCAAGCGGCATCCAACTAAATGGCTTCTGTGATCCTCCAACCAGCGCTTACGACATGATTTCATGATATAAGTATAAACTTTGCCGCCCTAATGCAGGTACTCAGGTAAATAACCAACGGTATCACTAATATGTGTTTCCGCTCACTTGTTTGATGTCTATCAAAGCGCGCTTTATAACCATTTACAAGTAAGCTTGCTACCCCGCCCCCTCTCTTGGATAACGAGCTTATCTATTACAATAACGATGGCCCAAGCGGGTAGTTGGTTTTCGTGTGATACGAGGTACATTATTCTTTCATCAAACGCCAATTTTGTATTAATGTTTATTCGTCAGACTACACTGCTGCGCGAGTATACTTCCTGCCTTTTCAAATGAAGACTGTGAAATGGGAACCACTTCTTTGAGAAACCAAAGGGATATTTTCAAAGCCTACATTAATTTGAACAATTCACGCATAAGCATACAAACTATTTGGTGGACATACATTGAAGGCAGATCAACAGTCTGGGGCAGTGCATAGTGCAAAATTCTGGAGGGTTAGTGCAACATTGCCACTTTTGGCGGTGTGGGTTTCCATACATTGATTGTAGATGCAAACGTCTGGTGAAGTGTATAACCAGTGGAATCCTTCTTCTTTTGGCGGTGTGGGTTGTCGGGTGATTGTAAGCCATACAAATCCAGCCACCGCACTTAATTCTGAAAATATGAGTAATCAAAAGTCTTCATTTTGATGGATTGAATATCTCCAATGCAAATCTCTCTCTGTGACCAAAATTGCATGAAGGTTTTTAGAGCAGCTAAAGAGTGCTAACTGCTGAGTTGTACAATACCTTCAATTTCTCCTTCTGTGACAGCTATAAAGATTCAGCTGCCACTCTACTCTGCTGTAGAGTCTGGTTAGTTATTGGTGTGTTGCAAAGGAAGCCTCTGCGAACAAGATTGACTCGCTTTTGGCCTGTCAAGGTCTTCAAACAAATGAGAACCAATGGAAATTTATGGTTCGATACGTCCAACATGGGACCTATTTACTGACAATGTAATTCAATTAGGCAAGGCAAGCCCAAAAGTACCTTGTTTGAAGAAGGTGGGGCTCCTCTGCCACCTCTTCAGGCTGGTCTGCAACCTCCACCACCTTGGACACCTGTGTCATGGTGAACAATTTCAAACCATTAAACAAATCCTTCCCAGTCACAATGGATGTATTGAGTTCAATAAAATACCCTTGATATGAAACAAATTAAAAAGGAACCAACCTCAGTTCCACACATGTTGTCAGAATCTGTACCATGACCACTTTCTACTGCCTCTTCTTGTACGTGATTCCCGCCTTGGCGCTTTGATTTCCTTTAAATTTGAAAGTGGGTTGGTTCAATTTAATACAAGAATAACTCAATCAATAATGTTACAGTGTTTGAGCCAAAAGCCTGCAAAAGTCAGCCAAACCCATATGATGATACATACCACCCCAAACTCCTAGCGCGGACGTTTCAGTACACAAGGATTTGCATTGGCTGGCCGCTATCTTCTCTGTAGGGTTTGTGTATGCATAGAAGATAGCGACCGGCCAGACATTTCAAATCCCTGTTTCAGTTCACTATAACCAGATAACGATGAAGACCTGAGGGAGACCCCAGTCCCTTGATTTATTTATAATACAATTTATGAGTTCATTCAGGAATATTCCAATAGTTTGCTATGAAAAAGCACCGATAATTGCATATGCAATAATCAAACTTCGAACAAGTGTCATGGCTTTACACTCAAAAACGTGAAAGACTAGTCAAGAATATCGTTTTTATTACGCTTCAACATGCGCAGCCTCAGGGCACCGGTTGAACGGTAGTAAATAAATCTAAGCGCTACCTCAGGGTTTGTTCGCAAGTGTAACGCTATCTATTGTTAAATTTACGGTAATCTATTATACCGATAGTGTTCACTTTATTGACGCGGGTTCTTTTGTTTATATAGCATTCCAGAACTCCAATGAAAGAAGAGTCATACAAGATATGTCAGAATCAAAACACTCACCATTTGGGCTACATGCGTTTCCACCTTCTGTCGAATCTGCGCTGCGCGTGACGTAAAGACTATGTGTTGTAAACAAATGACCCTTCAATACGCATGCGTCATTTTCCCATCGACATGTGCTCATGTTTGTAAACATGGGTGTGACCGACAGAGTTCGATACGGTGTAATCGACGATATAGTGTTGAACCAGTCCGCAAAATGGTTTATTTTCGTTCTAAAAGAGTTGTTCTAGTAAATGGAGCAAAAAAACGCATGCCATTTTTTTGGAAAAAATGCAACTTTAAGCCAGTGCGTGATTGACGATCATGAATTGCGGCTAGTTGTCATTTCTTATTATCTGCGTGTATGACAGCTGGACTGCTTCGTGTCTGCTAGACTTGCCACACGAACATAAACAAGACCTGGTTAGATGTTGATCTGCACTGCCATGCCATTCATTCTACAGGCTGCGGACATTTATATGCGGCAAAGAGTGAAAAACCCAGCGGTGCCCATGTCCCATTGAACCCCAGGTAACTCACTTGAATAGTGATGGTTTTGTTGTTAAATGCATTTGCAGCCAGTGATCACAGATCATAATGAGTTGAAAATAGAAGAACAGTTTTCGGTATTACACTTACTGCACTGATTTCATTCATTATATTGTCGTTATGAATATTTTGACACATTATAGTTACGAAGCTATTTTCATTTCGAAGACATTTTATTACCAACTTTTGAGAAATTCTTAGCTGCATACAAAGAACATATGTGCTACTTTACAGTTAATGTATACAGCCCAGCCGTCGTAGTGTTATGGCCTCACAGTCAACATATCCATCATTAGGCATAGTTCCGTTCGGAAAGAGGCATTAGGTCTATCTGCACTGCCATATGGCGCACCAATAATATGCAACGAACAGCGAAGCCCGAAGCATCAGTGCAGCGTTGGCTATGATGTTTTAGCTAGCAAGTAGTACAGTGGTTCCTCAGCATCAAAGTGCTTAAATCAAATGCAGACATACAATTGTGATAGGGTATTATTAAACGTCATAGCCATTACCGGGGCAGCATTCTCTAAGTGGCTCGTCAGTTTTGCTCAGCAATTAGTCATGATGTGACCTTTTCTTGTGCGCTCCGACCAACAACATTATATATGTGAGACGAAAGATGCCTTGAAGTCCTTGATAACCGCAGGGAAAGCTGAGCAATAAGGTCTTTCATACCAAAAGGCTTTATATCTGTAGCAAAGGGCAATGCGCAGCATGCCTAGGTTTTGTACGGCATTGGGTTTTAGTGCATTACATGCTGAAGCAATAACGATCCTGCAACGAATCTTGTTGTACCAAGGTTTTTGATAACCGACCTCCCAAGAGAGGCACAACAGTCCCATTTGTTATTTACTTCACATTTGCAGAAGTTTTTACTAAAAAAAATATAATGTGGTTGTATTTTTTGTCTTCAGCTATGTGTGATATTGTGTAGCAACTTTCAAGACCCGGTGGCATTCCTATGAACAACTAACTGCTTCACGGCCTTAGCAACGTTTAAATGAATAGAACATGTCGCGCATCATGCCGTTATCTTTATGTCTACCAACGTATCTAGTAGCATTAAAAGTTGATAAAAGAAGAATTGAAAATCGCTAAGTTCATAGAAATTAATTGTCTGTCGGTCGGCATGCAGACGGTAATGATGTGAAATTTCTTTTTCAGCAAACTGGAACAGCTTAATCACATGATATGCAAAGAGCGTTGGCTTACAGAAAAAAACATATCCCTATCTTACATTAAACTCTCGATACGATATTTACAATGCTCTACATAGTAAGGTTTTGGATAAGGATGTGTTTGATAATCGACTTCAAGAGTATTTCAGATGATTTTCGTCATTTATATTTTGTGAATCGAAAATCTACCCGGCTCATGACACACAACGACAATGATATGTAGTTCTATTATCCATATCTGAATTTAGAATCTCCAAAGACTCCTATGCTTATTAGATCGCTTTCCCGTGACACCGGGATATTACTGCCGTGTTCGCCTAGTCATGGGTCGATGCAAATGCAGACCGCTTCGATCACTCCAGATTAAAACTCTCGAGCAAAACTTATCGATCGATTTTTAAAACCTTTGCTACTCAATTATACCATTCTCATGCATTGTTACTCGGGCTTAGACTTCTACCATTGGATTGTTACACCTAATACAATTTGCTCTATTTCGAATTGTCTGCCAAAGCCACCATAAGCCATGCTTGACGTCATTGCAAACAAATTGCTATTGTTCAGGACCATGGCGGGAGACAAAACGATTAATTCATATCTGTGTTCTTCAAGTATGTACCAAATACCTACAACGGGGTATTCAAAATAAAATTCACAGATTCGTGATATGAACTATACATTTCCTGAAATGTAGAGTTGATCCATTTACATGAAAACCCCAGTTCCATTCAGTGTACTGTTCGCTCAATATGCATATTAATATGTTCGACAAGGCAATTAATCAGATGTTCATGTCTACTCTGTGTTGTTTACTCGTCATGGAAGGCAACCTCTCTCCGTTACAGCTCTTTAAAATCAGCACATTGTCGAAGTATAGTATTTTGTCTCTTAGCATAGTTGCTTGATTCAATACTGAACGAGACAATTGAGCATTATTTTTGGAATCTGCGTATTTTGGTTCGTATGCATAATTAGATACTATCATCAGTAACATATTGGCATTGTCGTATACAATGTAGCTGGTCTATTGACGTCCTTATGTCGGGCTTATAAGCTAGACCACGATGGCATCGACATAATAACGGGGTGAATGGCACGTTACTTGATGATTAGGTCCATAACAACGATGTTTAGCTCTAGTAGACGTCGTGATTCTTATCAAAACGATTAATGACAGAAAATTATACAAAATGACACGAAGAAGAAGAGTTCAGTTTTCAGACGCTTAGAGTAGCATTAGTGTTGTGTGTATATGTGAAATACAGATACCGATTCTGCTAAATTGATAGCAGTGTTGGAATGTTTATCATTTGATGTATATTTACCGATAATTCATGAACTACATTAAGCGCGAAATTAATCCAAATAGGCAAAATTAACACAGACCACGGATAATACCTTCTTAGTAGTTATGATAATCAGAGTTGCAACACAAATACACCGGTTTCCTGTTTGTCTTCGTTTATGGTCCCTTCATAATCAAATAACCAAACGTTAACACATCCCGACTGTGGCTTCTACGGGTTGCATTATGCGCCAATACTAAACACATCCCAAACAATAATTCCCTTCCATGTTGTCCTATATGCCTTAAGTAGATTCAATCTAACCTCCTGCGGAAGTCAGACGCTTCTTATTGTATTGTACCATATTTAGGTACTTTGAATTTTTAGTAGTCATGGCAATCCGAGTTGAACCAAAGTTATTCATTTGTCGTCATGTGTCGTTTCTCTGACTTCATAATCAAGTAAAAAGAACAAAAAGTAGACGCAAATTGATCCACCCCGTCTATGGCTTTTATGGATTGCATTATGCGCCAATATGCAGCCTATCCTAGCCAACGAATTCTTCCGAGATGCATCATACACCTTAAAAAGATTCGACTTACCCTCCCGTGTAAATGATACGTCCATAACTTACACAGCACAACATGTTTACTGAATGTAAAACACGGCGGTTATTATAATAACAATATTCAATGACAGAAATGGACATTGATCGTTTTAGTCAGAGATATATCGTCTCGTGATATGTGTCACCGCGAACAATTGGTAACTTTCGACTAACATGCGATGGCAAAATTAACAACATTCAACAAATACTCATTGAGTATGATCAATACAAGACTTAACGCCAGCAAGGCTTGTAAATATTACACTCACGTGATGCACTGAATTACTATAACTCCCATTTATAGTACAGTCGGTGTCAAACGTGGCAAACGAAGTGATGTCTTCAAACTCAAAGTACATTCACAGCGAAAATGACCGGCATTCGTACGTAGCAATATACATAATCCACGGTTTATATTGCATTCGTTTGCAGCGGCACTGATGGGTAAAAACGTGATCGCATCACCAAAGGCATTGAGCAGCAGTAACAGTGGGGTAATGTCGCGGGAACGGGGAGAGTAATACTCTATGAGAGCTTTGCTGGAAGGTATGAGAAATGTAAGTGGTAATCTTCAATTGTAATTTATCATTCAACAGTGGTGGATGTAAGTGATTCGAGACTAGTTTGGGTGAAACCCCTGATGCTTCAACAGCATGTACCCCTGTCGCTTTTGAAAGGTGCCATAAATTGCCACCTCCTTACTATTTTATACAATCTTTCAAAGTCGTCTGCACTGTGTAGTTCTCTGTGATATGTTATGATATCCTTGCCATACGACATTTTCCTTAGAAATATAAGATTTGGAAACAAGGTTTAAAACGCCAGAGGCAATTATGCAGAGCTAGCTGACATTGATCGGCGACGTTGTAGGGCACTATTGGCTTGCTCCCAATTTGCACACATCCACTTGTCCGAAATATCCTGGCGGCAGTCACGTGGGGATAGATTAATATCCTGCATCTCAAAGGCCTGAACTGAGCATGCGTCTCCGCTAACTCAAGTCGACTCGAGGCATAATCCAGATGAATAAGATTTACTGTGAATACATCTGCGGCTATGTTTAAATAGTAATGGTATGCGTAATAGTAACTTGAAAAACGATTGATGTGGACCTTCTTGATGCTTCTTGTAGCCGAAATAGGCAACTGAGTTATTTGTAGGGAACAATATCATGATTTTGGCTTTGTGTCATTGGTGTTTTCAGTAGAATCCCCTGACCGTTTTAGTAGTAAGCAACCTTACAAACCTCAACTTAAACCCGCCCGTAAATATCGGATGATTGTATGCGTCTGGTGTTAGCCTTTTTATTGGTCTCAACAAAAACAACAGCATATTACGAAATGTTTGTAATTCAAACAACGCAGCAATAGATTAACCGCTTGGTAACCTGACTGTTTTGTGGCTAATACCAATAATTCAACGGTTCAATAGATCACAACAATTAGTAGATATCCATCCGTAATATAACGAATTGTAATAGACCGGTGTGGGTAGGCAAATTCGTCGTTGCTCTCATTGACGCACACAACGACTGTCGAACTGCAACATTCGGGGCGTCTACATGATATCTGATTGTTGCCAAATATGGAGAGATAAGCTTAGATATTTCACCCGTGAATTATGAGAGACAAAATAGATAACAACGAAGCACACGTCAATCGATTGTTGGATCATTTCCAAATGCTCAACATGCTGTTAGAAGCAATGCAAATATGACATATACAATATCAATATCTAATGCTAAACGCTGAATATTGTTTTTTATATGCCCCAAACCAAAAATTGCAAAAAGGTCAATTAAATCACAGGTATTGGGTACGTAGCTCCGCCCATACGACGCTTTTTTGGTAATTTGGTCATTAATGTCAGCGCCGTTTGAGGTTTGACGTGATTTTAATCGAGGAAACAATACCTCTTGGTAAAATAAGGCACTACAAAGTATTGATTGTTCAAGGCAAGAACCAAATGTCCCATATAAATATATGATACTCTGCATCGCAACAATCAAATGCTGACACATATCGGAAATGAGTACCGACAAAACATTTCGCAAGTATTAGGCACTGAGGGGTGGTATGATGTGGTTTGCTGCCATTATTGGTTTCCAATTGACTACCGTGAATTGAATTATGGATGATGGTCATCTATCAAGAATTTATACCGCTATTAAAAAACCCGGTATTTTGGCTGTCTGTCAGTAACCTATTCTATTTGCAAGGGATTTTATGATTAATGTGATAAATAATACATACTAGGTTTGCCTACATATATAAAATGGCTAACGCTTTGACGGCAGACAAAGGCGGATTGTTGAAACATGGTATCATAGTGTGATATAATTACATTTGATGACATCATAAGATTTAATTAAAACCATGGGTAATAATATGGAAATGAGCCTACGATTGGTATCTCACACGATAATGAGAATGTGACTAGGAATAGAAGACGCATACGAATAACCTTATCTAGGCAGGCATCCTTATCACGAGATGTAGATAGTGTAGCGGACGACTGCAACGTGGTGCAGATGTCTCAACAGCTATTTCTGATGCAGTACCAAACAAAATAGGTCTACAAATACGCTCCTTCAAAGCTCTGCAATGCACCCATGGACGTATAGACCGCCATGTTAAAAACCCACTGTCCAGCATTTTTGTACATGCTGCACTTTTGTCTGTTGGCTTCCAGGTTTTCTCTGTCGCTTTCTAGTCATGCATCTTAGCAATTAATCATTTGTTATTGTCAGTGTTCTCGACATTTTCATTGTTTTTTGGGCTGTTTTGTGAGGTGTCAGGCATATCGAGATAATGCATGGAGTGATATTGATCTACCATGCACTTTATTCTTCTTATTGCCGACATTAATGAAGTGGGAGCTGTCAACCTTCGTGATGTATTTGGTCATGAAATAGATGATAACCTGTGATAACTTGCCCAATACATGATTGACGGCTTGTCGATGAATTGCATCCAAATGAGTTGTATTTCTAACATGCGACAAATGCTGCCATTGTGAACAAGTTCTTACGTTCCAATCTGCAATTAAGGCAAGACAATAAAGCCAGGCTGCCATGTTTACTCTGCTGTGTTTCTTTACTAATTCAATACTGAGCCATGCGATGAATCATTAACTTTAGAATCTGTATATTAGGGTGGGTATTCATAATCAGATGCTAGCATCAGCAAAATATCATTCGGCATTGTCGGGCGCAATGCAGCTTGTCAGCTTTGACTATTGCACAATATGAGGACGTGCTGATTTTTGGACCGTAAACGGGACCAGGTTTGCATTGACATAAACACGTGGCTTATATAACATTTTGTAATGATCAAGTCCATAGAAACGGTGTATAGCTATTGTAGAAGTCGTGCGTGATTGCTATCAAATATATTAACGACATGAAATGATACATCATGTTACAAAAGCCGATTTGAATAGCAAGAGTGGTGTTTGTCTATATAGCTATAAATGGGACAGAAAACCCCTGTTTGTTGCATGTTCTCAAACTATGAAACACAGTCACAAAATACTGATGCTGCTAAATTGATCGCAGATGTTGGAGAAGTTTACCATGTACTTAATATTCATCCATCAATTCATAAAATACACGCTGTTTAAATTAATACAACTCGGCAAATTCAGTGAATACATACCATAGTTTCTGTGCTTTTATTTTTTAGTTAGCATGAGTTGTAACAAAATTGTACTGGTTGCCGTTCAGTATCGTCCTCTTACATAGTAATCCACTAAAGAGTAGACAGGGACGAATTGCACACCAATATGATACCGCACTGTGTCATTGTTAGGAGAAGTATATATCCAATATCCATTAAGTTATGAGTAATAATAAGTCGCGTAAAATGTACTTAAGCGATGCATTACTCTCGGACTCTGTATTCTGCAAAAGTCAGTCGCATTGCACCGATATGGGCACATCAATACGAAGGTGAAAATAATTTAGAGCCGTATCGAAATATCACGCAAGCATACTTTTAAATCATTAAAAATAATGATCAGAACGCATCTGGCAAGAACAGCAAAAGACGGTAGAAACAAGAAACAGCAAAGTAGTACTTTTTGCATCTCTGATTCTGATTTCATTAGCCAGTATAGCTGTATCAACACACCGATATTTTGTTGCCGACTGCTCGGAATACGGAATAATAAACCGATAATAAATATATGTGCTTTAAAGCAGTGTATGTACAACAACCAGTCAGAAAATTACAATGATCAAAATGGACGCTTATATAATTAGCGAAAGGAGTAAGCCGAAAATTTTGATGTTCAAATAGGTCTTCGTTGGTAATTTCATGTCAGGTGCATAGTTCACTTGAATAGATGGACGACTCAAAGATGGTTAGTCTTAAATGTAATTGGTACAATTGCTGATCTACAATGGTTGCATCTTATATCATAACTTACTAAGTATATTACATTTCCGCATCTGCTTACTGACAATTGTAATAGGCCTATGAACGAGCGAGCAGGCGTGTGCAATTCTATAATATTCGGAGCATATTGAATGAGCGAGGGTTTAGGACTAGATCAATAAATTACCTTTGAGAGTCTTGTCTCAGGGTGACATGAGCTGGAAGCATTTGCATCAATCCACAACTAGGTAAATACGTCAGTGATATGTGGGTCGTGGGCAAGTCACCAAATAAGCAAATAAGCAGATGGCCCATTAAGCAGTCTTTGTATGACATTTGAATTGAAATGAGCTTAACCAATATACAATATCACCCGATAAGCAATAGTTGCAGTGTATGTAGGCTATGTATGCACGATCACCGTCCCAAGAATTATACATACCAAAGTTGACGCACAATAAGTTAAAGGTCATGTGCGTAAACGATAATTCACTCCTGTAACTTGATCACTCCTTTATGGTCGGTCATTATCCTATTGACTGTTGTTTGGCAGGTGGAGGTACCTAGCAGCAAGATAGATCAAGGATAAATGTGTAATTCTATCACCTTATGTGCAAGTTGGACAAGCTAGCGACTCGATCAATAAATCACGCGTGATATTTATGTTTCACGGTTATTTGAGCACGTTGCAATGACATCGACCCACAAATGGGCAAACGCGGCAGCAATATTACGGTGTCATGGGCAAGTGTCTTTGTGTGCAGATGAGTTGATTGGATAGGGATATATCTACTAACATTGTCTCTATGGGCAATGTGAATGAATTGAACAGGTGAGATAATTGACTCATAAAAAAACAATGACAGACATGAATCTAAAATATTCGAGTATTCGATGAGTAAAGCTATCACGAGGATTCAAATGGAAAGCTAAACATTACTAGTTTAAGACAAAGCGAGGTATGGGATGAAATTATGCATTGTGAGTATTGCAACGAAACATTGTACATTTATTATAGGATATCTATGTGTGCCCCTTCCAGAGTATTTCAACACATTTTGGTTGACCTTCGATTTGGTTGAAAATACCGGTCGGCTGGTATGAAATCTTGAAACGCAGTTTGAGCCTCGCTGAAAACGGACACATTGAATTTCTTTTTCTTGCCAGTCCTTTAACAAACAATGACTTGTTGTTGTACTTGCGATGAATGCCAGCTTACAAATTTTAGCACTGGAGAGATAAAGTCAACATGAATCGCTGCGACTACCGTTTCAGATCAAGCTTTGAGTACATTAAACAGTATAAACTGCGTTGCCGCAAACGTTTTCATTAGATTTGGCCTAGATAATAACGACAGGTATAGAATTGAGCCAACACCACCGTATACCCGAGTTATCTAGGCGACGTAGCTTTAGCGATAGGAGGCCTTGCCAAAATATCGCATGCGACGTAAAACTTATGAATCAGACACACAATTACATAATGGCAAACACATGATTTGTGCAGCTGCAAGTCATTTGATGCTACAATCTACAGACACGCCCACCAAAAGTCTGCCCCGCCCCCAGACCCGCATATTATTTCACGTGTAATAAGATTCATGATATGAGCTCACTTGAGTGTCTTGCATTGTAGGTTATTAATGGTAATTACAGCGTAGTGATAACTCCTGATTATTTCCATATGTCAACGCAACCGTATGTTTCAGCTGCAACACCGACACCAATAAAAGGGGCAATGCTAGAGTACGATTAATCTATCTCCCTCATATGTTTCCTTCTAAATTGGGCCTGTAAGTTTTATTTCTCTCGTATTGACAATTTGTCTATTGTTGTTATCAGCGTCTTTGGCAGCTTCGTTGCATATGTGGTGTGTGACTCACGGTGTGGATCAAGATAATGCCTGACATGATATTGATCAACAATGCGGTTAATTCTACTTATTACGGACATTTATTCGTGGGATGATATAAGCCAGTACTTTGCTCCCCGTAGAGTATCGCCTTCATGAATATATGAACAACATTTAGTTTTTAAAACTTACCTATACCCAGGAAAATTAACTAAATTAAAGTCATGAAAGCGTGCCTGCTTTTAGTGGAACAAACGCAGGAAAACTTTCCGATGAAATTCGTTTCCATCCGCTGCGAACTGATTATTTACAAGCAACGTTCGCTGACAGATGTTGTCTTTCTGAAGAACCCAGTAGTTATTTTGAAGCAAATGATAAAAATGAATATATGAGTATATTTTGCCATAATAATGTATCGCACTGTAATTCATAACTGTCATGGCAGTAAAGATATATGTCCCAACACGAGCAGCGGGCAAAATATTCCGATGCTATGTGCTGGATGCTGTTATATGTATACATAAAGAGCCTACATACAATGCAACTATTGCATATCTGGCGCGATTGTTTGTCGGCCTAGAATCATATTGGCAAAACTGCGTGCTGCGAAAGTGGCGTCCTATATAATTGCATTCTAAGGAAATGACATTTCCGCAGGTGCTAATGCGCATTGAATCACAGCAATGTTGATAGAAAGTCTTCTGGGATCTCAATGCTGCGTAATGCGCATATTGATCAGACATGAATGCACCCCAAAGATAAGTGAATCCGAGGAATTCTCGCAAATCAATTATCCGCCTCTGGGTTGTGGTATGGTCACACTGGCCTTACCTAAACCTATGACGACTGCAATATGGGGGAAACATTTAAAGGCTGATTTTCAAGAATCGGATTAGGGAATGATATACGCGCCCCTAGATCACTGACTGCATCAAATGTTGAGAAGGTATATCGTTAATCGTAGCTTAACTACAAAATAAATTGTCTGTCCGTGGGCTTCAGAAGATTACGATGTGAATTTTACGTGTTTTAACGAATTGGAATAAATTCGTGCAATATTTGACCTTTAACATTGCTAATTCACATGACATACAAAAGGCGTTGTCATACTTAGAGGTTAGAACATATCAACATCGTAGTACATGATATCATTTGTACAGCTCACTCCGTAATGCATCTGGCACATTAGTAAACTGGCAATGTTGTGCATTAAATAATAATGTGTGTAATCGGAGTAATAATCGAATATCAAGACCATTTAAGATACTTTTTTGATACTATACAATAACCAAGTTGGGTTCATTTATATTCACGTGAGATTATGATCGCCTTTCTTCATTTACACTTTGTGAAGCAACGATCTGGCTGGCTCATGTAAATTCATATGACGTAGTAGTACATTTTGTAGTTCTGTCCTTATACAAACCATACGGCCATTTGTATATCCAAAGACATCTCTGCTTATTTATTGACTTGCCTATGACACCTTGATATTACTGCCCAGTTATCTTTGTTATGGGTCGATGCAAATGCCATCCGCTCATATCTATATAGAGGATAACTCATAAGTAATCCCGAATTTGCTGGCCAGTTGAAGTTGAGGTGTGTCAGGTTGTTATGTGCTGAACTTGTCAGTCGTTTCTGCTTCATGCATCCGAGAACATTACGGACAATGCAACACACAAAATAGCAGCTCTCGCCTATGGTTGTATGTCAGGTTGAATGCTTTTATAATTGCCAGGTGTTTCTGATGAACACAGCACCGAAGCAAAGCTGACATCAGGAACTTGTTTCTTTGAAACATACACAGTACTCAATGACCTATGACGATTAGAAGACGCAACATACAGCGCATATTGCGCACCTTCCCAAAACGACATGCGGTCACAAAAACATTGATGCTTAATCAAATCGAACGATACTGTGAAATGACTGCTCTAAACCCTTAGTTTTCAAATCAGGCCGGTATTGTCTTGATTTAGTCTATTAGTGAGGTGATAGTTTGACAATTTAATCAGCTGGTATAACGATTATTGGAAGCATTAGTTTTAAGGAAATCTGTTTTACACAGGATAAGCCCTTAATCATAGCGTGTATTACCATATTTATATGAGTATGTGCAATATATTTCGGACGGAATGCGAACGTTTCCAAAATGTTTTCAAAAACTATCATGTCAAATCTGTCAAACAATTGAAGACATGAATGGAATGGAAGAATGCTGCATAAGGAACAGAGTTTATGAGAGAGCCTGTGAACATTATCTTTACAAAGTCTCGCACCCATCGACGTCGATGTAAGCACCCTGCGATCTGCTGCTAAACCCTAGTTAGCAAATTAAAAGACGATTTTGTCTCTGCTCACCCTGCTAAAACTAGACGGCATTATATAGACGCGGACATAAAAATATATTTAATTCGTCTCGACAATATGTTCATTTATAGGGGTTGTTTGACAGGAGAAGTGTAGATCACTACCATTCCTTCGATAGATATAATACCTTTAAAGTAAGAGTCAGCATGTCCTAATCCAACGAAAGATGCATAATCGCAAAAAAAAGTAATTTGTTTTTTTATTGCAACATTGCCTTTGACGAGTGCAGTTGAATCTTCATTCTATTTTGCATCTTTCGGTCGATACTTATTGACGAATAGATACAATTTACCCACACTGCGCCCATAATTGGGCTTGCTGGTCCTATGAGGTAGTGTAAACGCGCTTCGGGAGTATTTTGATGCCCAAACACTTAATGCCACGACTAGATATTAGGAGCCAACCATCTTTAATGGAAAAGCCAGCCAGTCCTCGAAAACCGCTTTATCGTTTACTGTATGCCGCTTAAGAATGTCTGCATCAAGTAGAATGAATGGCAAGGTAGATCAATATCATACCAGGTCTTATCGAGATACGCAACAAAGAAGCAGTCAAACTCTAATAAACGCAGTTAATAACGACTGACAAATAACTGAGATTCATGAGAGACAACTACGCGCCGGAGAAGGATCAACCATGGTGTAGGATTCTAATATTTGTTGATAGCGGCATAACACATACAAAAAGCACGCAGTTGTAGAAAAACAAAACTGCCAAAATTTATCTAGCCTGCAAACAGCCTGCAGCCTCTATGCTTGAATGATGTTCTCAGCCGACGCATGTTTAGTCCCGCTTCTTCCAAATACTAGCAAATCGACAGGGGATGCAATGACTTATGTTGTCACTCAGACCTGCGCCATATATATATATATATATATATATATATATATATATATATATACATTATTTTTTTAATACTGTAAAAGTCCTCTACTTTAATAGCGCCTACTGCTGAACAACACCTATTACGTATGCATAAAATCAATTACCAAGGGACAAATACTATTAAACGAACATAATAAGGCAAGTTGGCGTTGCGTTGTATCTCTATTCATGATAACAAATTGTAAATATTTCCAGTGTCTTCCTCTGGTATAAACTCGGACGACAAACACGATTCCACACTAAATAACTGCATCGTGTATCCACCTGTATCATTGGTTGTGTTTTGCTTATGCATAGAATTAGACGCAAAAATCTGCATTAGCAGCCATACCTTTAGCGCATAATTTAAAAAAACGAGGACTATCTTGATATTAACGTCGCCTTTGCATACATTCGCATGGAGGTTGCACGACTTCGGCGTGTCGCCTTAGAAGCTTACTCAACTGTTTACTGCTTCACCGGATATGCCACTTATTTGGTCCTCACGCCGGTACACATAGGATTGCAAATGATCGCAAAGGCTGACCGTTATAGGCACATTGTTTCGCGATGCGAACCTATACAGTAGTCGAGCTATAAATAATCCATGTTTTGTAGCCCGTGTTGATCCATTATGGCCAACTGCTGTATTATCAGAATTGACTAAGGGATAGTACTTAACACATTGCGCAACGCGGAAATGCTAGGTCATATGCGTTGACACATGGGTGTTAGCTGAACTTTCTTATAAATTGGATTACACTCTACAAAGTCCAGTTTGCCAAAAAGTAAGGATCGCCGTTTGCAGTAAATGCATGACATTTAATTTCCAATGTATGCTTACTAACGCATACTCCATGCGTAAATTATCTGAAGCCTAAGGGATAGCATCGAGAAACAATGAAATATAGCATATGCGTTGCACGTGGTTTCTGAATGTTCAGAGGTGGATACACTCTACAAAGTCCAAGCAAAATAAGGACGCCATTGCGTAGCATGACGACACCCAATGTATTTAATTTGCCTATTGAAACAGCCTTGAGCCTCTATTCTTGAATGATGTTCTCAGCCTAGGCATGTTAAGTCCCGCTACTTCAAAATACTAGCAAATCGACAGGGAATACTATCTTATGTAGTCATTCAGACCTGCGCCATATATATATATATACATTATTTGTGTTATACTGTAAAAGTCCTCAACTTTTATAGCGCCTACTGCTGAACAACACCTATAACGTACGCATAAAATTAATTACCAAGGGACGAATACTATTAAAATGAACATAATTAAGGCATGTTGGGGTTGCGTTGTATCTCAACGAATATATTTTAGATCAAAAACAATCGAATATTTACATAGAAAATACGCGACAAACAGACGCGTCAAAGGGGACTGTTCCTTCACCATGAAACAATGCACATATGCATAACACTAAGTAAGTGCCAAATCATATAATACAGCATTGCGTCAGTATCACATTCTATACAGCCATTTATTTACCAAAAAACATGGATTGCCATTACTGAGGGGTCAGAGTTATATAACAGGCTACCACAGTGTCTAGACTGAAATATATGTTCTGGGATTGTACTATCCAGACATATTCATGGGACCCATAACGACGATTAAGATTGACCGTGTTACAATGTTCGCCAATACTGGTGAATATTTGTCATAAGTTCTGTCACCACTTTATTTTCACCAGCCGATCATGGTTCTGTTTTTCGTATTTAAGAGCTGATCTCATTCAATTTTTAGAGACCGCCTCGGCTCATTTGATTAATCCACGGCTAATGCTGTATGTTACCCGCAATGAGGCTGCATGCCTCGGAGCAGCCAAATGTCAAGATGATTGGTACCCGAACATGAGCCTTGACTGACTACCATGTGTAAGGTTCGACGAAATTGCTTAATATTACTTATACTCATAAGGCGATTGGCTGTAAACATAGTCCGAATAACTGCATTTCAAGAGTACATCGCGTGGTTATATAATAGTCACATATATTTAGCCTATGCCGAATAAGCAGTATATAATAGTTCACAAGGCTCAATAATCAATCGTGTTGTTGCACTTGAGCTGAGCTGCCATTGTCAGCATCATTTAAGGTAATAACTGATCAGTTTAGGTTAGTTCTCGATCTTTGTAACCCTGCTGTCTTCTTCTTGCTTTTGATGAATGGGCAGCGCTAATGATGAAACGGCAGGGCTTATGTATGCAGTATCGTTAGTGTACAATTTGCGACAACGTAAGACAAAACTCTTCTTCGCTGATGGAACAAATTTATTAGGCTATCTGCACAGTAGACGTCCCGAACGTTGTAGTGCAGATGCTGTTGATGTTCGAGCGTCGTTGTATGCGTCATTGACGACAATGACGTTTATGCTTACCCACACCGGCACTACCTTACGGAACAAACATAAACAAGAGTATATTTCTTTACTTTATTGTTGCTTTTCGGGTTGTTAACTCTTACTCCTGATTATTGAGTTTAGGTATCGAATAGTTAAATGTAGAGCACAACAACAGAAAGTGTGTGGCCCTGGTCCTTCAGAAGATAAGAATGTATCACATGACATAAAAAGAGAGTTGGCAAACTTAGAGGTTAAAACATATATATATATCGTTCACTATGAATACGATATGATTTGTTGAATGCAATACGTTATACATCAGGTAAATTTGTGAACTAGTTATGTTGTGCATTAAATTCGAATTCGTGGATCGGGCTAATGATCGAACACTAAGAGGATTTATGATCTGACTCAATGTTTGATACTTTGTGAAAAAATAATCTAACCAACTCATTTCGATTCACCTGGCATTAGGATACACTTTCGTTATTATTACTTTGTGAACCAATTATCTATACGGCTCATATGAAATAACATGACATCGAAGGACAACATTTTGTAGTTATCTCCCTATTCCTGGCATGGGAAAGTGTTCTATAATAAGCAAAGAGTCTTTGGATATACTAAATGCAGATATGGATTGAACATGGAGAGAACCTTACTATGTAGAACAATGTTAATATCGAACCGGGAGTATAATGAAGGGTAGCTATATGTTCTTTTCTTTATGTAAACCAATGCTCCTTGCATATCATGTGATTAAGCTGTTCCAATTTTACATCCTTATCTTCTGCAAGCCAATTAATTTTTTATTAACTTAGCAATTAGCAATTCTTCTTTTATTTGTTTTAAATCCTTCTTTATACATTGTTTGATATCAAGCCGAAGGCATGATGCGCAGCATATTCTATTCATTTATATGCTGCTAGGGCCGTGCAATAAATTGTCCATACGAATGCCACTGGGTCATGAACGTTGCTACACAATATCACATCTGGTTGACAATAAATGCAACCACTTTCTACTTTCAGTAACAACTATCTGCGAATGTGAAGTGAATAACAAATGGGAATGCTGTGTTCCTCTAGGGAGGTCGGTTATCAAATACCTTGGTACAAAAAGCTTCGCTGTCGGACCTTTATTACTTCAGCCTGTAATGCACTAAAACTCAATACCATAAAAAATCTTAGGGATGCTGCGCATTGCGCTTCGCTGCAGATTGGTGAAGCCTCTTGTTAAAGACGACTTTATTGCTCAGCTTTCTCTGTGGTTATCCGGGACTTCATGGCTTCTTTCCCCGGCTCACATGTATAATGTTGTTTCACTAAGAGAACGCTGCCCCAGTAATGGTTGCGACGTCTGATAATACCCTTTAACAATTTTATGACTGCATTTGATTCAAGCAATTTGATGCTGAGAAATCACTTGCTTTTGTTGAATCACGTGGTGTTATATATATATACATATATATATATATATATATATATATATATATATATATATATATATATATATATATATATATATATATATATATATATATATATATATATATATATTGTGTTTTTACGGTGCCAGTGATACAATTACATCAATCCAGTGTTTGACATCCAAATAGGTGTCGAAGAAAATAAATTCAATATCAATTTCAAACTCCTCTTTTTGACGATTTACTCTACGCCATTTCAATAATTTTGGCTAAAACATCGGTAGCCAATGCTGTACTGATGCATCGGGTTTCGTTGTCCGTTGTATATGAATGACCTTCAGCCCTTTTTTGGAGCTTGATTTGACAACCTATTCTGCTTGAACTGTGCCCAATGAGAGATATGTTGGCTGTGAGACCATAATACTACGCGGGATGTATTTGTTAACTGTAAAGTAGCACTTAAACTCTTGTTTTTTCATTATGTTAAAGGCGATTTTCAAAAGTTGATAGTTAAATGTCTTCGAAATGAAATAAGCTATGTACCTATATATATATATTCATGATGACAATTTAATGAAGAAATTCCGTACAGTTAGTTATATCGAAAACTGTTCTTCTTGAAGCTATTTTCAACACATTATGATCTGTGATCACTGGCTGCAGATCTATTTCACACGAAAACCCACAATAAGCCATTGCTATTCAAGTGAGTTACCTTGTGCGCAATGTGACATGATTTATATGAGCAGTAGACAACGACTAAGCACTATAAGTATGGTGGCTATTGCAGCCTACTGGGTCTGATATATATGCTTGTCACCGATGGGAAACATAGGCTAACATTTCATAATCAAAATTAAATATCCTGACATTGATCAATATCATTTTTTAAAACACCATAGTAATTATCACATGTACCTACTCAAAAGGTGTTTCTGGGTAGATCAAACCTAAAGTCACATGAATATGCTTTGCGCAAAACGGTTAAGTAACGATAGCCGGTTAAGATTGTGGCATTTTTAACAAATTCAAAATTCGATAAGTTATATCTGCGGTTTTCTATTTGCTGGATGATTTTGTATATCAACAGACTCACAATCAATCAAATGACTGGGAGCAATACGATCGAAGAAACTCAATCAGAATATCAGGAGTGGAGAAAACTCGGATATTGATCCAATCAATCTAATAAAGAAAAGCTCGAGATCAACATGGATATAGACAAACACATAGATCGCTACCACCGCATTGGAAAAGAGCTTGAAAGCACGGAGATATTCTGATCAATTCGTGACTTACCACACAAATGTCAAAGAGATTTAGATTTAGAACGGGACATTTAAAAGAAGTGAGTTGGCTAACAAGTGCAGAATATCAAAGAAAAAGGACAAAATCAAAGATACATGGACCCGTGACGTGACCAGATTTATTTAACTCTACAACAGCACGCTAGAAAGCGTTGATTCAAATGGGGACTATTTTTTGCGAGAACATGTGACATACCCTGAGTCATCACCTTCAGTTGATAACCACCTTTCACAATCGCGAGAAATGAGATCTCTATCACTCATCACGGGGGGTATTATCATTAGTTATTGTATTCGTATTTTTTCACTTACACTCGTGATTTCTGTATTTGTATCTGTTCAACAACTTCTGCTCCTGATCGAGTTATTGTCCTCTTATTTAATGGCCGGAGGCTAGGGATAATATATATTAATTGTTGACATATCTGGGGATGACTCAAACCTAGATTTCTTTTCCATCTACAATTCTTTTGAGTTCACTGATGATCTTTATGACTCCTTAATCAACAACCACAACAGTACGTGTAAATACTACTAAACTAAATGTTTTCAAGAACTCAGCAATAATTATCTTAATAACTTCATATTTTCATGTTAAGAGTCGAGAATTATCAGTCAATTAGTAGTACTTTAAGGGATGAATATGTGATATCCATGGTACAGCATTTGCATTTGCATGATTTTTATGTGTCACGGAATTTTAAGGATGATAAAAGATTAATGCTTCCGGAAATCCATAGCCTATATATCCCGCAATCGCACAGACGATTTTAGAGGAGGAGTAGGTTTATTTATAAAGGATCGCATTACTTTCAGAATACGGGAAGATTTGTCAAAAATCATTCCTAATGTGATCGAAATGCTCTTTGTAGAACATGAAACTACCTTCAAAACAAAAAGCAATACTTGGTTTGATATGCAGACCTAATTCGACCCCCATAGCCGATTTTGATATATCTGCCAGAACCATCCTTTAACTTTAACAAATTAACGCTGAACACCAAAAAAGGTATATTAATGGGCGACTTGAACATCGATTTACATAAATGATGGACAATGTCTTTGCCTATGACTTTGTACCAACAACTACTCAGTCAACAAAGGTAACCAACACTTCCGCTGCTCTTATTGACCACATATATTCAAATCACTTATCAACTCAAAAAACTTTAGGAATAATCCTCACCGACTTGGCTGACCACTTTAGAACATTTCACATTGCAATTCACAAAGTGGAATGTGCCGTTCCCCCTCAAAGAATGTGCAGAACCTTTGCGCCGAGAGGATTAACTACGTTCAAGAATACATTGGCAAGTATTCTGCATGAATATAAAATAGCTTACGATCAGGCCTTTCAAGTAAATCCTAAAACAACGACAAATATCAGAGTCATCCGTGAACCCTGGATGACCCCTGGCTCAATCAAATGATCCCGACTTAAAACTTAATGAGAATGAAACCAGACACTTATTACACAAACAAATATAAACAGTACAATAACACGTGTAGTCAAATAAAACGGCAGCAAAAGAAAGACTAGTATGTGACATAGAATAATGAACATAAATCTAGAATGACAAAAACGTGGGCCGTACTGGCATCACCATATTACGCAGATGTCCGACACTTTAGAGCGGATTTCCGTGACTATTTTCAAATGCCACAGCTACTTACATTTATCGTTTATCTCTTTGTTTGTGTACGTTGAGATATAATGTCAGCAAACTGGGTAAGTAATTTAAGGAGCGACGATGATATTGTTGGAGTGACACGAGGACAATATCATAGGCTGTTTCCAGCAATTATTTGTGCTGGCGCAGTAATTGGCATAAGTTTTAATGCCAAGCAATGTAAAATGGCTGCATATGCGACAGCGTCTATGAGAGAGCCCTTGACTACACAATGATGCAGAACATTATCTTGACGATCTTTCTCACACTATCGACGTCGATGTTAGCGCCCTGCAATTTGCTGCTGTCTCCCATCGATTGCCAATGAAATGTACATTTTGCCTGTGCACATCCTACTAAAACTAGACGGTTATGGATTGACGCAGACATGTAGATAAACCGACTGCGGAAAAAAAAAATAATGAATTCGTCTCGACAATGTGTTCATTTCTAAGTTTTTATGGTAGGAGTAGTTTGGACTGCTACCATTTCATCCATTGATACATTGTCACTCTTGTGCCTTAAATTCAGCAATTCCTTATTAACAGAAAAAGGTTTAAGAAATCGCAATGGAAAAAAATATTATATCTCTATAAATTGTTGTTTTCATTGCAACATTGTCAGAGTCGCGGATAGCTAAGTCCTTATTATATTTCAGCCGATTCTTGCGGACCAAAAAGACGCGTTGTACCAACTAAGCGCTCATTACTGAGCTAGCTGACCGCATGAGGTAGTGCACAAGCGTATAGTTTCATCACGACTTCGGAAGTAATGTGACGCGCAAGTACTAAAGGCCATGGTTTGATATTAGGAGCTCATTAACTATTCATGGACAGCACCGTCAGTCCACAAACACCGCTGGGTTGTTCATTCTTTGCCGCATATAAATGTCTGCAGCAAGTAGAATGAAGTGCATGGCAGTGCAGATCAACATCTAACTAGGTTTTATTTAGGTTCGTGTGGTAAGTCACGCAACAACGAAGCAGTCCAACTGTCATAAACGTAGATAATACGAAATAACAAATAGCTGCAATTCAGGATCGCCAATCACGCGCTGGCTTGTAAAACAGATAATACCATTCGACAAATAGCTGCAATACATGATATAGCAGATATATATGACTTAAAAGCAGCGACAATTACGCGTCGGAGAAGGAGTAACCATAGTGTCGGATTCTGCCATTTATTTGTAACGGCATAAAACATACGAAAACACGCAGTGAAAGAAAATAAATAACAACCAAAATTCATCTAGCAATGTTTTTATCGGATGCAGGGTGGAACCTGACCTCTGATCTTGTAAGACATCTGCGCGTATTAGTATTCTTTGTACCTCGTACACATTCTCAAAATGTTGCATGGCTTTTGTTCTCCATAATTAAAGTTTACAAATCATTACTCGGAGTTGGTTTGTTATAAACAAACCATTCCGCGGATTGTATTGACAATAAAAGACTGTTGATACGTATTTACAAAAGACTACCTCTCATATAGACCTGCAACATAAATACAAATTCGCGATAAATAACTGCATCGTGTTTAAAACTGAATCTTTGGTTGCGTTGTGCCTATACATAAAACTAGTCATATCTTCTGCGCATTATTGAACATCCGCGACATATATTGACACTAATTCGTATTTGCAAAACTATGCATGGAGAGTAGACAATTTCCTCGAGTCGTCTAATAATTTTAATCAACAATATAACTGCTCGACCGGCCGAACCACTAATTTCTATGCTAATGCATGTGCACATAGGATTGAAAATGCTAATAGTTTGGCTCATGTGCCCTAGTGACGCAATGTCTCTCGATGCTCTCTTCAGGTCATTATCTCATGAAATATTCATGATTCAGTATAGTACGAGCCTTTTAATGTGAGCCATAACATCAGCAATCGGGCGACATTGCCCGATATCACAATCGATCAAGCCAAGAGCGTTTACTACACACACAAACCCTTTGTCAAATAGCGTCGTCAATTACGCAGCCAATTCTGCTTACTTCTGAACCTTGCCTTTATGAAAGAATGGGGCCAAGCTGGTGGCATAAGAGAGCCAGTTTCCGATTAATGCAGTATATCACACAACAAACAATTAACAAAATACAGCGATGTGTAAATCGGACGGAAACCTGAAAAGCAATTACTTTGTTCTGCACTGGGAATTCTTTCATGTCTAGAGTGGAAGTCTATGATAGCGCTGCATGTCAAGGTACACCATTCAATGTAGACTCCGGTAACGTTAGGTCCGAGTCTGCGAGTCTTGACAATATTATTTATGTTATCGTATGGTAATGATAGTCTCCTCGTCGTTTTATGACATTTATCATCATTTGAGCGACATTGTCCAATTTCAGAGTGAGGAACCTACTTTTCATATTATATTAGTTAACACAAATTACAAATGGTTCGTTAAATGGGATGGATAATATGTGCAGTATAAGTGACCATAAGCACCAGATTAGATTGCTGCGATAAATCAATTTCCAGATCGTGTTACGTCAAAAGGAGCACAATATCGTGACTAACGCTACCTATGAAGAATTCAGCATATGTATGAACATGACATTCATATACAATTGACTGTGGGTCCAAAATTTATGGGGCTCATAGATGCTTACAAGTGCGTCAATACGCAGCGCACGTTATATTTATTCATCTTCTGAATGTTGAATGCTTCTAAACATTATCATTATCATTTCAAGACAATTTGCCGTGATTAATGAAATGGTTTTGCGGATCTTATACGTACAATGCGTAGCACCGATCGCCATATGACGACATGGATGAACTTTATTTGCATGAAATGACATAGATTTACATTTTGTGGGTCCACAATTTTTGAATATTCACATCACGTGGGCGGGTAGCATCACATTAAGCTGATAACGGTGTTGAAACAAAATTAACTGTGGGTCCACAATTTTCGAATATTCACACACGTGGACGGGTAGCATCACATTAAGTTGATAACTGTTGAAACAATCCAATCGAAACCCGATACTTTCGTTATCAGCATAGGCATAATTATTGGATTTTGAGTTATTCATCAAATAAAGGTACATTTGTTGAGAAACATAACAAGGGCAATCTATTGCAAACCTTCATCACCCATTTAAGGGAATTAACCAGAGTCTGGGAATACAATTATTGCCATCCCCGTTTTGAAATCCTTTACAATCTATTTCGATGTGGTGCAACGTCTTGGAAGTTTGCAATTTGAAACACTGTGATATAGAAGAGCAACGGTAATTTGCAACTACAATATGCAGCGTTCTGTACACCTGACACCTTTCAATCAATTGTCGGAACATTTGGTAAAAATAATCCCGGCCATCAATGTTTGAGAATAAACAGGTGATAACCGAGATTCTCCCAAAAATGTATTTCGCGAGGAAGATAACTCTGTCTTTTAGATTAACGTACCCACTGGCCTTTATCAACACAGTCTGTCGGGAGCAGAACTGTATCACTACCGAATTGAACGTTACATTACGAGAGTATGAGCGGACGGCTATTCACCGTACAGGCAGCCTTGTGGAAGGCAATATGTAACTTTGTTCCTATATATTATTTTGGGCTGCCTCTGAAGCATTTTTTCGGGTATTTGCGCCACGCTTGACAATCCTGAAATTCAATTATACCAGAAAAGTCGTGATTAAATTTCCACTTCAGCACCTCAGGCAATGTTATGTCTACGACATACATAAATATGTATCCTTATTGCACAAAAAGCAGCGATGTAATTTTGCATACAAGGTAGAATTGCATTGCTCTCTCTGCAACACCAAGTTTCACTTGTCCAAACATAATTGATATCAGCGAGAAATGTATAATAATGTAAAATGGTAGCTGTGACTCAGCATACTGCGTTTTTTAGTCGCTACACAGTTAACCACGGTCCAGAAATTCACCACGAAGCATTCGCAATTCTATCATGTGAGAAAGGTTATTTCGACCATGCAATAACCATTTGGTGGCTGTTTCCCAAGCGAAATGCACTAGATTAAGTTTAGTTAACCATCTTCTATACTAAACAAATAACACCTTAAATATAAAAGCAAAGCCACCAATAATACGTTTTTGAATACACGTTGCACTTCATAGTGCCATTCGCAATGCATAGATATATTTGCAAGTGTATTGATTTAAAGAAATGCAATTTTGGCTGCAGCATCGACCGTTGTGTATCACATTAGATAGATGCAACTTTCAGATGTATAACGGAGTTTAATAAGCTGACAAATTTGGTGCATCCCTTTGCAGGGAACTTGAAGTAAGAGTAGCTTGCCGAGGCAGCTCGATCCCATAAAACATCACCAGTAAGACGGTTCGTAAAACTGACTATATAATCATCCATCATGACTGAATATTCTGGCTCATTTGCATATTCGCAATTTGTGGTTGCTTTTTCTTTTGTTATTACTAACTGTGTGCTCAAATTGTTTGAGCTATTTGTAGGCGTCCATGTTCTGTTACAACGCTACTAAAAAAGCGCCACTCAATAAACAAATTGCAGCCTAGCCCAAGTCGATGATGGAAAATTACAACATTTTCTATTGGTGAATGAGCGCACAACTATTCATGTAATTCATTTGTATAAGAGATAGTTCTTTGTCCGTCATTGGGCGGCGAATCAGACATAGTGTGGTCATTGTTTGTCATCTATGTCCTCTAACGATTGATATTTGTTTCGACCTATTACGTTCGGTTGAACTTATATGCACGAAAGTCAAGCAGAACACCCTATGATTTTGTGCTTAGTCTTAGGTCAGCAGCATTATGCGTTAGTTTTAGTGCCACTTTATATCAAACTAAATGGAAGACACTTAACCAAACGCAATTAATGTCAAATGTACCTCTGACATGTGCTTGACCCTGTAGAGCAAGTACATCGGCGAATAGATCATCTGCTAAGGGTTCGATCCATACCTTGTTGTAAGCACAGCATAAGGCATGATTGGCACCCAAGCGACGAACTCGCCATGGGATCTGTGTGGTTCTGATGAACGGGTTAAATATGTAAGTTTGCATAATACGTGAGTGTCTATTATCCTTAAATCAACCATGACAGGTGGAACGTGTGACCACTTTCAAAAATCTTGAAATACGAAATCAATTTGTCAAAAGCGTCTATGCTAATGAAAATTACGAAAACACGATGATTCTATATGCATCGACTACTAAGCGAAATTGATTTTGTTTCACAATGCAACGGAGGTAACCGATGATAGGAAGTGTCGGCCAAAATGTCTAAATATTGTTACCATCTCTAACATAAAAAATGGATTACACGCAGGGTCATATAAATCCCACCACTCTCGCCAAGAGCTCTGGAATATCTATCGGAATAATTCAACATTAGCAGTAAGCCAGACCGATACCCGCATCTTTGGCCTTGAGATTGTTTGCTTTCGTTCAAAAGGTTTTCACCGAGGCAATCCTCCAGAACGATTGTCGTCTTGTGCATGGTTGCACAATATATGGATAAACTGTTTTGAGTATAAATTAGCCGGCAAAGCAAATCTATTTTGGTTTTTTACAGAGACAGCAAGGACAGTGCACCTTTCGAATGTGCAAATGGAGATCGACATTGACTTGGATCATCAATCAATGTCTCTGCCATCAATTGTTGCCGAACTTGCTCGCAGTCAAAGTAAGTCTCTACAAGACTGACAAAGATGGTGTGACGAAGCACGCAGAGCCAGTCCTGCAAACCAAGCAGCAAACGGTTCTAGGCAAAGAAGACAATGACTCCGAGATAGACCCGGCCGGCCCCCAAATCCAGGAGTTGCTGGAGAAGTGGGTAAACCTAGGTTCTGGGTGGATGTTCGATGTGTTAGAAATCATCTGGATCGACATCGCGAAGTATCAACCACTCAAAAGCGGCTCCTACCTCCCCCTACCACCACCAGTAGGAAACAAGGGGGCCATCAACGTGCAGAACCGGGATGACAATTGCATACTATGGTCCATCGACGCGGCCATCCACCCAGCTGCTCAGAACCCGCAGCGGGCATCAAAGTACAACATCCAGTGGCTCAAGGATAAGCTAGAGGGCTCAGGCGTGTGCTACCCAACCCCAGTCGCCCACTTTGGAAAAAACCGCTCTGGACAGAGGCCTGAAGATATTTGGCTGGGACGGGAAAGCTGTCATGGTCGACAGCATTAGCAAACACCCAGGCAACTGCATTAACCTCATGCTCATCGAGAAGGATGGAGTATGCCATTACAGCTGGATCAGAAAACTGAACCGCCTCCTCTACGACCAGACAAAGCACAAGGGCCGCAAGTTCTTCTGCAAGCGCTGCCCCCACGGGTACACAACCGAAAAAGCTGCTCCTGGCCCACAAGCCGGAGTGTGCAGGCATAGGCCAGACTGCCGTGCGAGTAGACATGCCAGAGGAGGGGAAAAACAACCTAACCTTTCAGAACTGGCAAAAACAACTTCCTGCCCCCTACATTTTCCACGCAGACTTCGAGGCGCTCACAGTAAAGCTTCCAGGACCATCCCTCAATCCAGAAAAGAGCAACACCCAGAGGACCCAGGAACACCAGGGCTGGGGGTACGGCTACATAGTAGTCGGATGCGACGGGAAAACCTCACCCCCAGTCATCTACAGGGGAAGAGACGCTGTGGAGAAGTTCCACAATGCCTTACAGCAAGAGGAGAAAAAGATCAAATCGGTTCTCTCCAAGCTAGTCCCCATGTGGATGACCCGAGACGACCAAAGAATCCACAAGGCCACAACCCAATGCCACGTCTGCAGCAGAGCAGGGCATATCAGCCACAGACTACGCCCACGCGCAAAAGGTCTGGAGCACGTTCGATTGCAATTACATGGGTGACTACCACGACCTCTACCTCAGGAACGACGTACTCCTCCTAGCCGACGCATTTGAAACCTTCCGGAAGACCAGCCTAAAGCAGTACGGCCTAGACCCGGCCCACTACTGCAACAGCCCAGGCCTCTCGTGGGACGCTCTACTAGACAGCACAGGGGCAGAGATCGAAATCCTCACCGACTATGACAAGCACCTCTTCATCGAGAGAGGTCTGCGGGGAGGAAAAAGCATGGTCTCCCGGCGCCACGCCAAAGCAAACAATCCCTACGTAGGAGACTTTGACCAGGACAAGCCCACAAGCTATATCCAGTACCTCGATGCCAACAACTTCTACGGCTGAGCAATGAGCCAGGGCCTACTAACCTCTTACATTGAATGGGTGGACCGGCCAAAATAGTCTGCACCCACTCCGATGACGCCGAGACCGGGTACATCCTTGAGGTCGACTTAGAGTATCCAGCCGAGCTTCACGACGCCCACAATGACTATCCCCTGGCCCCAAAAGCGGCTCCTAGTCCAGAACGAGTGGCTCTCAGACTAGTAACGAAACCTTCGTGACGAGTACAGCAGCACCGGCGTTGAGAAGCTGGTCCCGAACCTGAGGAACAAGGAGAAGTACGTACTCCACTACAGGAACCTCAAACTGCATCTGGTCCTGGGGATGAGGTTGTCCTAGATCCACCGCGCTCTATCCTTCACCCAAAGCCCCTGGATAGAGCCCTACTTCCGGAAGAACACCGAACTCCGCAAGGCCGCAACCAGTGACTTTGAGAAGGACCTCTACAAACTAATGAACAACTCCGTCTTCGGTAAACCAAAACCTCCGCAAGTGGGTTGACGTGAGCTGGTCCATATTGCGACGGCACCAAAGCAACTACCACCCAGCCCACCCGCCCACGTCCCAGCATGTGTATCGAGAACACCTCAGAAGGTTTCTAGGAAAGATGATCTCAGGACGACACCGATGCGGCGGTGTACACATCAGGGAGTATGTAAACAACTGCGCCCAAAGATTCTAGTACTGCGGCGGTGTACATCAGTGATATCGCGCTTGGGAGGAGGAAATCAAGAAAGCAAAGGGCGTATAAAAGGCAGTGGTTAAGAAACACCTGCGCCACGCCCAATACCTTGAATCGCTGTTCGAGCAGAAGCGGTTACGCCATGCGATGAACATGCTCCGAAGTGACAGCCACAACATATATGGGCTGCACGTCAGCAAGGTGTCCCTCTCCCCCTTTGATACAAAGCGGTGGATATCTCCGGGTGGTATACACACCCTGGCCTACGGGCGTACCCAGGCCTACCACCCGGCGTAGACTAAAGTGTATCGTATTCATCCGTGGGTGTATCCACACCTTCCACCTCTGACCGGCCACTGATTCCTGCATCACTGCAGGGCACCTCTCCCTCGCCCTCTGTGATAAGGAGGTCATCCACCATCTCACATATGCCGGCTATAGTGAGACTGGGGGTGGCCTTCCTGAGCCCAGTGGTCTTCCTAGCCTGAGGGGGTGTGGCACCACCATCTGTGAGCAGGGCAGCCGGCGGCCTTGGGGACTTGGTCCGAGAAGGTTTATCTAGCACGCCTTCCTCAGTCTCAACATGAGTTGCCACCCGGGCCTTCCTGCTACAAGGTTCACCGCCCTCAAGCCTACTCTTCTCACAAAGGCACTTGTGGTTAACCCTTTCGTATCCACAACCCATACATAATTTTAGGTTATTTATGATGCCCTTCTGGCACTCTGCACAAAGCCGATTTACGATCCCCTGCTTAATCTTAAACCTGTGCATTGCATAAATGTCAAACTTACAGGGCCTACCACAGTGGTCTCTCTTCCCGCGTAGAATCCAGGGACACTTTCCAGTTGCTGCCATTATTACCGGCCTTTCTTTTATCTAATTGGTAATACCGTCTGGTGGCAGCTGGGAATCGGGCGGCACCACAAGCAGCTCCTTCTTTACAAAGCCACGGGGCAGTCCATCCAATAAATAGTATAGTACAGGCTCACCAGGTTTAGTGACAGAGCCTCCAATCCAGCAAACATTGAGTGACCACACAGGGTCCGTGGTCCGCCGCCACTGGTCTTGCTCTGCCTCACCAGGCTGGTAGAGGTAGCGAATGCCAATATCAGAAGGAAGCTTTTGCTGTTTGACCCCCAGCGGGCGCCCTGGTACGACTGCAGAGGGCTTGTGTGTAACTCGTTTTGCTTTTATAGCATCTTTAGGTTTTTTTCCAGTCAACCGGGTTACCTCATTATTTATCGCAGAGAATACAGCCTGCAGTCGAGAGACCCATTCCGTCGATCATTTTCCAGTATCCCTTAACTCTACGGCGTACTGGTGTCCAAAGAGTCGTTCAGCAAGTGTTCAGTTAAAGCACTCTACTATACCCTTGTCTCGATAGATATTCACGCAACCACGCCTGACTGATACTCCATGCGTTGCTAAAAGCTGATTCACTGCTCCCATAAACTCCCGTCCGGGGTCCATCTGGAGTGGTTTAGGCCACCCCAGTGGTCCTCGCTTGTATATCGTTTCGAGTGCTTCTGCGACCTCTTTAGCCTGCTTTGTAGCTAATGGCTCATCCGCCTTGTAGCGTGAGGCCACATCCACCACAGTTAGGGCATACTTGTAAGTCCAGCACTTCACAACGTCATGAGGATGAAATAAGAGATCGGCTTGGTGAACGTCATTAGGGACAGGGACATCAAACTTTGGTCTGGGAATGTGTTTGGGCACTGGCAGGTTGATTTGCCATATAGCTTGCTTTGTTAGCCACCCCGTGGCATCCTCCTCAGAAACCCTTGCTTCCGTTGCAAGCTTCTTGATAGCTGTAATGCCTTTCCAGTAGCTTTTAGAACTATAGTAGATATTTTGCATGCGACGATCAATACAAAATTAAAGCTCGAGTCTCCAAAATGACGTACATAGCAAGCCTGTATGCAACCAGCCCAGTCGCAGCCATACCCAGTATGATGAACGCCACCTCACACCCTTTTTGACCATCTGAGGGCTCGTAGAAGTCTGAAAGCTGCGGCTCAGAGTTCAGCTTGTCGATGGATTTACCTGTAATCAGGGATTACTCACGCATAGCCTCGTCCACATCCCGAAAAGTATACTCGGCATGTCCTTGCCGGCGAAGTTGCTCAATGATGAAGTCTAAGCGCACAGTTCTCTTTTTGGCCCATGCTGCCTGAGCAGATTGAAGCTGCTCGATTGACATATCATGGCGTTCCCCGTCTACTTGGCCGTTTCGTAATTTAGAGAATAAAAAGTTGCTCGCAGAGAATGCCTGGGCGTTAACAAGAGCACCTCCAACAAGTAACCCTAGTGTAGCCATTATTTCAGTATATCAACTGGTAAGATTCATTTAATTAGCATAACCTTTGTGGCCATAGCTAGTAATACATCGGCAATAGTCATAGCCAGGTCGCGTAAGGTGAAATCAAGACGTGGCGCGCCACCACCCAGAAGCATCTTAGCAAGCTTGGCATAACCTATTGATATACCAGAAACAACTGCACCGTGGTACAGCGCGTTGGGAGGGGCTGACTTTGCTGGCACTCCCCTAGGCACAACCTATTTTGGGGGTGATGCTACCACTCTGCCTGTAACAATACAATGCTAGTCCAAACACCCCAACCCACCGACAATCAAAGGTGATGCTGCTCACGTTGGCCAAGACTGAGTCAAACCTATCTCCCCTGCGGCAGACCCCCGGTCGGCGGGAGGAGGGGGCCGATTTTCAGACTGTAGCACGGACCTAGCCTCCCGCAGCTCTCTCAGAAGTCTATTATGGTTAGCTTTTTGAGCCGCTGCACCCCTTTGGCCTGCCTCAACCTTTTTAGTGTCTTTTGTAGGTTTCTTCTTTGGCACAGGTTGAGGTTGAGGCGCAGGCTGATCACTAGTTACCGCCATTATCTCTTGATTTGCGTTCTCCATGTTACCTACTAATTTTGTTCCTCCAATTGACAGCACTCAGGTAGGTCCTCTGCAGGAGGGGAGTTAGATAGCTGGTCTCGGATCAACGGGGTGCTCGCTCTAAATTGGCAGTACTTGGGGGTTGTTAGGGCCGCGGTAAGCGGAGCCAACATCATACCATTGCGATGATAAAGTTTACATGTGGCAATTCTTAGCGCATGCCCGTTGGTTCAATTGGTTACTGAAGCAGTGGCCCAGCATCACCTCAATCGACGGCATATCCAGTGGGTTGATCAGTCTTCAGCAGCAGTTTTGCGTGCTTGGTCTTTGCTAGTAGATGGCGTACTGTGGTACGTTCCTTCGTCGTTGGAATTACATCATTCTCTCGTAGAGCGTCTTCAAACGAGTTACAATCCTTGGTGTAAAAAAGTGCCATCCAACGGGTCTGTTCACGTAGATCCTACATCACAGAGTTGAATTTCTGGGTGAGGACCCAGACACTTTGCTGCACATGGCAGCTGCTAAAGGCCAGGTCAGATAACATGTCTTTCTTTTTGGTTAGGGCCTTTGTTGCCGAACAGTCATCAATAATGTAGTTGGTAGGCTCGCTTTTAAAGCAGTGGTAGAAAGCCCTCAAGTGGTCATGGAGCTGCTCCCCGGGGTCAACCCCATACGGCTGGTCCTGGTACTGGTACCCTAATAGTGCTTACTATGATAAATGGGATAGCTCGCAATGTAAGAATAACTAAGCCTGATAACAAACGGGCTGTTGTATTATCTTTAGCCCAACCTATTGTCTTTGAACAAGGCGACTTATTAACTTTTATGCACCTGGTTCAACCCCAGCGACTTCTACTGTAGTATCACTCCTTATTGAGGTTGACTTATAGACTTATATGCCTATAGCCGTAGTATGAAAACAACAACCAACTGCGCCGCCTGATGAGAATCTAGGGCACTCCTATCAGCTGAATGAGATCAGTTTCAAGAAGCAATACCTTGAGAAAGAAAGCGAGCATTATGGTGGTATGTATAAAAAATATAGGCGTGCAGTAAACTCAGTGGACGCGGTAGACACTGCTTTAGTTACTGTTGGTATGTGTCTTGGCGCGAGTGGTGTAGGTGTAATGTCTACGGTAGTTGCCATTCAAATTGCCAAAGTGTTGGGTGCTGCTGGGGCTGCTTGTGGTCTACTTGTAATTGCTGGAAAATTCATCAGTCGGCGGCTGACCACTAAGGTGAAAAAAACATGATCAGATCCGCATTCTGGCTCAAAGCAAATTGAATACCATCGCTGACATTGTATCAGTGGCACTTGAAGATGGTTATATCTCGGATCATGAGTTTAGGCTCGTTTTAGCTGAGCTCACAAAATATAGCCAAATGAAGGGTGAAATTAAGGCCAGATCTGTAAAGGCTCGTCAGACTGTTTCAATCAATGAAAAAGATGAGAGAAAGTATTTAATGACCCGCCCTCAATGCATAGATGTTGTATGAAAAAGGGTAAAAGCCTCCTGGTATGACAACTGCTCTCCAGTTTCAGCAGGACCTCAGAGGCCCTGGGATTTCCCCTGCGACCCAACCTCCACCAAAGATTGGACTGTATGTTATCTGGCCGGCTCCTACCCCACGTGACTCAACCTATCCTCTCCACTATAGGGGGAGATGAGGATATAACTAGGACGAGAACTGGAAGAAGGTGTAGCTATATATCGTATAGAGGCCCCGGGTAACCTCTTCACGATACACAAATACAGTGGCACTTGACAACTCGAGTCCTGCGGTGTCATACAAAGAGACAATCTTAGTATGATATCACAAATATCGGTGTTCACAAAAACACTCTGTTCACTCTTAGAGCGTAAAATTGAGGATGACACTTGGTTAGACTGTCTCTCCCAATACAGGGTAATAAATAGGGTTTTTTAAGAATTTTTAGATTTCTGGTAATTACATTTGCAGCTACTAATTAGCTTAGATATGCTGTATACGCCCCCCCCCCAATCATAGCATACACACCCGTGCATCATAATGTGAACACCAGTCATATATGAAACGCTACGACGCCCATCATAATGTGCACGGCCGTGCATCATTGCGTGCACACCAATCATGACGTGCACGGCAGTGCATCATAGCGTGTACATATGAATCAGCCTACTGAATAAACCAGGGTATGAACACAGAAGAGCGTATTACTGAACTTGAGGATGGTGTAAAAGAGTTGATGTTAGATACAGATTGACCCACCGTCTGACCATTTAAAGAGTGGTGTTTGCTGTGTATAATGGAGGCGGTGATTAAATCTTTCAGCAACGATCATACCAGAGTCAAGCAAAATAAGGACCAGTGGGCGACCACGAGGAAGGGCTGCGTTGGAGGTAGTGAGTACTCCGCTATCATAGGGCAAAACTACTTCAGCAGCTATAGCAAGAAGCTGACTGAAAAAAATAGCAACAAGGGTGTTTGCTTTAGCGCGCCCTGCCTCTGGGGTACGACTTTTGAGGTGGCTGCAATTTCTGTATTGGAGAAGGTGAATGACACCAAGGTCTACAAAAACAATATCTATATTCAGGGCGACGCAAAGCCCTACTCTCCAGATGGCTTTTGTGTGCTTCCGATCCGCGGGGTGGGGTGGTTGCTGTCTGTCGGGGGCATCCTGAGGAGGTTGTGCTGCTCGAGATAAAGAGCCCTACAGTCAGAGTCCTGGGAGGGTGATTCCGAACATGTATAAGCCTCAGGTTCTGTTGGGGTTGCACCACAGTCCGGTGGCAACCATCCGGGTGTCTGTCGACTGCGTATTCAGGTTGTGCGCTTTTGAAGACCTGGGGAGGGCTGAGGTGTATAACCAGTTATATCACAAGGATCGACAGAAGTAAAAAGAGACGGTGGCTTGGGGGTGGGCGTTGATTGAGCGCCTCGAAGACGGCGACTATGGCGTGAACGGGAGGTTTAATAGTTGCCTGGACGTGGAACAGGAGCATCACGGTCCTTGGCTGGGAAAACTGAGGGGGACCATTGAGAGGCCGACAGGGGCGTTCTATGGTTGGAAGCTCTTTACGATGAGGTTTATAGTGACAAGAAATTTTAGTAAAAGATGGATGTTACCTTCTGAGCACATTCTTATTTGACAGGTGTTCATTGTGAATGTCTTTTCTGATGAACCGCCTCTTGTAGCAATGGATTTAATCTTTGGCTTGATATCGTTGAGTCAAATATCAAGAGTAGCAGCAGACAAGTGTGTACTAGCTATCTCTCCCTCACTACTTTACCCTCTCTTCATTATCAAGTTTACAATAGTTTTTCTAAAACGTAAATAAGACTCTCGTAGTTTAGCTTCTCGGTTGATCAATGTCACATTTTATTACTGAAACGCAAATGTGTCAAATTATTTTAATAGACAAGATATATTTGTTTTCATCCATGGCAAATGTTGTACCTCATGTGCGATTCATAATCAGCATTCGAAATACGACTCATGGATTGGAATGGTGAATATTGCTTCGGACTATGTGCATATAGCTTTGTATTGTGACAGGGCCAATCGGGCCAAGGCTATGACATGTAACAGTATGTAAACAGCAAACTAGGTGGCCTGATTTGCACATAATTAGACTAATGGGTCAGTTGGCTCCGGAGCGAACGGAGGAAGTGACAAAACAAAGTGACATAATTGGCTTACGCATGAGACTGATGGCGTATCAATCGAACCATCACAAACTACCATTATATTGGCATTGTTGTCATGACCAGTTACCAAAACAGTTCAAGTACATTAAACATCCATTGCACTCATTGTTGATTATTGCGCTCATTGTTTGACCATTTGTATTTGTAAAGCCACATTGCTGCCTGGCGTAACTGTATAGCAAGATCTCGCGTGAGAGTAGAGGCAAGATCGCGGACTACTGTATAGTACAGTGTAGTTATTGGCCTGTATTCTTACGTTGTTTGCATCGCTTGCAATTCGAAAACGTAAGTTATGCTGAAGCAACTACACAGTGGATTACAATGCTTGATCAAAGAGTACATGGACCTTTTTATCACTCTGATGTACATCCTTCGTCAAACTATGTCTCTGTGAAGATGTTGTGAATATTAGTTGAGCACCAATCATGGTAAATATTGCAGCGTGTCCATAGAATTCTTTGCATTTACATTATTTTGACTTGTTGTTATTTAAAGCATTCCTCACAGTGCTTTCTATATGCTACTCTACGCCTGAATTATTCTTGTATTCAAGGCGGGCACAGATCATTAGATATATCTTTCCCTAATAACCCTGTTGGCTTGAAGGGATGTATCTATTTCCCCGCAAGAGATATTACACGACCAATAAGGCTCAGGGACTTTTGCACATTAAAGACATGTATAAACCAGGCCTATTAAGGGCAGAGATATAGCCAGACATCCGTGCTGTCGTCATTACGACGGCCAATTGTTATAGACGACGGTGCGTGACTTATATTGGTTTGAGCATATGATGAAATCGAATCTTATTGGTCGAGGGCGTTATGTCACCAAATGTTTTTACTTGTAGGTTAGTGTGTCATATATTAATTGACATAAACAATCCCTCTTCTATTATGCTTCTTGCACTGGAGATCATGAAAAGTCCTTCGCTTGATAATTCTCCAAAGCATAACCAATAGTCCCATGTATGTTTGAGTTTCCCCTTTGTCATTCGTTGATGGTTTATATTCTCTACAAGTCTATGCAACTGATTCATGCGACCGTATGTCATTTTAAGTATGCAATATGTGGGTTGCATGTTAGCTTTATTCACCCTTGTATTACCCCGCATATTATGAGGGTATCAGACTGACTTGTCAAATTACTCTCATAGGTTTGCATGTCGCTGTTCGCCAGCATTTGTTCACCACTTCTCGCTCATACCAGCAAAGTATTCTCGGTGCTATGGTGTTAGCTTAGATTTCACAACATCTGTCGATTAAAATCAATTGCGACGTATACCCATTTGCAGATTTAAAATGCATACCAGGCAGGCTTTGAAATAGGATTAATAGTAAGCTCCAAAAATAATTATAATAGATAAGGAAACTGGAAAATAGAATATGTTCTTGGCAAGATCCGAATTTAAAATGGAAGTAGAGTTACTTGATCATTATATGTCAGTTTGCTCCCCCGGACTTCTGGTCATCGTTTACTTCTACTCGACCCATTATGAGACTCTTAAATCAATATTATCGATTATAGCTGTAAAGCAAATACTCAATGCATTCTACTGAGCAGTCACCAGGTCAGTGCGTTTACCTTACCCTTTTGTGAACCGATCCTTATATGTTGGTTTATATCACATATGGCACTACTAATAGGGATGACCTAGTCTGCAACACAACCAATAATACTGACCTAGTCTGCTGCACGACCAATAGTGCTTGTCTATTCTTCTTGACTATGAGTAGTGCTGACCAATTCTGCTACACTAACATTAGTGCTGACATATTCTGCTACACTAACAATAGTGCTGACATATTCTGCTACACTAACATTAGTGCTGACATATTCTGCTACACCACCAAAAGTGCTGATCTGTTCTACTATTGCTGCGTGTTATCACAATAGAATTTGCAACAATACGATAGTATTCGAATAGCCTTGTATTATGAAATCGTCGAGGCTGAATTCTATTTAAATAATTGTGGCAGTGACGCGGCTAGCCTGCACACATTGTCATCTCATGCTGCTGCTGAATAAAGGTTTCAGCAAGACTAAAGCAAATATCAAAGCCAAATGACATGATTGACAATAAGAGGCTAAAAATGGCGTATTTCTTGAATCAGTAAAAGTCCAGTAGATAATTAATAACTCAAGCAGCTGTTTGGTTAAAGGTATAGCACAGCCACCGCGTGAGTGACAGTAATGCCCTAAGCTTAGAATGTACCACGGCAAACAAATACCCCAAAGGTGATGCATTGCGCAATAAGCATCCTGTGATCCCCAAAAGTCTGTCATCCAGAATTGGATGGCTAGACCCTGCCTCAGGATACCCTATTACCCAGATGAATCGATAAATGAAAGGGCTGGGAACCCTAATACCCACTCGTAAATGAAGGTAGACCTACAAGCATTTACATTTGAGAAAATGGCCGTATTACTGATATTTACTTAAAAACAGCTTTCTTGGACGGCTTTTGGCAACTCACTTTTATCATAAAGAGCACAACGATTGCAATGAATTGAGCTGAGCGCAATATTTAGTACAACGCAGGGCAGTTAACGTTAAAACACCGAGCGGTGTAACTATTGAAGGTATGCAATATGCCTGCATGTGGCTGACTGGTATAGCGATCGGTACGGTGCATTTAAAAATATGATAAAGTGGTTATGTCCTTGGCTGATCTTCCTGTGTACCCCAGAAAAAAAATACGGGGATTAATCGATAAATAAGGATAACTGCTACAATCCTTAAATGTAATCAAATCGTAAAATGGTTCTCCAAATACCGATGGATGCTTGTTAACCCATTTAGTAAGGGAGCATATAGGAAATGCTACTTTGTCATACATTTGAACTTAAACGATAACGTTTATACACGATATATTATGTACAACGTAAAGGTAAGAAGGGGAAAGTTATTTGCACACTCCTGTTTCTATCAAATCTTACCACATACATATTACAGAACACACGTGTAACAATAAGTCTGACGGTATATTGTCGGGGCAGCCTTTCATTTTCTTAGGTGCGAAAACGTTTACATTTATGAGAAACGTGCGGGCAGATGAAATGAAAAATGTGGTGGTGCCGCGACAGGGACCAATTCGTGATAATTAAGCTTGGATAAAATCCATATAGACGAGTACTGGCTGCGAATCTGTCAGTGGTACATGGACCACATGATACTTTATCTTTCTTGAATTCTGTTCATTGTTCACTTTAACTACATCTGCGATCTCTCATATTAGCATGTTTTGTCACAAACCTTGCAATCTTTCAGTTCAAAATTCTGGAAAGTAAGAAAATGGCCCAGCAGAGAATTCCATCCAAACATCGATATCGAGTTACAACGATTTGGCATAATCACTCGCTGTTTCTATTCTAATGGTCCACCCATATGTGTATTCCACAAGATGTGCCATGGTAAACATTTCCCCGTAGCTGACATATTGTGCTAACAATAACTTCTCATGCGATGGGCTATATGTCAATCTAAGGCAAAGGACGTCTTATTTTTCTCGCTGACTATATCCTAACCATCTTCATAAAATGTTTGCCTTGTAACATATGGATTTGCATTGTAACATATGGTTTATGTGTTCACAATCTCATATCAAGCCCTATCCTGCAGATCACATAACTTACCAAGAGGTCACGTTTTACCTCATCCTCCTTAGCATACAGACGTCTTGTTTTACCCGCTAGCGTATGGCTCACGTTATGTAATGTTTGAGTGACCTCGGGTCAGTGCGCTGGAGCTACTGCTTACCTGATCACAAATCGTTATATACAAAGCCATTCCAGCATTGGATTTAATAAACATCATATCGCAATCAGACTAAACGACCAGGGCTAGTTATTCTATATCTGCTACGGCTACATGGAACAACGCTAACCGTGATTAGATGTGCCTTACGTACGAAAAAAGAATGACAGCAACGAAGTTGATAGCTAGGGCTCTAGCTGTATGTCCAGGTACGAATAAATGGGAAATGATGCACACACTTACGCTGCTTCCTTTGTCAATAAGCTCTTGGTCCCCAGTCTTAAGTACAAAACAAATGAAATATAAAACATGCAGGCACCACATGTTCAGCATCAACGGTTGCTTGCCGGTGAGCAATAGACCTATAGAAAAGACTGCCATATGTCAGGGCGTGTATCATTGTCATAAAATTAGAGATTGACGATCATTCATTTTTAGTCCGTCATTCAGATCGTAGGTACATATTGCACCAATACCGAATTCGTGACTAAATGCGTTGATCTATTAAGCATTCGTTTTCTTTGGACATATCAGGACAATACTGCATTCAGTTTAAATACCTGCTAGGGCTGATATAAGCTTCTGCTAAAATAAATATATTTGAAGAAGTAAAACAACTGTTTTGGATAATTGATTTTTGACAGATCATTAGTACCATATTTGACTATATATGGATACTTTAATATGTAATTATCATTGCCAACATGCATAACTCAAAATAATCCTCATAAATCCTATTTAAGGAAATGAATCATACACACAGCTAGTCCATATGTAGCAATAACGTCTACAGGTGGAATATACAGATCAGAGGCGAGTCCATTGTAAGGACGATGTGGAACCATGGACATAGCCAACCCTAATGAACCGCTGATAAAATGAGATTGTTTTGGAAGAGTGAATGTCAATTCTGACTGCTGATAATTGCACATTACCGCGAGTAAGGCATAACTAACAATTGCTGACTGCCCTGGCAATATTTCCTTTCCCACGATTGATGGATGAGTTATTTACATCGTGTTTCATTAATTATTGCGTGCTTGAATTATCGTTATGTGAGAAAGTGATATAATATGGTTCATTTAATAGCAGCACCCACGTAGTGAGGACACCAGAACACAAGATGCGTGGGTGTCATGCATTGAGATTTGGACATTGAATTGTAAAGTTTGTATAGACTTTGACCTTTGGACCATCCCTCGCAGCCATTTATATTATTTATTCGAAATTGCTGTCCAATGCGAGAATAGAATAGCTAGTATCGCAGCTGGAAACCATTAAGCGACTGGGGATTGCGGAAAATCTATTATTCATGCAGCTGGTCATTCAACGGAATAATTGCATCAGGGCAGCCGAGTGGTACTTACATAATAAGATCATGTCGGAAGCGTTTGTTGGAGCACCATGCAAGCCATTTTTTTATGCTGTTAGAGTCAATTAAGTGCCTTGAGAATAAGCTGCTTAACTATTAGATCAAAGATGATTTGCATTCAGTTCGTACAGAGGGACATCATTGATATCTGAAGTCCCTGACCCATCAAGCGGTCTGGTGCTTGCCCCATACCTACGCTGCTAACGTACCCACGCTATATTAGCTGATCCTTATTTGGATTAAACAAATTGCTTCTAGTTTGATCAACCTGGACGGGTGAGTTGTTGCTGTTCCATTCCCATCCTGAAAGCAGCGTTTCCCTATCCACTACATCCAACGGACACATGCCTCAGAGACTATAGCTACCGAGGCTATTGCTACATCCGCAGGTGCACGTCTCTGCATAATCGTATGACGCGCTGAGGTAGAGGGGGACCATGCATTGATATAGTGCCTTCGTATGAGCAATCCTACTGATCAACAAACACTGTACGCTATGGTCATCACCATACATGGGTAAATATGTCTGACTGTCAATTGAAGCACTCATTGCAAGTTTATCATGTATCACAAATACCCAAATATAGTTTTTTCCTCACGATTGAAATGCATACCACAGAACTCACTTTCATTAAGTACCGTTCGACAATATATGCCATGATACAATGCAAAAGTCATTTGTGTTCAGCATTGACATGAATAAGTACTGCATTATTTAGAAAGCAAACTAGTTCAGCATTTGCTCAATAATACGGTGGCCATTCGTAATTCTACAGGAAATACATATCAGGCAAAACGACCCTGTCTCGCAGAGCAGATTGACGGTCCATAGTTATAGTAATGCAATATGAGCATCGATTATAAATTAACTGCATATATCATGACGAGGTTTTATTATTAATAAGCATTGCATGCAACCAAGTTAAAATATCTGCGTTTGTACACGTCTTTTGCCTATTGAATCTGCCATGCTAATTCCTGCCACTAACGGCAGCAACGGTAGCGCTTACTAACGCCGGCGCTGCTCTATGTCTTTCATCAGTTTTAGGCAAGCCCGAATTGTGATGAAACAAGAATCCTACCTTGGTCAGGATAAGCTTAGTAACGTAATAGTAGGCGTTGCAATATTTTCTTAAGATTGATCGTCATAATCAAATTCGCTCGGCCAATGTAAGCAGAAGTTAGACAACTACCTGCACATACCTCGCCATTCCACAAAAATTAGGTTGAGCTGAAAATAGTGTGGGGAATTAAGGACGTCAATGTTTGATAACCGCGTCACTCCAAGTTGATACTACCGTTAAAATCGCACTGAGAAAAAGGGAAGGACTCGTTTCTATGGTCAAGTCGCCAACCATTCAGCATTTTATGGCGTAGATTCCAAGGAGTATTGTTAAGTCGGACTCTCGCCGTTGGTACACACTGACAGGTTTTAAGTTGCTACTTTAGTCTCTTTGATCATTTTCTATTCTCTTACCGTAAAGCGATCTATGCAATAAAATACCATAAATCTGAAAGAGCTTGAGGAGTAATTTCGTTAGATGTATATTAAGGAAGGCACTTAACAAGTGATCCGCATGTTAACAACAGATTAATATAGCGGAAAGGCGTGAAATTAAAGCTCCTGTCAAAAGCGCTAAGGTTCTTGATGTGGTCTGGCTTTCATTGAAATAATTTTAAACTGAGGATTCATCAACCATGTTGAATGGAGCGCAAATGAACCACTTCAAAAGATATTACTTTCTGCTATTGTCTATTTATGATCTTAATACTTGCATGGATATTTCAAGCCTACTCCCCCGCACTACACAATCCGAGCTTCCACTTAAGACGAAATCAAGGGTCACATTGTTATAAATTCTTCCCAGCGACTTCGAATATTAAGTGTTATCAACAAGCCATCAATGATCAGTTGTCGCACATAAACATATAATTAACAATACAGTGTAACAATTTTTGTTGTTTACTCTGTGTTTGTACAACATTAACACAGCAATTATGTGCAAATGAGCAATACATTTTTGTGTTGAAGCTATGCCACGGTAGCATATTCCGCTCGCTCCTTTATACTCCATAAACAAATTACCATATACCAATGCATAGAGATAAGTCGCTCGTGATTAAACCATCCATTATTCAAATGGAGCTTTGTATTCAGAGCATACACAGGAACTTCAGCCGTCAGTTTATCCTCGCCATTTGCATAATAGATCTGCCACTTTCAGACATGACACTAACGGAACAAGTATCATAACAAGGTGCCTGACAGGCGCACACTGTTCTCTACATTACATTAGATGAATATAATCACGGTTGTTCAGAAATTCGATTAAGGTAATGAAATTTTTTCAAGCATGTCGCATCATGAAGCAAATGTCTTTACAACATGATATATGGCTTCCAAATAGAAAATTATTAAACGAATTCACGTTTCTTTTAGATGTGATAGAGAGACATATTTGTCTGGCTTCAGATGCAGGACATTCATTGGGACATCAACGGATTTTTTATTCACCACTTGCTTGATGAATCTTCCAATTTCAGACCTGAAACTAACTACCGAAGTGTCAGAACAAGGTGCCTTTCTCACAGTACTTGCACCATCTTTGGCAGTTTTATATCATATATGTATATTGTGGCGACAGATGATTAAGTGCATGGTAGCGGGTAATATTTAGATATGGAATGGATCGCACAAAAAGGCAGAACATTTATACACTGCACGTAGAACCCGGCTGATAATTTTAGAGCTGTAGCTTCAAATATGACAAATTATGCATGGAGAGATTTCATGAGTTGCTTGATGAATTACTAATCAATAATTTATATATAGCTAGTGCGCCAAGGTTTGAAAACGCAATCGGCTTGCTGTAATGGTCTAAGCTTCTTTCATTCCATCCCATGTTGTCGTGCAGTATTTGCAATAATGATGATTATCACGAAAAATGGAAGGGTTTCTGTTGATCAACAGCAGAGTACATCAAATACAAGATACGCATGCGCGGAAGTTACGGCGATATATGCAGATCACATATATACGCCCAAACTACGCTTGATTTTTGTACGCAGATAAGACAGCTATTGGATATGGTTTAATATTCAACATCGGTGGAAAATTGAGCTTCTTGGGGAACATGATGCCTGGTTTTGAGTTTTGGAACATTTGCGCTTGGCGATTGACAAGAGGGATTGATAAATATATAGGATTACTTATTTTCCTGCCATAGAAGCAATGACACGTTTCAGGTCACTGTGCGGTTCGTTAATTGGACATTAGCCTTTACGCCTGGACACAATCGCCACTTGATTAGTATTGTGTAAGACGATAACATTTGGGGTTTCATTGCGACGCTCGCTGATACCATCGGATTTTTTTGTGCAATGCATTTTGTCCAACATGGAATATTGCCGTCGCAAAAAGTGTTTTGCCAATATACAACGGTTTGCACTTGCCTCGCAAATTCCTACATCGTCATGTTAGTGCAATCCTCGCAGAATTGCCCACTCACCGCCATTTGATGGGGTCAGTGACCGACAGTCTATGTTGCTTTGCTAATACAAACTCCTTATATAGCCTTTCCAAATGGTGCCTCTGATGCGGGAGGCACGTCTTTGAGAAATCAAGTGCTCAATTTTTATTCCCATGAAATCGTGCATTAACATACAAACTAAACGGAGGGCCTAAGCAAACAAAATCCATCTCCATTCAATCTATTGTGCTAAATAATTCTTCAAAGCTTTGATCCTGGTCCCTCCTTGATCACTGAATGGAAATAAACTGTGGTCAAATAGCTTAGCAGCCTTACCTCAAGGTACCTATTTTGACTCAAGCGGCATCCAACTATATAGGCTTCTGCTGTGCTCGAACCAACGCTTACGACATGAGTTCATTATGTAAGTATAACTTTGATGCCCTAACGCAGTACTCTGTATGACTGATATTTTGTCAGCTAAATTATTTTATGTTTATCAAAGCGCGCTTTATAGCTATTTACAAGTAAGCTTGCTATCCCGCCCCCTCCCTGGCAAAAAACGAGTCCATTTATTACAACCACGATGGCCTAAGCGGGTGGTTGGCTTCCTGCTGCGATGCTAGGTACATTATTCTTACATCAAACGCCACTTTTGCATTAATGTTTATTCGTCAGACTACACTGCGAGTATATCTCCTGCCTTTTCAAATGCAGACAGTGAAATGGAAACCAGGGACATTTGAAAAGCCCCCATTAACTCAAACGATTCACGCATTAGCATACAAACTATTTGGTGGACCACTGGTGCTAATCCACGGCATTAAATGTATCGGAATTAAGATGCGTGAACTGCGTGCTGCATGAAGCGTTACTTTTGAAACGCAGAGAAGACGGCCATCGGAAGTGATATACTATTCAACTGTAATGGATAAATGTGCTGCTTGCAGAGGATGCTGCCTATATTGGATTTTTAGATCGCTTTCAGTTTGCGATGGGAGGTATTGAAACACAAAGCAGGTCTTGTGTTAGTGGGTGCCATGCCGTACCAAGGCTAACCATCACTTCAAACCAGCTAGACTGCGTATGTTTCTTTTTTCCAAGCAACACTGCATTGGACTCGATCCAGATATTAAGGACTACTTTCACTGCCAGAATCAACGAGCTTCGGTAAAATATATGTTTTTCAGGTACAGGCGTAGTTAGATAGATCACTGTTAATTTCATGTGTAGTAATTTGTCAATTTACGTGTCAGATCTTTCTCACCAAATTTGTATGACTAGTTCAATAGCATATGCGTTATTGATATTGTATCGCCAAAGGATCTGGAAAAACATGAGAGTAAATTGTACATGAATTCTGTCATAATTATGTTGGTTATCCTTTCAAACGGCATATATCAGAACGGGTTGACTTATACAATAAGCAATGACTTGTTTCACATCACTGTCTTGTCAGTTATTCGGCCATAAACATTTACCCGTGGGATAAGCTTTGTGTTTTCATAGTTTAGTTTGCTTTAAAGAGACAAATGCCCAAACCGGTTAATATTATATGCATGCAAACGAGGCACTTCGTACACATCGCGAATAAAAGTTAGGAGCCTATGCTTGGGCGAAGTGAAAGTTTAAATCCAAAATTTGAGTATACCTATTTGTATTTATCGCTCTGTCTTTCAAGTCTTTCGAAACAGCATCAAATATAACAATAAAGACCCGTTAATTAGCAATTATCTAAAGCAGCATCGAAAATCCTTATATTTTCAAACGTTTTAATCCTCCAAGTACATCCTTGGCAGATGTTTATATCAGCCCTAGCTTCTCAAATTGCATGTCAATCTCTAATTATAAAACGATTATACAAGCCCTGACATGTGACCGTCGTTTCTATAGGTCTTATATTTAGCGGCAAATATTAACAACATATTTCCGGCAAGGAAGCCTATGCGTCACGTCAATTAGGGCCGAGCTATAAAGTAGTATGCAGTGTAGCCTACTCTGGATTTTGATTTAACCTCTCGGCGATCAAATTGCATTATGGGGAGGTTAAGTTCAGTTAAGTGCCCTTAAACTTGGCCAAGATCAGAACTGGCCATTAATTCTTGTGTAAGGAAAACAGACCAGACCTTAAACTCCGGCGGTCGTTTGTATTGCACAATATTTAACATTTAATTATCCCATATAGGTGCACAAAGCACGAAACTCCACACTAAGTTCTATCTCACGAAACGAGGCAACTTGTGATTTGTGATACGGGACGCCTATGAATTCAGCATTCTATATAGACTCAGCAGGTATAGTAAACACACTGTGAGATCACAATTATTTGTAATCTTTATTATAGACGAATATCGGCAAATACGTCATATTTAGTTATCATTTATTATTTGTAATATCATGACAGTGATCTCTATTTGTCATCTGTTCATTGATGAGTAAGGGGACTACATACACATTGACATGTGCCGATCGAGCTAATGCCCACATAGTTTCACGTCCGTTTCCTTGAGTTCCTTTATATTTGTTTCTGCCAAAGACATTGCGCCATTCATCTTGCACAATTGAAACATATTGTTTATCTATCATATTAAACTTAATTATCGTCTCTGCACCATGCTTTGTGAATCGCGGTAAACAATAATGCCTGCTCATTTGGTATGATTAGTATTCATAAAATCCATTTGCCGCATGGGACGCAGGTGCATGCATTTCAGTAACACTTGCTTCTGTTAAGGTCTGTTGCGGGGTATTAAAGTACTCCCGTAAATCAACCTAAGGGTTCACCATAAAAACGTGCGTGATGAATTCCCGCTCTGGCCCCCAGCAGGTTATGGAGCCCATGTTACGTATTTATGTAACAATATGTCATTCGTCCTAGATTAACCTGCTACAGAGTATTTTACATGACCCCATCCGTCAAATTACTTCGGCCGATTTGTAAGAGGAACTGTGCATTATTTAAAATGTTCGACTCCAAGAAAATAAACTACGGAGTGACTTGCGGTAATAATATAAACCGACATTTCTGGCAAGGTCAGCAATCGTATCATAAAGTATGTCATCAAAAGTACAGTGATGATTCGAAAATCAGCAGTAACTATCTATCAATACAAATCGTTAAAGCTTTATTACATCGATACAAAACTCCATAAAGGGTGCTTAATATGACATTCTTGTTCAATGTACGATTACTGGTTTGATGTCTTTTCCTCACGAATTACCAACGATAAAACAATATCAGACACAACGTTTGTGTTGATTGTATTGTCACTGTCCCGACGAGGTTTATGTGTTCCTGGCATGACAACCGATTAATTCAATCTATGGAACTAATATATCAACAAAAGGCTGATACCACACAGAACGAGTCATCAATTGGCTCTGCGGAGATATAACAATTACTTATTTCATCTTAGTGCATCCTAATGTATGGCCAAAAGATCACATCTGTAAATAAAACATCATAGGATCCGAGATGTAACATGAGACCTACGGTGCTATCTCCATGCCTTTAGTGAAAGAGCTTATCGCGGAGCAAAATAGGCACACGTCATTAATACATTAAACTAAAGTAATACAGTCTACCAGTCCTCCCGATCACCTTATTAATCTTGGTCCGAACGTTGATGTTTTAGTTACGTCTGTGCTACAGCCTTCGTAATCAAACATCATAGCCCAACCCTACATTATTGACCGGCTCATTTATTATTGTTCAATAATTGCACAAATAAAAGCATGTCAATACAAGGCAATACTGATTGGCAGCTAATCCGCATAACAGTGACATAATCGCATTTGCAGCTCACAGCGACAGCGCTTAAAATGTCTCGCCATTCGGTCACCATATACACAATCTTTCTCAGTTATCGACACAGCCTACCTAAAATTTATTCTAAGTAAGGTTCACTGCTGAGCAAATGTGGCGATTGTTAGATTTGCTTTGCCACAATGTATGTAGAGAGATATATATATATATATATATATATATATATATATATATAGATATATAGAGGAGAGAGGGAGAGATAGAGATATATAGAGATATATATATAGAGAGAGAGATATAGAGAGAGAGAGAGAGAGAGAGAGATAGAGAGAGATAGAGAGAGAATGAGAGAGAGATGTAGATAGAGAGAGAGAGAGAGAGAGAGAGAGATCTCTCTAGAGAGAGAATTTCTCTCTTTAGACCTCTCCCTCTCTCTCTCTCTCTCTCTCTCTCTCTCTCTCTCTCTCTCTCTCTCTCTCTCTCTCTCTCTCTCTCTCTCTCTCTCTCTCTCTCTCTCTCTCTCTCTCTCTCTCTCTCTCTCTCCTCTCTCTCTTTCTGTCTCCCTCTCTCCCTTTTTCTCTCTCTCTCTCCTCTCTCTAGAGAGAGAAAGAGATAGAGAGAGAGAGAGAAGAGATCTCTCTCTGTCTCTCTAGAGAGGAGAGATATATATCTCGTTTATATATAGAGAGAGAAATATAGATAGAGAGAGGGATATCTCTCTCTCTCTCCTATCTCTCTCTCTCTCTCTCTCTCTAGATCTCTCTCTCTCTCTCTCTATCTATCTATATATATCTATATATCTCTATCTCTCTATATATATATATATATATATATATATCTCTATACCAGAACTCATCTCTTATGGTACGTATATAATGCACAATGTTGCCACCCTTATCGCTAGTCCCAAACGCTTGCATGGCACCTTTAAGGAGTTTGGTTGTGGTACGATGCTGACATACCGCTGACATTCTTCACTTGTTGACCAAGATAACACTGCATTATCTCGCTGAGCTCTTGGTTTGACGTCTGGTTATAAATAAAAAAACGTTAGTAAATCAAAAAATGAATAATGTAGCTACATTAACCCTTCTTTTCTTTACCAATATGATTATTTTGACGCACCTCAGAGGAGAAAAATTCGGGTCGACAAGATCTAGTTTGCTGGGCGACATAAAACAGATCAAGCTCGTTTTCGTCCCTCATCATTTGCAAGAGAATCCTGATTGCAATGTATTGTCCACAGAGTGTGGCCGCTATTATTACTAATTCTGCTCACCAGCTGATTATCACAGTGGATTCAGAGGACAGCTTTAATCCTGCATACCGCTCATTGAGGACGACAACCTTGTCTACGCTGAGAGGACGGGATACAGGTATGGACAGGACATAGACGTTTTGGTCACTCTCATTGCTGTCCAAGGCTGGTGACTCATGCACGATGGAGTATATAATGCTGTTTAGCGACTGCAGGTGTGATACTATAACGTGCATTTCCTCGATGGTTTGCACTTTCATCGTCCCCTCCACCAAATGAACGTACAAGTCCCCAACACGCTGACTGTTGTCTCTTGAAGGCAGGAATCTGGGATAACCATCCTGTTGGCGACAACGCATGTAACGTTCAAAATCATCCACAGTGACTCGTGCGTGTAGAAATCACGACTTGTTCCAGTGGATTACTTACTGACTGTGTCATATCTTCTAACACAATAACTGCGTGGATTCTTGGCTGTTGTCGTCACTTATGCGACAAGCTAAATCAGGGACTTTAGAAATATCGATGGTAGTATTATCAGGCGTCATATCATGCAAAGAAAATTGGATTTTTCGTTATAATCGTAACACAGCTATTGAGTTTACATAAATCAAATCGGTCTGATATATGCCTCACGGCTGACTCACAATCTGCCATACAGTTCTCTGTGTCTGACCAGTTTCGGCTGTGTTCGTGGCATTATATTTCCGTCTTTGGAACCCAAGAACGTTAATTTATGAATTTGTTTTCGTCTAAGTAGGTTATGACGCGACATATATATAATAACAACGTCAGCAAATAAGACACATGTTGTATTGGTTATTTATTTGAGCCATTTTATCTACAATCAGCCATACAAAAGGCATTTTGCGTGGATTACCTTCTAAACGATACAATGACACCCACAACACCAAGAACTGCCAAAAACACCGACACCAATATGCTTACCGCTAGGTTCACGGGGATATTGTGACCTGCAACATTTAGTTATATATGTACCAACCGAGATTATAATTACTATTAGCACTCAATCATTGCAGCATGTATATCGTTAGTGGCTTGGTTTTTTTGTTTGTTGACAAATGATACCAGTATTCATACGTTGCATCACGTATATGTACATATATATATATATATATATTAGATATACATATATATATATAAATATAGATAGCTAGAGGGAGAGATATAGAGGGTATAGAGAAAGAGAGAGAGAGAGAGAGAGAGAAAGAGAGAGAGATAGAGAGAGAGAGATATACAGAGAGATAGACAGAGAGAGAGAGAGACCGAGAGAGAGAGATAGAGAGAGAGAGAGATAGAGAGAGATAGATATATAGAGAGATATATAAGAGAGATAGATATATATATATAGAGAATATATATATATATATATATATATATATATATATATATATATATATATATATATATATATATATATATATATATATATATATATATATATATATATATATATATATATATATATATATATATATACGTCTGTGTATAGCGCCAAGGCCCAACACTAGTACCTGTGCACCTGAAATTTTCTTTCGGTTTCAGACTGTAGCCAGCACGACATCCACACTCATAAGAACCGAGGCTTTGTTGCGTTCCTGGTTACACCCGCCATCCATTATCCGCGCATTCATCGACATCTTGGCACAGAAAAATCAAAAAGTTCATAAAGCAAGCCTTATCAAATAATGCTGCCTCATCATTGTATTGAGCTTTGCTAGAGGAGATATGAGCAACCTTTGCATTGATATGTTTCGTTTTCCCCCAATTCATACCCATCTTCGCATCAGCATTCATAGGAGCACGGTTGGTTGATGCATGTCTGGTTACAATAATGACCGTCGCCTTTACACTCATCAATATCTTGAGAGAAAAAACATAAAACAATGAGGGATATGTTCTATGTTCACGCACATTCAACTAAAGATTGATGCCACCATGCAATGGACATGGGCTACCTGTGCACGTGTGTCGTTCGCCGTCGACCAGTTGATAACCTGTTCTACATCTGCAATGAAATGAGCCGGGAGTGTTCACACACTCATGACTGCAACCGCCGTTTTCGCTTCCACATTCGTTAGAATCTGATACGGGAGCAATGCGTGTGACATTTGTAATCTTATGCTGACCCTTTGAAGATTGTAAGTTACTCAAAATAATTCAATCAATGAATAAGCTCTTCGTCTTAAGTGTACTATATCCTTACATAAGCTGCCTACCCTTGTAAATTTCCAGACGTCTCCCAGCACCGCACAATCGGCTGAGATCTCCAGGACAAGGCCAATCACAATCACTATCATCTCGCTGAGAACCGTACCTAGTGTGGTCAGTGTCGTTCCCACACAAACATGCGTAGCCAGCCTGCATAAAGCGGACGGCAAGAAATACAGACTTAGAAGGGAAAAAATAAACCTTACGCTGACACGGCTGCGAAGACAACATATAGACAAAAGACGTGCTAAATGTGGTTAGGCAGACAGTGGCTAAAACCAAAGGTACTAGAATGTAGCTGATAGAGCAGATTGCGAATGACAGGCAGATATTATGAACGAGAGGAGCATATAATGGATGGCAGGCGGAGGATAACAACAAGAGGAGCTAACTTCTATCATTTTCAACGAATGCTGCTGCGGAGAGGACGTATAACTATACATGGATAGAGAGAAAGACGAATTAACTGATCTTGAAATGTATTCAAAGTTACTCAAGAGGAGCTGATTGTGGCTACGTGAAATGTGAAGATAAGCAAGTAATACTGCATAAAGAAATATTAGCTAGCTCTGACTGGATTGAATAGGTTTATACACAAGTGAAGCTGATTGTGATTTGGCGTAATACGGATATAAACAATAGCAGCTGATTGTGACTGGGCCTAATCTGGATATAAACAAGAGGAGCTGGTTGCGACAGGACGTAATATGGATATATAACAGAGGAGCGGATTTTGACCCGGCGTAAGTTGTTTCAAATAAGCAAAGCTGACTGTTGAGGCAATTGAGAGATATAGATGATTGGGTGGGACATTGTGCAATGTGGACAGCAACCATAAAGGCTTATTGTGTCTTGGCAAACGATGCGTAAAGACAAGAAGCGTTCTCGGTCCCTGGTTAAAATACACATTGAAAGCAGCGAAATCTTTGGTGGACAGTAGATTGATGAAAGAAGAGCTCGATATTACTGAACGGAAGAAGGATAGAGAAAATCGACGCCATGAAACTTACCTCCAACTCGGCGTACACATAGCTTTTTTGTGTGAGGCATACATTAAGGCACCAGTCTATCGTCATGTGGGTTAGGTTATGATGCACTTCAGGGCTCAATAAGTAGGGATTCGTGTCCACGAAGCACCCGACGCGTTCTGTCACAACGCATATCATTAAGTTTCGTTCGTGGTTTTAACAAGCTGAACCGCACACTATAAATAGTTTGCAATAGTTGCTAAATATTACCAAATTAAACTGAATACTTCTATCACTGTGCTTGCAAGCACACGCTTACCATCGGCAAACAATATAATGGATAATTTGCATAAATTCACCAACAAGTTACACTGATTTATAAGTTAACACCAAATCCATTTGAGCGCTCGTAATACTCTATCAATTCCAAAACCAATCGTCTCCATGGACACGCAACATCAGCACCCCGCTGTGGAACAGCTATTCAATACAATCCGCCCAACTTCACTACATCCGATATTCAGCGAGGATTGTAGAATGTTACTCTCCATCACATCACATGGTATCAGTCACTTTTCACCTTGACAAGAGACGCTAGACATCGCAGACGTCACCACAATCACCTGAAAAAGCCGCACCATGGTTGCGCAGACCATCAGGCTTGGAGTTAGACACCTCCAACGCTACGCGTGTTTTGAATGTCGCATTGAGAGGATTGGGCGTTGTTTATATGTGTACCGTACATACATAGTCCTCGTCCGGGTGTCACCGGTACACAATGGGCAGGACTTAGTGTATACGCTATGATACAAAACCAGGAAGTTTCAGCAGCTGCGACATCCCAGGTTCCAATTTTGCTAGGTTTGGTAGGAACCAACAACAATCTGCAACTTCGCAGTGCATTTATATCAAATGGTTGATTCCAAAAGCAAACGCTGATATCAACTGACAGATACAACGATACCGCCAACTTACTCTGTTTAAAAAACGATCAAGGCTTATGTGATAACTCATATAAGAACTCTTGCGGAACTTCGTGAGAACACTCTGAGAAGTGGCCACCCCAGCGGAGATCCTCTTTATGTAGTCCAAATATGGAACATTTTCAACATTTCCACAGCGATCGAATGAACTGATTGGTATTAATGTAATGATGAAGTAAACAAAACTCGATGAATACACCATCATAGCAACAAACAAACAAAAAGCTAACATTACTCATTGATTTGTGACATTAGAGAGGTTTCGAAAACATGCGGTCTATCATTACGCGGCCGTATGACAAAGTAGATTCCCCTGGGTAACCCCTCTAAGAGCGTTCCACGCAGTAAGAGGTTTGGAAACGACAACGGAGACTCGCACGCGGGTATAGATACGTAGCAACCGATGTTGTTAAAATGGATATATATATATATATATATATATATATATATATATATATATATATATATATATATATATATATATATATATATATATATATATATACCAGATGTATATACACATGTATATATATATATATATATATATGTATACATATATATATATATAAAATATATATACGAACATATGTGTATAAGCAAATATATATATATATATATAGATATATATATATATATATATACATAAATACATACATGTATATATATAACTAAATATATATGGATATATATACATATGCACATGTATATATATATAATATATATATATATAAAATATATATATATATATATATACATATATATATATATACCAGATGTATAGACACATGTATATATGCACACATATATATGTATACATATATATATATATATGTACATAAATACATATATATATATATATATATATTAATTATATATATATATATATATACATATGCATATATATATATGTATATATATTTATATATATATATATCTATACCCGCGTAAAGTACATATATGTATTTATATAACTAATTTATATATGGATATACATACATATGCATTATATATGTAGATGTATATATATATATATGTCATAATATATATTTTTGTATATATATATATATATTCATATATATATATATATATATTAATATATATATATATCGCTGTATATATATAAAATATATATATATACATATAGGATCTATATATATATATCTATATATATATATATATTGATACATTGATTTATTCATGTTCCTGGATGACGATTTTGTGATTACAACTTCGAAATCATGCAATAAAATGCTTACGTTTCCAGACAACGTAGCCAGACCAAAACCTGCGCTGATAACGCGCCTTTTGAAACGCTAACTAACGATTTCTCTAGTCATACGACCGCGTTATAACAGACCGCGTGTTTTCGAAACCTTTCTATAGACGTACACTTGCGGCGCGTAACCAAGTAAGTTAACTTCTTTCTGCACCTGATGATGATTGAAGTCGCTCATAGCATTAGTCAATGAAGACCGTCTGTGTTAAATCTGATGGACTTCGTTCATTTGGATGTCATGTGCAATGATTCATTCATAAACCCTCAAGAATGTGTAGAACAGCACAGCAGCTATATCAAGCGGTCGACTTAAGAGGCGCACTACAACAGTATTATGCGAAATATTTAATGATTGCACACGTTTGCATCTACAGCTATATACTGCTGGCAGCGGACCAGTTGGTTGGTTTATTTTACCTCAGCCATGCATTCCATGTCAATAATTCTAAATGAGGCGATGAGAATCATGTTAATTTGTTAGAGTTATCCCGTGCCAAAATTGTTCCTTGTATTCAAGGCGGGCACAGTTCACTATATATTCCTTCTTTGATATATCTGTTGGTCTTGAAGGGATATCTGCATAGCGATCTATATCCCAGCAGGGGATACAATACATCATCAATTAGGTTCAGGCTCTCATGGACATTGACGACAAGTATAATCCAGAAGGATTGAGGTTAACACTTGATTAGTTTCAGTTGAATAAGGGCAGTTCACAAAAATAGAAACTGAGAATAGCTTGACTAAGAGAAGAAAACCACATTTTTCAAATTCCATTGCTTTCTAGCAAAATTGGCAATCGGATGGAACGAAAATGTCCCATAATGAGTCAATAAATGTGCATAATAGACTACGTACGGGCCAATCGCCTCATGTCCAACCTACTTGTAGCATGCTGCGTCATATTTTTATCGCCATGGAGAATAGTAAATGCTTTTTTCGCTCATGCTCTGCGGACACTGGAGATCATGAAATGTAATTTGCTTGTTAATTCTTGGAAACGTAACCAAAAGAAGCGATGCTTTTAATTTCATTGTGTTTTCTCTGTGTTCTGTTTGTTGATAGCAAGAAAGAGGGATATGCGAAAAAGAGGGTATCGCAGATGGTTGTGCTCGGATAACGCATCCTAAGCGCCTTTCGAATAATGGTTGGAATTGATCAGTCAGGGAAATATTCATCATGTGACAGTTTGGATCGCTTGACCGATATTTGTGTACCTATTCTGCTACGCAACCACTAAACCGATCCTGTTATACTACCGACAGTGCTGACCTATTCTGCCACACTACCAATAGTGCTGACCTACATTAGCAATGGCGCTGGCTAATCTGCTGCACTTCCAAAAGTGCTGGCCTTGTCAGCTTTACTACCAATAGTGCTGATCTATTCTGCTATTGTTGCATGAAATCACAATAGACATTGAAAATTTGACTCACGGGTGGGGTTGATAGCAGGTAACTATGGCAAAATGTAGCACAGTATGCGAATAGCCTTGTATTATGAAAATCGTCTAGACTGAATGCTATTAAAATACATGCGGCAATTACGCGGCTAGTCTGCACACTTTACCATCTCATGCTGCTGTTGAATTAAGGTTCCAGGAGGCTGAAGTAAATATCAAAGCCATATCAATGACATGATTGACAATCAGATGCTAAAAATTGCGTACTTCTTAAATAAGTAGCAGCTTAGTATATAATAAAATACTTTAACTGCTGCATGGATGGTTAAATGAATAGGAAAGCCACCACGTAAGTGATATTGGCAGGCTCTGTCTTCGGATGAGTGCTATTAAAATACACGCGGCAGTGGCGTTGCTAGCCTGCACACCGATGAGGCTGTAGAATGTAGGTCCCTGAGAGGCCAAAACTACTATCAAAGCCAAGTTACATGCTTAACAATTTGATGCTAAAAATAGCGTATTTCTTAAATTAGTAGCATATATAGTATATAATGAATCACTGTAACTGATGCATGGATGGTTAAAGGTATAGAAAAGCCCTCACGTGAGTGACATTGGCAGGCTCTTTCTTCGGTAATGCCTTACACTAAAAATGTACGACAGCAAACAAATCCCTCAAGGTGATGCATTGCGCACTAAACAACCTTTATTTCCCCCACTGTCTTGATCCAGCTTTATTAATCCAAACCCCAAGTTTAATTGCCGGCCAAATCTAGTGAACTGAACTGCATTTACGTGCTCAGGGTACACTCTCACCCATAGATTCGTACTGCAAGTGTGGACCAGCCACCACTTTGAAGGTAGAAGTATTGTTCATTGTATCTAATTGGTTTATCACCGTCATTCATACTACACATCTTCATTGGACTGACTCTTTTGATAATGTGCTGCTTAGTTGGCATAAGTCATTAATGCGTCAATATCAATCACGCACCCATCATATCAACTAATGCGTCTTGTCGACAGTAATTGTCGGGGTTGTTCAAGGCAATATCCCATGTTTTACGAAGCCTTTTCGCTGTACATTCCAGACGCAGCTCTACCGTGAGAGTCTATCATACCATTTTGGGGGTACGTTTCAGTAATGACAAAAAGTCATTCTCCTTTCCTGAACATCCGCATTGCCACACCAACAAAAATCAAGTATGCCAACTTGGTCTATTTGTCAACGCAACTTGTTATTCTCCGTTCTACTACCTTATATGATAACAATCAACCGTGATAATTCCATATTCATGAATTTAGCAGCAGTTTTTCTATAGTTTTGTCATCAGTCTGCCAAATAATGCTTACGCAATTAACATACGTCAAAATTTCGAATCACAACCGTCAGTCAACGCTTTCGACCTGCAGTCATGAAAAAAGCAGACCTTTTAACATATATTCGCTAAGATGTACTCGTATGTAGTGTTTTAAATTTTGCGAACGTCATAACGTAATTAGCAGTTGTAGTCTTGTAATTTGTTCATCTCGTCGCCTGTCGTTAATGATGACAGAGAATGCCTTCTGGGTATTCATTAACAACGTCATTGACATTATGTTGCGTTATGAAAATGTTTATTTTTTTGGACCCTATGATTGGCTGGCAAGCCAATTGATATTGCTTGATGCAGCTAATAGTTTGACATAAACGTCTAAGTGGAGCCCGTCAGCAGATTATGATAAAGTAGCACCACAAGATAACCTTTGAACTAAGTGGAAACAGCCAAAAGTAGCTGGAATGATCGTTTCGTTTTGCGAGAAACCAAAACCAACTGATTGCTGTCTCGTGATGCACGAGAAAGCACCAAAGCAACCTCTACCACTGCTACTCGATGATGTACGACTTACAATGTGATTATGCGGACGCCTATCTTATAATTTAACCTCTCGTTAACAATTAAACATTTAAAGAATTCAGGCGATAGGGTCCAAGTATAGTGTGCAGCAACAATTTGTTATGTATCTAAATAAAAATGTCATCATTGGTCAGTAAGCAGATGTAACAGTATCCAATACATGCTAAAGTGTATGAATTCGCGTTTAGAAAATGGATATATTTTTAAACGCATACAAGAATAAATTGTATAACTATATTTTTCGGCACAAAATAATGAAGGGTCATAACATTTCGCCAACAGGTATCTTGTCTATAATTCCTCTGCTGAAGCATACGATTGATCTAATTTCTTATAGCATTGATTTTCCACAACATTAAGACTTATCCCTTGCCATTAGTATCCTGTGAATAATCAAGTGATTCATTAATGCCTCACGAAGATCGTCCTATTCATAAATTAATACTTCAGCCTAAGCGATCGATGCAAAGGCAAATAAATTAGTTGCAAAGCCAAATATTATTGGGGCAATCGGGAGACGTTGTAGTGAAACAGGGACATATGGTTGGCGAGTAGCGGGAAGAGGTTAAGTTGTGGGTGAGAACAGAGAAGGGAAATGGTGGTGGGTGAGTAGGGGGAGACGGAGACGTTATGGGTTAGTTGCGGGAAGTTGGAGACGTAGTGGGTGCGTAAAAGGAATAGGTAACGAGATTGGTGAGTAGAGGTATGGAAGAGACGTGGGCGTGCGTGAAGGGAAGAGGGAGCATGGTGGGTGAATAGGGGGAAGGGGGAGACGTGGTAGGTGAGCAGAGGAAAGAAGAGACGAAGAATGCGTGAAATGATGATTGAGGAACAATTGAGACATTGTGGATCTTCAGAGGAAAGAGAGTGATTTGAAAGATGGATTGGGAAAATAAGATAGCATTGTTTAGAGGAAAGATGGGAACGTGGTAGGCTAACGAAGGAAAGAGGAAGACGATTTGGGGAAAAGAGAAATGTAGGGATGAAAGTCAACTTTGTGCGCAGCATATTGCTGTAAGTATCCTATTGCAAATGCTGAGACACGATAAATGTATTTGTTCGATGTCGCATAAGAAGTCATATAATGTACACCTCTTTGGCACTAGCACTGGAATATTTCACACTAGCACTTGTTTATACATTAAGTCATTAATGATAAACATATGTTATTACCTACGTCATCTCCAAAGATCCAAGTCCAAATGTAGCAGAGTGTCAAAGATGTGTCACAGTTTGTATTCCCAATATACGTCATAGAAGATTATCGTGGATGGTTGCGCTACAATAATGATATGGATACATTTTTCATTGATACATACTTCTAGCGTTGCACATTAATTTTATGTACGTTAACTTTATATTGAGGTCTTGCGTTCATAAAAAGATCTCTGACAATAGTATTACGTTGAATTACATATCCCATCAACTAGAAAATGTCTAATTACCAAAAGATGCAATTGCTAAGCACGATTTATTTAGATTTAATTATACTGCACATTATCGTCGACAAATCATGTACGTAACATATACCCTCAAAATGCGCATCCAGGGTCTTTGCCCCGAAGAGTTCGCATTCGAAACCCAATTTATTTTACACAATTTCCCCCAGTTCATCGGGTGTGTAAACTCCAATGAACAAAACAGAAGGATGATTACCTCCGGTGATTGTTTTTTTCGCATCTGACGCAAAATTGGGGAGTGTCATTAATGCAATTTCAATAATTAATAATAATTTCAGCGTTACATATGCAACGCGATTTTGTATATCAATTAAGATGATGTCGGTTATCACCGTTTGTCATCCACACTCGAACCTGGTCGTAAATAACGTTTGGCATATCTTGTGTGAAATCATCACCACGCGCTGCAGTTACATTTCTTGCGGGACCTTTGCAGTATTAGGCATTGGCTATGATTTGTAGCTGCATACTCAACTAATCAATCAGACCCTTAAGAAGGTAACTACTTGGATGTTTATGAGCAAGACATATATACAATTTGTAAACACGACTGCACCATCACGGTGTAAAAAGCACACTTCATATAGAGTCATGGACAATGCAACACACGAATGTGCATTGGACACGGACCCGATCATATAGTAGGGTATGTCTATGCCATGAAAAAATGCATAATAAAAGGCCCGTGCAGGCTTGCATTAATTAAGTTGGTCCTGAGGGCTAATAATTGCTGTCATGCGAGCTGCAATTTGCTCACAAGTGTTGACAAATCGTCAGATTACCGCAGTAATGTCATCAACAAGATGCACTGCACGGTGGTGATGGTATCTGGAAACACAAAATCATTATTTGCTACACTACTCTCTATGCGATATGGAATCAAAGTAATTGGTCATATTATAGGTCACGTTACAAATACTACTAGGATATCAACGCTGTGTGGTGCACATATTGATCAGAATGCACATTAAAGCGAAATAAATCCGCCTTCTGTTTATGATATACTCTCACTTCCCTTACCAAACACCACTGACGGCTTTAAGGAGGAGAAGCGTGTAAGTTCTGGGATATCACATACGTGTCCCTACGTCGGCTTTTCGTAACATGTCAACATAATATATAAACTAGCAAAATATTTTTAACGAAAATAGAAAAGCGGTTGTGTCAGAAAAGAGAATTGAGCAATTTCAGACTTGATTGAGCATTGGCAGTGGACAGACGTCAACCCCTGATTACTTCATAACTGCGCTAACTCTTTGACTTTTTCCTATCCTATCGATTTGCGTATAAGGGAAGTCCCGAATAATGTTTTTGATGAATAAGCCTCGTGCATTGATCATTTCGCTTTGTTCAATCATATCAATCATTGCAACCTTTGGAAGCTATTTTCCGGTCAGCTCATTGCAATTTAAATGGCATGAAAAGATTGCCATTACTTGTTATGTCCTTACCATCATTTGGTGGCTTGCCTGTGACACCTGGATATTACTGTCCTAGTTTCCTAGTAATGAGTCGATGCAAATGCGATCCGCTCACGTCACCCGAGAAGTTAACTCTCACGAATAACATATTGATCTAATTCGAAGCTTCTGCTCATACAGCATGCACCGAATGCGAAAGAATAACACTAGCCTTCTAGCTCTTGCATAGAATTTGTTGCAACTTTCTGTTCCACGTGTCCTCAAATCTAAGCTAAACCGTCTAGCATGTTGACGCTTCCATAAATCTAATGACGAGGTGATTTTGACTCATTGCTTAGTTGTGCTAAATTTGCGCACGTTATCCTGCATATGAACCAAAATTAGTTAAAAAGCCGAAAGTGGGTTGATACCATATTAAACAATCAACGACCAAATTATACTAGACTAACATAACCGAATGGAACCTGTGGTAAAGTAATGAAATTTACATATTTTCCTGGTCCTTCGCTGGTCCTTCGTCACGTTTGACAGTGACTTCACTATTAATAGGAGTGATTTAGTTAGAGTAATATTTTCAAGTCTCGCTCGCGCAAATTCATGTATTGAGAATACTTATTAGGTATTAGTCGATTGTTGTTTATGGTATCGTAGCATGTAAGTCGAAACATGGCCCTCTCTGATACATCTCTGACTAAAGTCATCACTGTTAATTTCTGTCGTTGTAAATTACTATGATAACATAACGCGTTGTTCAAGACTATTGTATTGCATGTTGGCTTTCTGCAGAAAGCATGTTGCGCTGTGCAATAGGTTATAGCGTCTGACTTCTCCAGCAGTATGAGCGAATCTACTTAAACCATATTTGACAACACGGGGGAATTATTTGGGCTAGGAAAGGTTGCACATTGGCGCACAGTGAAATCATTAAAAGCCACAGACGGGGTGGATCTATTTGCGTCTAAGTTAAGTTATGACGTCAGCAGGTCAGAGGGACAACACAGGACGACAAATAGATAACCAGCAAACTTTTGTTACTACTCGGATTATCGGGAGTACCAACCGTTCAAAGTTCCTAAATGTGGTCTGTATTCACTGCATTTTTCTTCTTTGGCCAGATGTTCACAGGCCAAACACAAGTACGTATGTTTAATTTATTAAAAGGTTTGTGCAACTACAACATATAGATTGTTCGGTTGAGGTTTTATTTCACATTTATGTTCATATCAACACACAACACTCTTGCTGCTCAAATCATCTGGGTATTACAACCTCCCTGTCACTACCCTTTTCTATTCCAGATATGCATTTCAAAAGATTGTAACGGGGAGGTTGTCCCGCATACAGAGAAAACAACACTAATTAATTACCTTACCTTAGCTGCATATTGGAACGCATCAACTCATAAATTGAGCTAACAGTACACTGAATCGTACTGGCGTATTAAATTAAATGCATTACCTGTATATTAAAGAAACTGAATGATTCATCCCACGGTTTGTTTTAATCTGTAAGTAATACTTCCTTGTAGGAGTTAACAATACAGATGTCATTAAATCATTGTGCTTTCTGTTAATGTCCTAAGCGTTTGGAGGCAATTCATCGCCGAGATGGCCTGGCTTTGGCATATATGGGGCAAGTTAAAGCACAGGTTATGATCTATTCAATGGCAATTCATCCAGTCTTCTAATACATCAGGAAAATTGACAGCTCCTGACTCATTAATGTCGACAATAAGTAGAATATATTGCGAAGTAGATCAATACCACGGCAACCAGTATATCGATACGCATTGTGCCTCATATAACCGCGTACAACAATGAAACTGTTCAGAAAGCTGACAATAGCAGTTGAATTATTGCTAAGATGCATGATATTGCTGGTTTGTTGAGAAAAATCAATAAATACAGATCAGGCACAAACCATCATTAGGAAGCTGAGGTATATCAGATGGTTTACTATCAAAAGTGACAGGTCTTTCTGCTGACAACCACACTAAATGTATGTGACCATGAAATAAGTTTACACAAACGTTGATGCTTCAAAAGAACAAATAACACCGTAAAATGGCGGCTGTCAACCTTTTAATAAGGGCAGCATTGTTCTAATTTCGTTCAAATAAACAGACCAATCATCTTGAAAAAATAGTAAATGAAAGTTTTTATAGCAGCATACTTTGTCGCAGTCGCGAAAAGAGACAACATGTCTCTATAGCTCTCCATACTGATCAGACGGCAGCTTACAAAGAATACTTGACAAGCTATGGATTTGAGCGTTGGTGGTTGTAACAGTGATGCATTATGGGTTGATGTATCGATGCGATAAGATAGAAACGAGGATAACCTCGTACACTGTCTGAAACTATTTGAAGCCCCGTATATAACATTTATCGCCAACTATGCGATTTTATATTCATTCTTTGGTGCATATGTACTATTCTCTTACTTAAGTTGGTGGTGTCTCTTGGCATATTATTCAATCCTTCTACCTAACATAGCCGCAGGCATATTCACAGTAAGTGTTATTTTCTGGTTTATATCTCAAGACGACTTGAGTTACCGAATACCTGGGCCAAGACGCATGCACAATTCAGATCTTTGAGATACACGATCTAAATCTATTCCCCACGTAACAGGATGTTTTGGAAACGTCGATGTGGGCGAATCGGAAAGGCGAACAATGGTAAAACTGCATATAGGCCAGTAAAAAAAACATATAGACGAACAACGGATGCAGCCGTAATGAGTGATTAATAATGAAATTTGTTTCGTGCGGCAGATTTAAAAGCAAGCAGAGTTCTCAGGATTGTGATACAGCATTATCTGGCTGATCCTAAAGAATTGTATCGAACTATACAAAACACGTTTAGGCCTATACAACTCAATTCTGTGGTGGTAACGCCGCCTTCTACAATATGCGGATGTATTAGGAACGGTTCAAAAGCGTCTGTCTCTGCCCAAATAATCCTTCATTCTTGTTGCATTATTAGATGTAATACCTCACGCTGGGAAACGTATGAACAACACAAAAAGAAGCGTTATCATTATCAATATTTAACTACGGGTATGTAAGCTGCTACTGTTGCGTTTATTGAAGGTTTTAGCTCTTCAGAAATAATATGCTAAGCATTTCCTGCAACTTCCCTATTATCAACATTCCATCTTACTTAATGCAATGATAGATATCAAGTAGCAGGCGGGGTATATGCTGTTCACTTAAATGTTGGATATAGCTACTAAGGCCGTTAATTAATCACCCGCACGAACGTCACTAGGTAGTAAACATTGAAACACAATATCACACACAAGCTTGTATTGCCTCACATACCGAAAGCAGTATAATACATAGAGAGGCAGCGCATTGTCCGTCGCGACAGAATGGTAAAGTGTTTGGATATGGGCGACTCGCTTTATTGCTCAGCTTTCACTACGAACATCGCGATAGTCATGGCTTCCTTCCCCAGCTCACTGTTATAATGTTGTTTGACGGAGCGCAAAAGGAAAGGTCAATAACTGCCTACATATGCATTTTTTGTATGGGGATGATGTGCGCCAACGATAACAGGGGTCATATATTAATGCTTACATGTGCTCATTCAACTCGAATGCTTCTAAATAATCTCCCACAAGTGAGATCAACACTACGACGCTTTTAGATTTTCTGCCTGTCAATTTCAAGGCAAATTACTAGTTGTCGGGTTTAATAACGACAGTATACATCATTTCATGAGGTAATTTACCCAAGTAATCTATATTGGTTATGCGGGCCAGTCTATGTCTTTGTACAATATGTAACAACCTTTTACCACGCAACTCTATGAACGAACCTTATTTGCATTAAATATTAGCATGCTTTTGGTGCGTTTTGCACAGACTATATTAACACTGTACCCTATAACGAGAGTACTACTTGCAACGAAAACCCATCGACTGATGCACACGTGCAAATATATCGAACAATTTATTCTTAAAATGTGAGACCTCAACTAAGTCCATTAGCTAATCATTGAACTACTATTTCGCCATTTTGGCTTGCCGTTTGCAAATTGGGAAAGGTGTAAGAGCCACCGGTCACAAAACGTAATTACATGGATAGCCATTGTTACACTTATTGTAACAAAACGTCGATGACGCCACATGACCTATGAATATTGTAGGTAACCAAGAAGACCTTGCGTTGCAAGCATGACAACTAACCCAATAAATACAGAACTATCACACGAAAGGGAATCGTTGATTGCGGCTCGAATCCGGACAGGATATGATGACCATATTCCAGAACTCTCCACAGCGACAAGATTTCCTTTTTACTTGCATTGTTGATTCTGTCAAGAACACTGCATAACTTGACACCTCACTAATTGCTGACAGTTTATGCCCTATTGATCAGTCCGGAGACAATAAATTGCGTAAAATAACTACAGTTATATACAAAGTTTATGTTATATTGTAAAGACTCGCTGATCAACTTGCGGATGGAAAATGATTGAATTATTGTTTTTTACAGCAGCAGACTGGATATGGAGGAGAATGTGATCATTAATACACAACAAGATGCCATCATGTTTGCGGTTACTTCAACGCCAGCAATATTCGCACAGTGCTATAACAAAACATATATCTGTTTAAGAGAAACAACAGAGATAGTATGACTAATGATCCCAAAAAAGATATTGGTATATTATCTTGCAGGTGCATGGCGTGTGAGGACTGTAGCCATAAAAAATAAACACTACAGTTTCCGTGTTGCAGCCATCGGTTATGCGCGGTGGTATAACGTTTCGTATCTGTATATTGTCATTGTCATAACCAGTTAATGGATTTTGTCAAGGTTCATTCATCGACATTACAAAGAGGCAGTAGAGTTGATTTTGCGTGTACGTATATTACCATGTGTGCTAGTCCTGTGTATCGGTTTACCCACCCAAGATGCCCTAGACAGCCATAAGTTAATGTAGGTTAAATGACGAATCTTACCTGTATCTAGGGAGACTCCTTGGTTTCAGATTAATTAACGAATAGGTCAATGCAATCCGTTTGATATATTTGGCAACAATTAACCTCTCAGTGTCATTATTTGACGTAGTAAGGCAGTTTGTTCTATGCTTGCACACAATGTAAGCCTACTCAATGCATCGATGAATGCGAAACTGTGTTTGGCTGCATGTTTGATGATACATTTATCTTTAGCAACTAGAAAAGACAGAGTGTTTAGCTGATGGTAATGTTATATATCGCTTACAAATCCATTGACACACATGGTTATTCTTTCCCTGCTGGCAGTTCCATGTTTTTAAATGATATATTTTGTAACAAGAATATTGCTTTCTTTAGAAATAGTTTGTTTATTGATGAGAACAATGAATGGCCATGCGTTAGCATATAAATTTAACAAAAGAACTTGAAACAATAAGAAAAACAACAATATGTGCGTCGTATCGCTTGATTGAAATGGGCCTTGTTATTGTGGATAATACCTAGACTGATTGTTGTATTTCGACAATTATACACCCAGCAACGCTTTCCCATTCCATGATTGGCATGATGCTGGAGTTGGAATCATGATACAAGTGCAATATTTAGTTTACCTTCCAAGACATGTATTTTGAAAATAGGCCGGTCGCAAGTTAGATCCCGTAAGTACTATTAGTTGGTTGTTCGACACACTAATCGATACTTTATTTTAAATATCGTGATTTGCATAGAATGACATTGATTTTTTTTCAATTTGTCGCTGATCGTTAGCAATATCTAGTATTTATGTGCGCGACTATATATCAATGAGTCTTGGAAACGCGTCTGTAAATCAGCATTTGCTCAAATGAATTCGTTACACTAAAGATACAAACAAGCTCTTAAGTAGTAGGCGTATATTGATTGGTACACATAGCGTCATGTCAGTATGTTAATGCATAAAGTTTCTTCTAATCAGAGTCGTCAGAACGTCATTTAATCGACCATATATCCATGTTTGCGAAGGCTGTAGCTGCAAGAAAAGAACAGAGATGTCATCTTACTACAATATTGTGTGCAGGATGGCTGCGAGAAAACACGATATGCGCCTACGAATACATCTAATTATGCGAGAAATAATTAATCCCTCATTAAATATGACGATGCTGACAATGACAATGACAAGAATGATATTTTTGTACCATTTGAATATTGGTTCCGGTGCAATTTTGATGCAGTGTAAATTATGATAGACAACTGAAAAGGTCAAATGATTTTATATTCGTGATTGCTGTATTAAAGAATAGCGATTATACATGCGAATGCAATGTCATAACGGTTGTGAGCTGCCTTCATGATAATGATAAAACATCAGATGCAATAAGGAAATTTCGAAAGGAAGCTCTGATTTCAATAAAATATCAGTATTTAATTACTACTGAAATATATATTTGAACAGATATTGATGCGTCAAATCAAATAAATCACCGGATGTGCAAAAAGACGGGAGCGCTGATTGTTAAGCTGCAGCATTGATCTAGCTATCTCTGAAATTAATAAAGCCACATATCAATAACCGAAGTTTTGCAGAACGCATACGGTACAGAATGCAGATGCACAGGAGCAGAAATATTGTGTAAACGCCAGCAAACTGATCCTCTCTTTACATGCAAGAAACCCAATGGCTTGTTTCTGTTAATACATTTGAGTGAGGAAATAATGTACCAATGTTTGGATTATTTGCATGCGTTGTTCGCGGAATTGATGCAGACATTTGAGAACGTTTACACCATGTTCATTCTTTGCCTGTCTCAAGAGCCTGTCCAATGCAATGAACGTCCCAGTCCTCCCCACTCCGGCACTGCATCCACCGGATCCCAAAGGTTATATTGGCAAGCAAACATCGCATAATCGTTTTATGACTTATCACAGTAGCCAGCTACAATAAGTAAATGTCCCAATAAAGCTCAATATTGCTAAAACTTTAGTGATCATTTACCTGCAGTGGACGACAGATGATGTTCCAGAAATACAAATAGCTTTAATCCTATGGTAAAAACGCAACAGCGGAGCAATATTTTCAGGGACATCCTTGTCTGGCCATGCTGTGAATTGGAACTGATGGACAGACCGTCTTTGGCTGGAATCCGTTTCCTATGACAACAGATAAAAAGACAATATCAGAACACGAATGAGCAAAATAGAAATAGTTGTGTAACCAATTTGGTTTTGTCGCATTTTTTTTTCTGACAACGCCCTTAATCCTGAATTTTAGCTTTAATAAAACAGCTCGATTATTCCTTTTTTGGATTTATATATATATATGTATATAGCTTTAATAAAACAGCTCGATTATTCCTTTTTCATTAGCGCTCATTTATCCAAATGACACAAGGGACCGTGTAAAATTATAGAAAACAGCTCAAACAAACAAAAACGTTGCGTAGATATATATATATATATATTATAGATATAGATATATATATATATAGATATATATATATATATATATATATATATATATATATATATATATATATATATATATTTCTATATATATATATATAAAAGGAGCTAGATATATATATATATATATATATATATAATATAAGAGATATATCTATATATATATATATATATATATATCTATATATATATATCTGTCTTTCTCAGCATATATATATATATATATATATATATAGATATAGATCTCTATCTATATATATATATAGACATAGTCTCTATATATAATATGGATATATAGGAATATATATATACACTAATAGATTATATAAATCTATATATATATATATATATATATATATATCTATATATATATATATCATATATATCAGTTTATATATATGATCTATATATATCTATATATATATATCATATATAGCGCTCATCTATATATAAATGTGTATCCCAATAACACCCAAGTTAGGTAACGTACGCTCACAATTCACAGGTCCGAACAATTTCTTTCCGCACCTTTCGTCTGCATGAACACACTTGTTGGTAAGAATTAAAAACAAATAGTAGTATATGATACTGACGTCCTAAATAGCATTTCAGGTAATATCAACTTTCGTATTTTCATCCTCTTTTGTCAACATGACAGTGATGGAATTGTTTTAATTGTTTTCCTACCAGACCATTAGCCAATATGTATATATAATATATATATATATATATATATATATATATATATATATATATATATATATATATATATATATATATATATCTCTATATATATATAGCATATATATATATATATATATATATATATATATATTATATATATATCCCATTATATAATTTATATATATATGATCATATATATATATATATATATATATATATATATATATATATTATATATATATAATATTATACATATATATATATATATATTCATCGATATATATATATATATATATCATATATTTATATAATCCAAATAACACAGGTGTATATCCATAAATATATAAAAATATATATAGGTAATATATATATATAAAATATATATATATATAATATATATATATAGTATATATAAATATGTAAATAAATATATATACATATATATAGATATATATAAGTATTATATATATCTATATATATATATTATATATAATATTATATATATATATAAATTTATACATATACATATATATATATATTTATATATAAATATATATATATACATGTATATATATACATATATAGATATATATATATATATATATATACATATATCAAGTAAGCTTCATTTGCGCTCAGTATATATATATCAATATATATATAAATATATATATATATATATAATATATATATACAATTATATAAATATGTAAATATATACATATAGATGATTTAGGCTGCTTGATCAAATTTGGATTGATTGTTAGCCTTACTACTAGGTGGAATCAGCTAACAAAAGACCCAACTTTATATGTTTTGTTATGAGTAATCCTCTCTCTTCAATCGCCAACAGAAAGCAATCCAACGCTTAAAAACGTGACAGCATGTTCTGCAGCACATTTACCAATTACAGTCTTCTCTTCGTGTCAAAAATGAACGCTTCATATTGAATGCAGTTCACGCAGTTCATCCTTGTGCATTTGGCGAATCACTTAAACTTTGATTGATATTATTCAGATGATGTTCAGCGTTGTCCACTTGATGATTTATATGCTAATGCGTTTGATTTTTGCGTTTACGAGGGTTTTTTACGAATGACGCTTTGATTTTTCAAAGAATTTGAATCCTCTTCATAGGCAGCGTATATATAGGCTGCAAATATTGTGGCACAGAAGTGTAGTACGACTGTAGGTTCCTTGCGCATGAATGAACAACAATGAGACCTCCTAAAATGCCAGCCTATTTGAAATTGCGCGGGAATTGCATATGCATGAATATAGTACAGATTTGCTAAGTTATCGAAAACCATAGTCGATTGGCACAATACATGGGTCGATGGCATAGTATCATCATAGCCAATATGCATAACTCTTTAATAATCCATCATAAATACTGCTTAAGACACCAAATCATACACATACCCAGTCTCTATGTAGCAATAACGACTACAGATGTTGATGTTGGTTCACATTGATTTAATTACCACCCCCCCCCCCACCCAGCGACTTCGTATATTAACAGTGTTATCAACAAACTATCAATGATCAGTAGTAGCACACAAACATATAATTAATTTCAAAGTGTAATAATTGGCTTTTGTGTTTATACAGCATTAACACAGCAATTATGTGCAACTGGACGCTACATTTTTGTGTTGAAGCTAAGCCAAGATAGCATTGCCGCTCGCTCTCATTTACCCCTTTATACAAATTGCCATATACCACAGCATAGAGTTAGGTCGCTCGCGATTAAGACATCCATTATTCAACCGAAGCTTTGTATTCAGAGCATACACAGGAACATCAGTCGTCTGTTTATCCTCGCCATTTGCATAATGGATCTGCCACATTGAAATCTGACACTAACGGAACAAATGTCAAAACAAAGCGCCTAACATTACATGAATATAAGCGCGGTTGTTCAGAAACTCGATTGAGGTATTGCAATTTTTTCCAGCATGTCACAGCATGAAGCAAATATCTTGCTGAAATCAGACTGTTTATGGCGCTAGTTGGACAAAGCCTTAGAACTTCAGCATCTTTTTCACAAGTAATTTGCCTCGATGTTTGGTCGTTGGTGCTACATATGAAGAAGCTTTTGTATTCACCCTTGTCTTAAATAGGATTTATGGAGATTACTTTGTGCAGTGTATAATGGCAATAATGGCGCCGTGCCAAAGTACCAAGCTTAGTGTCAATCTACCACGTCTTGCGCAAGCTTAGCAAATTTCCTCTATATTCAATTAAATGCAATTCTCGCTAAATTGCTGACAGGTCGACATTATATGAGGACCCGTTGATGTTTATCCGTGCATTAGTAGCCTGCAGTCAGATTACACTGCTGTATTAATATACATCAAGCCTATCTAAATGCTGCCTGGTTAGCGGTCATGACGTTTGTGGTAATTTATACACAGTTCACGCATCAGTGAATAAAACATTTCAAAAGCCAAAGCAACCAAAATCGTCTGCGTTAAAAGCAGCCAATTCACACCGGTTCGTGAAATGCATCGAGGGAAGAAACGCGGGAATGGCTTGAACATGAAGTGTTGAATTTTGTACGCAGATAAGACAGCTATGGGATATGGTTAAATATTCAGCAACAGTGGCAAATTGTGCTACCTGAGGATGCCTGGTTTTGGGTTTTGAAACATTTGCACTTGGCGATTGAAAAGAAGGACCGACATGGACGAATTACACCATTACGACACGCGTTCGCGGATTCTTCTTGACACTAGAAATAAACATCACTTCAACTCCGGTCAGGAAGCGTTATTTTTCAGTCAAAACATAAAGGATTACTTATTTTCTTGCCATAGAAGCAATGACACGTTTCATGTGACTGTTAATCGGTCATAAGCCTTTACGCCTGAACAATCGCCTCTTGATTAGTATTGTGTAGGACGATAAGATATGGGGTTTTATGGCGTCGATCGCCGATACCATCAACTTATTTTGTGAAATGCATTTAGCACAACATGGGTTATTGCCGTCGCTAAAATTATTTTGCCAATATACGATGACTTGCGCTTGCTTTGCTAAATTCCTAAATCGACATGTTGGTGCTATCCCTGCGAAATTTCCCAACGCCGTTTGATGGGGCTATTCTCATGATAATTTGTGCATTGGTGACCGGCAGTATATGTTGCTTTGCTATAATACAAGCTCCTTATACAGCCTTTTTAAATGGTGCCCTTGAAGTGGGAGACACGTCTTTAAGAAATCATGTGCTCAAGTATTAATCCCATGCGATCGTGCATTACCATATAGACTATATTGAGGGCCCGAAGCAACTCCATTCAATCTATTGTGCTAAATAACTCTTCAAAGCTTTGATCCGGGTCCCTCCTTGAGGACTGAATGCTAATAAACCGAGGTCAAATAGCTAAGCAGCCTATTCTCAAGGCACTTTATAGACTCAAGCGGCATAAAACTAAATGGTTTCTGTGATGCTTCAACCAACACTTCCGACATGATTTCATTATATAAGTATAACTTTGCCGCCCTAATGCAGGTACTCAGGTAAATAACCAACGGTATCACTAATATGTGTTTCCGCTCACTTGTTTGATGTCTATCAAAGCGCGCTTTATAGCCATTTACAGATAAGCTTGCTACCCCGCCCCCTCTCTTGGATAACGAGCGCATGTTTAACAATAACGATGGCCCAAGCGGGCAGCTGGTTTCGTGCGATACGAAGTACATTATTCTTTCACGCCAATTTTGCATTAATGTTTATTCGTCAGACTACACTGCTGCGCGAGTATACTTCCTGCCTTTTCAAATGAAGACTGTGAAATGGGAACCACTTCTTTGAGAAACCAAAGGGATATTTGCAAAGCCTACATTAACTCGAACAATTCACGCATAAGCATACACACTATTTGGTTGACCAACGCTGCAAATCATCGACATTAAATCTATCGGAATTGAAATGCCTGAACTGCGTGCTACATGTAGCCTTCATTTTGATACGCAGAGATGGCGGCAATCGGAAGTGGATTACTATTTAATAGTAACGGATAATGTTCTGCTTGCAGTAGATGCTGCCTATATTGGATTTTTGATCGCCATCAGTTTGCGATAGGAAAGAGGGTCAGGTCATGTGTTAGTGGGTTCCATGGCGTACCAATGCTTAATATAACTTCAAATCTGATCAGCTAGCCTAAAGGGTAGGCTTCTTTTTCATAAGCCACCTGGCAATGGGCACAATGCAACTATTTCTGGCAAGGAAGCTTATACTTTAAGGCGATTATACACGCCCTGACATATGACCGTCGTTTCTGTAGGTTCTATATTTAGCAGTCTGGCCTCATCTGTATTTTGATGTAACCTGTCTGCTATCAAATTGCGTTCCGGATGTAAGTGTCCTTAAACTGAGCCATAATCGGAACTGGACATCAATCCTTGTGTAAGGACAACAGACGAGACCATAAACTCAGGCGGTCATTTGTATTGCACAATATTTCACATTTAATTGCTGCGCAATGAAATATCCCATACAGGTGCTCATAGATAATGTTCTGATTAGGGTACAGTTAATAATTCGTGTCCCGTCTTATAGATGAATGAAAGGTGGAACACGAATGTTGTGACTTGTCAGTGGCATCAGAAACATGTCATACCAATTCAAGACCAGTGACACTAGCTGCATGGTCAATGCCGGTGGGTGACCTATGGCGTAGCTGTACAAATGGTAACTTTCCGCTGCATTCTGGATTATCGACGTATATCACGTTACCGCATGCTTCTGTTTAAGCTCTCACGAAAACGTCTAATATGACTGCCAAAAGACATTCGGTTATTTCTATAGACTCAAGGCAGTAGCAGCTGTCTGCCACTCACTTCATTTTGTTTTGCAACTTATTCCATTTGTTGAGGGATTTTAACTTGACATATCAATTAGGAAAGGATTTGGGTTGACCATGTAAGCAATGAATAAAACGGCACAAGGCATGAAACTCCACATTATGTTCTATTTCACGGAACGAGGTATCTTGAGATTTGAGATACGGAACACATATAAATTCAGCATTCTATGCTGACTGAGCAGGTAAAGTAAACACACTGTGAGATCACAATTATTTGTTATCTTTAATATCGACGAATATCGGAAAACACGTCATATTTACAGTTATTATCTGTAATATCATGACAGTGGTCTCTATTTGTTATCTGTTCAATGATGATTAAGGGGACTACATACACATCTGCATGTGCTAATCGAGCTATTGCCCACGTAATTTAACGTCCGTTTCCTTGGGTTCCCTAATATTGTTTCTGTTGAAGAAATGAAAGCACTTGCCATTCATCTTGTGGAATGGAGACATAAGGTTTATCTATCATATCAAACTCATTATCAAATGGTTCTTCACAAATTCTATGGGACTATAATTTGCCACATTGGACGCAGGTGCATTTAGCACTGCTGATTATACCGCAGATGACCGCGAATACTAAAACAAATGAGCATGTCCCACATATGGAATTTACTACGTGCCAAATGTCTCGTTCAGCCTTCAATACATTTCAGTAATACTTGCTCCTGATTAGGTCATTTTTTATATGTGGCGGGGTATTAACGTACTCCATGAATCAACCCAAGTGTTCACCATTGAAACGTGCGAGATGAACTCTCGCTTTGGCCACCAGAAGGTAATGGAGCCCAGGTCGCGTATTGATGTAACAATATGTCATTCGTCCTAGATTTACTTGCTACCGAGTGTTTTACATGACCATTCGTCATATTACTTGGGCTAATTTGTACGAGAAACTTCGCATTAAATAAAAGGTTGAACTTCTAAGAATAAGCTTGATTGATAAAAAAACAAAATTGACTCTGCAGAGATTTGACGGAATAATATAAACCGACAATTCCCGGAAAGGTCAGCAATTGTATCATAAGGTATGTCATCAAAAGTACAGTGATGATTCGAAAATCAGCAGTAGCTTTCTATCAATACAAATCTTTGAAGCTTTATTACATCAATACAAAACCCCATAAATCCATTTTTGTTCGTATAAAAGACATAGTTATTTATTGTTCGATTAATGCTTCAAGGTCTGTTCCTCAAGAATCACCAACGATTAAACAATATCTAACACAACGTTTGTATTGATTGTATTGCAACTGTCCCTACGGGTTTGATGTGTTCATGGCATGACACCCGACTAATTCAAACCATGGAATAAATATATCTACAAAAGGCTGATGCCACACAGAACAAGTCACTGATTGACCCTGTAGATACATAACAATAACTCATTTCATCTGAGTGCATCCTAATATATGGTCATTAAATCACATCTTGATATAAATCATCAGAGGGTCCAAGATGTAACATGGTATCTACTGTGGTATCCTCATGCTTTAGTGAAAGAGCTTGTCGCGGAGCTACATAGGCACACAGCACAACTACATTAAATTTAAGTAATACAGCCTAACAGTCCTCCCGAGCACGCTATTAAGCTTGGTCAGAACGTTGATGTTTTAGTTACCTCTGTGCTACAGCCTTTGTAATCAAACATCATAGCTTACTCTTGACCATGCTCATTTATTGCTGTCCAATCATTGCACAACTAAAAGCATGTCATCATAACGCAATGCTGATTGGCCAATAATCTACATAATAGTGACATAGTCGCATTTGCAGCTTACAACGAACATCTGACAGCGCTTAAAATGTCTCGCTATTGCCTCGGTATATGCACATTATTTGCAATAAAATATAGTCACGCAATCTAGTTACACGCTGTAAAAGAACATGTACTCAGTTTCAAATGCATATGTGAAAACCATTTAAATGACCTTGAACCATACATCAAATCGCATCCAAGTAAGTATCGACGACTTGAGGAAGAATATCCAGTTGCTGATCATTAATCAGAAATCGCTAAATTATACGTTGATCTTGAGGACTGTCATTAATGTAATTCAAGGCTTTTTTGTATATCAATTAAGCTGATGTCGAATATCCCCATTTGTCATCTACACCTGAACCTGATCGTAAATAATGTTTGGCATATCTTGTGCGAAATTACCACCACGTGCTGGCAAATGTTCTGGCTTATAATTCAGACTAAGAACAAATCCTGGGCAACATTGGCAGTAAAGTGTGCAGTTATTTTACCTTCGGGACTCAGGCATTGGCTGCAATTTATAGCTGCATACTCGACCAATCAGTCCCTTGGGGAGGTGACTAATTGGGTGATATGAACAGGACTCAGCTGCGTTCGTACATACAATTTGCGAACAGTAACATCACGGTGTAAAAAGCACATAACGTCACAGATAGAGTCATGGACAATGCAAAACACCAATGTGTATTGGACATGGACCCGATCATAAAAGGTGCATGCATAAAAGGCCTGTGCATTACATTAATTACGTCGGTCCTTTGGGTTATAATTGCAGTCATGCGAGTAGTTATTTGCTAACAAGTGTTGACAAATCGACACATTTCCCCAGTAACGTCATAAACAGGATGCACTGTCTTCTAAATCATCAGGAAAGGTGACAGCTCCGGCCGCAATAAGTAGAATAGATTACATAGTAGATCAATATCACGGCAAGCATTATCTCGATACGCATGATACCTCAACATGGCCTCGACCATGAATACGTTTTAGTGCTTAATTATAACAACGGGGTTGTCTCCAGCATTTTGAACACGTCAATCGTCAAACGACAATATTATTAACTACCAAACAGGCGTCGAAAAAGCTAGGCTACGCATCAAAGACCCGTGATATAATTGTCCTGTTTAATTTATTTGTTGTGGGCATATGAAAAACAAAATTCAATATTCGGCATTCGCATCTGCGTCATAAATTAGATATTTTATTATGTTAATGCCATATTTGCATTGCTATTAATAGCATTCAGATTTCATATAACTTAATCGCCGCTTCACCCGATATGCCGCTATAATCAATGCTACAGCTAGCGAGCACGTGTAATAGCAAACAATCTCACGATCGAGGTACGTGTGTTTTGTTGTTATCTCTTTTGCCTCTTTTAATTCACTGGTGAAAAATGTGCCTCTTATTATTCAATTGTAAAGCGTATAGTTATCCATGGAATATAAAATATGTCATTGTCTTGACCCTCTCCGTAAGTAAGTGTTTCAGCTCGGGGAGTTAATCCATTCGCCTAAATGTTAATACTCTTGTATTGTCAAATTCAAAGCAGCAATCTTTGTTTTGTAATTATTGTATCCCTGCTGTCTTTGAATTCCGTTAACTGTGTTGCTTTTGATGAATGAATAGACCAACGCTTATGATGAAACTGCCGGCTAATGGGTGCAGTATCTTTTGTGTACAATGTGCGACAAAGTTAGACAAAACTCTTGCGACAAGAATGCACAAACTTATTTCCGAAGTTAAGTCTGCAGTAGGTAAGATTACACTCCTTGCCAAGGATATTAGCTAAAACTCACCTATCACCACTGTAGTCGCCCCGAATGGTGTAGTGTAGATATTGCTAATGTTCGACCGTCTTTGTAAGCGCCATTGACAGCAGGGACGATAATGCTTACCTTCATAGGCATAACCTTGTGGAATAAATATAAACAAGACAAACTCAAACCCTCTAACGTCGCTGGTCAATGTCAGCTACACATGCATAATTGCCTCAAGGGTTTAACACCTTGTGTCCTAATGATATGCTAATACAAGCAATTAGGCATCGTGGCCGGCATTGAAGGGTAGCATAAGATAGTTAGTGGAGTTGAAATTCACAGTACCATGCAAAAGCGCACAGGTGTACATGTTGTTTAATTGTTAGTGTTTCCCCCCAAACTGGGAGCTAATCAGTAACATCCGCCCCTGATGTGTGGTAAATTGTTAATCAAGATTACTTTGCTCCAGACGACCATGCTCATAACTTCCAACAAGGCTCTGACAAGTCATCAGTCAAATAGGTTGATAAATGCTTTTTTATCTCATACAAATAATACAATGGTAAAATTGCATATAGGTCAGTAATAAACAATATAGACGCACAATGGATGCAGCTGTAATGATTGATTAACCTTAAAAAATGTTTCGTGCTGCTGATTTGAAGGCATACAGAAGTTCTCATGATTGCGAGACTGTATTAAGTGGGTGATCCTAAAGAATATGCAAATATCGAACCATGCAGATATAATTTTAGGCCTTCACAACTCAATTCTGTTGTGGTCATGCTGCCTTCAACAATATGCGGACATATTAGGAACGGTTCAAAGTTGCAGGCGGGGTATATGCTGTTCACTCAAATGTTGGATAAAACTGCTAAGGCCGCTAATTAATCTACCGTACGAACGTACTGTGCAGTAAACCTTGCACCACAATAGCACACACAAGCTGACGACACTTAACAACTGTTAACTTTCAGTTGTAACTAACCTGCTATCCGCATTGGGTAGTTATTCTCTTGCGTGGTCGGATATCAAATTCTTTGGTATACTTAGCATCGTCGTAAGACATGCATTGCCTATGAAGCCGAAAACAGTACAATACCAAAGGAGGCTGCGCATTGCCCTTTGCAACGGATTGGTAAAGTTTTTGGGTATGAGCGACTAGATTTATGGCTCAGCTTTCCCTAAGGACATCGCGGAATTCATGGCTTCTCTCCCCAGCTCACCTATATAATGTTGTTTGACGGATCGCAAAAGAAACGGTCAATAAATGCCTACAAATGCATTTTGTACGGGGTTGATGTGTGCAAACGATATCAGGGGTCATATTGTGGTGGTTTTATTGGGTAGGTTTTGCCAATCTACTGTGGCAAACGCTATACTATGCATGCATATAATATTAACATGAAAATAAGATGTAGGTCCACTATTTATTTGGCTTCATTAATGCTTGCGTGTACGTCATTAAACAGCGCGCATGTTGCTTATTCAACTCGAATGCTTCTAAATAATCCTTTGCAAGCGAGATCAACACTACGACGCTTTGATATTTTCTGCCTGTCAATAGTTGTCGGAGTAAATAACGCCAGTAGACATCATTTCATTGCCTAATTTGCCCAAGAGAAGTATATTGGTTATGCGGGCCAATCCATGTCTTTGTACAATAGGTAGCAACCCGTCACACTAAAACTCGATAAATGAACTTTATTTGCATTAAATATAATTATGCTTTTAGTGCGTTATGTACAGTCTGTACCATAAACCGAGAGTATTACTTGCCACGAAACCTGTCAACTGGTGCACACGTATAAATATATTGAACAATTCATTCTTAAAACACCTTGAGTTCATTATTCTTTTCAAACGCGCGACCTTTACAAAGTCCTGCAGCTAATCAATGAACTACTATTTCGTCATTTTGGCTTGCCAATTACAAATTGGGGTAAGTGTAAGATATCCTGGTCACGATACGTAATTACATGGTTAGCCATAGTAACACTTATTGTCAGGAAACGTTGAGGACGTCACATGACCTAAGCATATTGTAGGTAGCCAAGAAGGCAACAGAAAACCGTGCGTTGAAAGCATGATAACTAACTCAATAAACACAGAACTAATACACGGAAGGAACTCGTTAACTGCGGTACGAATCTGGACACGATATGATGGCCGTATTCCAGGACTCTCCACAGCGACCAGAATTCCTATTGACTTGCGTTGCTGATTCTGTCAAGAACACTGCATTACTTGACACCTTACTAATGGCTGACCTCATATGCCGTATTGATTAGACGGGAGACAATTAATTGCGTAAAATAACTTAATTGCGTAAAATAACTGAGTTATATACAAAGTTTATGTTATATTGGTTGTGCAACTGCATATGTCCAAATGTAAGGAAATGACTGACAAAGCACCCCTGCATACTGCAATGCATGGGTGGTAAATGGCGAATAGGTTCATGACCAATTCGTTTGATAGATTCGGCATGCCGAGCTTCGGTCTCTAGATGGACCCCTTGGTTACAGATTAATTAACGAATAGGTTCATGCAATTCGTTTGATAGATTCGGCAGCAATTAGCTTCGCAGCGGCATTACGTTACGTACTTATGCGTTGTAAGCCTTCTAAATTGATGGATGAATGCGTTTCGCTGCATGTTTGACGACATTAATCTCATTGATTCTTCCACAAAACACCAACTAGAACAGCCAGAATATTTAGCTGTGGGTTATATGTCGCTTAAAAATCCATTGACACACATGGTTATTTAATTAACTACAAAGCAATCAAATCTTTCCTTGGTGGCAGTTTCATGTTTTAAAATGAAACATTTTGTAACCAAAATAATGCTTTCTTTAGAAATAGTTTGTTTATTGACAAGAACAATGAATGGCCATGCGACAGCAAATAAATTTACCAAAGGACTCGAAGCAATTGATAAAAGAACAATATTTGCATCGCATCACAAAATTGAATCGGGCCTTGTGACAGTGGTTAATGCTAGACTGATTGCTGTATATCGACAATTAGACACCCAGCACCGCTTCCCACTGCATGATTGGCATGATGCTTAAGTGGCAATCAGGATACAGGTGGTACTTTATTTTATCTTTCAAGCCATATAGTTTGAAAATAGGCCGGTCGCCAGTTAGATCCCGTAGTTACCATTAGTTGGTTGTTCGACACACTAATCGATACTTCATTAGGCTATTTAAAACATCGTGATTCGCATAAAATGACATTGGATTCGTTCAGTTTGTCACTAAACGTTACCAATATATAGTATTTATGTACGCGTCTATTGATCAATGAGTCGTGGAAACGCGTCTGTGCAAAGGCATTTCCTCAAATGAATTCATTACACTAAAGATACAACAAAGCTGTACAAAGTAGTATACGTACAATGAATGACAAGTCAGTATGTTGATGCATCAATATTTATCTGTTCAGAGTCGCCAGAAAGTCATTAAATCGACTTTATGTCCATCTTCGCGAAGGCTAAAGCTGCAGTAACAAAAGAGCAAAAATGTCATCTCACTAAGCATATCGTATAGAGGATGGCTGCGAGAAAACGCATTATTCGCCAATGCATACTTCTAATCATGCAAGAACTAATTCATTACTCGTTAAATATGACAATGCTCACGATGACGGTTCTGCGAAAGAGCAAGAATGATTTGAATATTGGTTCCGGTGCTATTTTGATGCAGTATGAATTATGATAGACAACTGAAACGGTCATATTTTTCTACGTTCGTGATTGCATTTATAATAATAAATAAATCAGCAGGTGTTATTGGGAATTTCCAATAGGAAGCTCTGATTTCAATAAATTATCAGCATTTATTTACCGATGAACAAACATATATTTGAACATATATTGATGCGTCATATAAAATAAACCGCAGGTAGTGCAAAAGGAAAGAAGCGGTGATTTTTAAGCAGATACATTGATCAAGCCAGCTCTGAAATGAATAAATCCATCTATCAGTAATCGAGATGTTGCTGAACGCAAGGGAACAGCATGTAGATGCACAGGAGTAGAAATGTTGTGTTAACGCCGGCAAACTAAACCTCTCTTTACATGCAAGAAACATTCGCAACTACCGATATATTACTGCACGGTACTGTCACGATAGTAGTGGTATATCTATCATTTTCATCAGGCAGATAACGTTGGCCATAAGATCATAAGGTCACATCGAGGACAAAATGTAACGCATAATTCGTTTAAGCAGAAGGAACAGATACCTGCACTATAATATAGAACAGCAGTTTAACGTGGCACTAAGCATATCGACCTTTAGGCTCTGATCCAATTGCTAGTTACAGGGGCTGCTCGAATGGTTAGTTACATGTGCCTATACAATGGCTAGTTTCAGGCGTTGCAACATTGGCTAGTTACTACAGGTGCTGCGGAAACGGTTCACTACTGGCGCAGCTCCAATGTCTTGTTGCAGGCAATGCACGAATGGCTTGTAACGGGTGCGGCTTTAGTGGTTAATTACAGGTGTTATTCCAATGGTTAGTAACAGTACGCTACGAATTGGCCAGGGTTTTGCTGCAAAATATGCACTTTTCCCATTTCTTCGCACCAATGTTATCCTAGCCATGCATTCCAATGATTTCCACACTCGTTGTAAAAGGTGGACATTATATTGACAAAAGGAATGCAGCCTTTCTGTATACAAATCGGTCTGTGAATCTAATCTATTTCAGTTATTAACAGAAACAGCAAAGTCAGTTCCTTTTTCGAGGTCGCAAATAGCGTTTGACTTGATCTTGAATCATTAATCAATGTCTTTGCGTTTCATTGTAGCAGAACATGTTTATCCCTACGGGATTGACTTGTTGTTGTCGGGGTAACTTATGTGACAGTGAGGCCTTGAGTTCCCTTCCGAGAGCAGCCATTCTCAATCTATATTGGTAAGCACACAACGTTTCAAGTCTGCTTATCCATGCACTCATGTCGCCGTTGATCGATTGCTACTAGATCAACAATACTACTCTTTACCAAAACGCTATGGAAATAAGAATATGTATATACTTCTTATGCAAGGTAAGTTTGAATGGTAAAGTGATCTGTAATATTATGTAATGATTTACAAGTCCCAACACTAACTGTCTGCTCTCACACTTTGTGATAAGTAACCTTACTTACCTGAGCATATTAGAATATAAAGATATATCATCGATAATTTTGCGCGGAATGTGTAAGCCATTGATTATTGTGCAACTATTGTTTTCTTTTTGCATCTTGCCTTGCAGATTCCGACGCAAAAAATCGTCTTAAGCGTTCAGTGTGTGGATTCGTGATCCTTCCAAAACCCCACTTTGCCTGTACGACTGCTCTACTGCATGAATGACCCCCTGATCCTATTCACTTGAGATCTCCCCCAGAGTGGAATCGTCCATTTGTTTGTTTGACATATATATAGTGCTTTACACTGTGCTCGGTTAAAATGCCCGGAAGATCGTTGGTATGTTATGAGCCTAGTTTTATTACTAGAAGCAAAGCTTGATATTATCTAAACCTTCTTAACATTATGTCAACAGCACTATCAAGATCTATAACGGGCCCCGAGACCGACCCCGGGGGGACACGGCTATTTACACTTGTCCATTAGTTTCTATACCATTTATCTCCTTCTTCAATTACTCGGCTCTAGATTTATGAAAGCTAATACTTCACCACAGTTACCATGAGCCATACGTTTAACCAGCTTATCGCTAGTACGGAGCTTGATTCAATTAAATTACATCGACAGAACCCACAGTGTGAACGCTTCATGTTGGATGCAGTTCACACAATTCTTTCTTCTGCATTGTCTTTAACTGATTTAAGGCAGAAGATGTTCAGCTTCTGTCTACTTGATGGTTTATATTTGAGTTTATGAGGGCTTTTCCAAATTACCTATTGGTTTTTCAAAGAAGTTGTTCCCACTTCACAGGCAGCATTTATAAAGGCTGGATATACTATGGCACAGAAGTGTGGTCTGACTATGGGTTCCTTACCCACGAATACAACAATGAGACATCCTTAAATGGAAGCCTATTGGAAATTGCGCGGGAATTGCATTTGCATGAATATAATACAGATTTGCTTATCAGATAAAAACCATAATTGATTGGTACAATACCTGAGAAAATGGCGTTGTATCATTATTGCCAATTAGCATAACTCAAAATAATCTTCATAAATCCTGTTTAAGGTACCGAATCATAAACAGACCCAGTCCATATGTAGCAATAACGTCTACAGGTGGAATTTACATAGGCGAGTTCATTGTAAGGACCCAAGGCCATGTCTATCCCTAACAACAAAGAGTCAGGTTGTGGTAGCATGTTCTAAACACTAGTCCAGCGCGTTAGTTTTTAAATGTAACGAACGCTATAAGGTGTGTACCGCATTTTAGAAAAGAAATGAACAGCTGATTAGATGAGATTGTTTTTGGAACAGCGCATATTTGAGTATAGGCGACATGTCAATTATGACAGCTGATTGGTGTACATTACCGCGAGTGAAGCATGAGTAGTTATTGCTGACTGCCCTGGCAATATTTCAATTCCCACGATCAATGAACGAATTATTTACAACGAGGTTCATTCATTGTGGCCTCTTTATTTATTGTGGTGTGAGATAGTGATATAATATGGTTCATTTAACAGCAACGTCCACGTTGTGAGGAAACCCGAACATAAGATGTGCGGGTGTTATGCATTTGGATTTGATACGGCATTGTACGGTTTGTATTGACTTTGACCTTTGGCTCGGCCCTCGCAGTCAGTTGCATCATTCATTCGAAATTGACGTCCGATGTGAGAATAATATAGCTAGCATCGCAGCTGCAAACCAATAACCCACCTGGGAGCGAACTATTATTATTCTATTTGGCCATCGCGGTTGTAATAAATGAGCTCGTCATGCAAGGGTGGGAGAGGGGTAGCACGGTTTGAGGCTTAGTTCTATATGGCTACATTTGGTGGACATCGAGCATGATTGCGGAAAATCTGTTAGTCATGCAGCGGGACATTCAAAAGAGTAATTGCATTGGGGTAGCCCAGTGGTACTAACATAAAGAGATCATGTCGGAAGCGTTTGTGGGAGCGCCATAAAATCCATTTTTATGCTGTTACAGTCTATTAAGTACCTTGATAATAGGCTGTTGGCCTATTAGTTCAAAAATTAATTTGCGTTTAGTTCAAAAGGAGGGACCAAAGCTTTTAGGGGAGGCTATATCTAATCAGCAGGTGCACAACGTCTCTCCATAATCGTATGACGCGCTGAAGAAGAGGGTGATCAGTGATCGCATGCATAAATATAGTGCCTTCGTTTGAGCTTTCCAGCTGTTCACAATTTAACAAATATTGTATGCCACGGTCATGACCCATGCATGGGTAAATATGTCTGCGACAAACCTACTCGATCCGTCGATTAATGCAATAGATCTGACAAGCTTATTCCTGGCACTGACGGCGGCAACGGTGGCGCTTTCTAACGCCGGCGCTGCTCTTTGTCATTCATCAGGTTTTGGCAAGCCAGATAATGGAACAAGAAAAATAGCTTGGTCACGATAACATTAGTCACGTAATAATAGGCGTTACAATCTGTTCTTAAGATTTATCGTCATAATGAAATTCGCTCGGCGAATGTAAGCAAATATGTAAAAAGTTGAACAAAAAGCGGAATACATCTCGCCATTCAGCACAATTATGTTGATATAATATATTTTGGGGATGTTAGGACGTAAATGTTCGATACCCGTGTCACTCCAAGTTGATATTACGTTTAGAAAAGGGAAGGACTCGTTTCTCCTGTCCAGTCACAAACCATATAGCATTTTGTGGCATTCTTTTCTAAGGGGAATGCCTCAAAATTAATGTTTCTGTAATGCAAGTTTGAGAGTAAAGCAAAAATAAAGTGCAGATAATATTATGTGCACGAATGAAATAATGTTACCAATGCATCGTACCAAACTGCTGTCGCATTGATGATTATTAGAACAACTTACACAACACTGGGTTGACAGTTCTAGTTTCGTTAAGTCTGATTCTCGCCATTGGTATACACCAACAGGCTGTAAGTTGCTACTTAAGTCTCTTTTGTATTTTCTATTCTCATACCGTAAAGCGATCTGTGCTATAAAACACCATAAATCTGAAACAGTGGCGTAGTTTTGTTTGATGCATGTTTACGAAGTACTTAACAAGTGATCGCCACGTCTACAACAGATAAATAGAGCTAGTAAGCGTGAACTTAAAGCACCTATCAAAAGCGCTTGGTCTGGTCCATATACAAGTTGCCATATACCACAGCATAGAGTTAGGTCGCTCGTAATTAAAACGTCCATTATTCAACCAAAACTTTATATTCTGAGCATACACAGGGACATCAGTTTATCCTCGCTATTTGCATAATGGATCTGCAAGATATAAACTTGACACTAACAGAATACGTATCAGAACAAGGTGCCTTTTCTGGCGCAAACTGTTCTCTATTTTACATTATATGAATATAAGCACGTTGTTCAGACACATAGTTTGATTTTATGGCAATCAAAGGCTGATTACACGGCGGAAGACACTCGGAATTTGAAGTGTATCGTATCAAAAGATAAATCTTGTGGCATCTGTATGCATTAATGAATGGGGAAATTGCACCAACTGGCTATGATATATCAAGCTAACTCGTTGATTATTAAATCAATAAAATATTGATTGCCAAACTACGTGGACAAATAATGCTCTTTCAATATGTATTGCAACGCGCCTCAACCAAGACACCCTCGAGAGATGGAGTGCATAGTAATCTTGTGGAATTTATGACTGGCTGTACTATTTTGTTCAAGGCTGATTGATGATTTTGTGATGCTTAAAACTTTTGGATCAGTGCTTGCCTTCTTGAGGCCACATCTGTATGGTTGAATATGCATTTCATGCCTGTTCATACATCATCAAGTAAACTGACAGCTGTATACGCCCAAACAACGCTTACAAGAAGCTTTTATATTGTTGACAATGATTATTGTTTACTTTATTTACTGGAATATTTATTTATTTACCTCAGTGCTAAATTTTCCGGGAATATATTAGGAACAGTGGCTCCATCAATACCTTATCCATACAACATCGACACTCCGGGCGAGGCTCGTGATTGCACTAATACCCTCATACACATCACAACACAACGCTAGTCTATATTTGAAAATGTGCATTTGACTCTTCCTGTTGGGTGCCGTATCGCCTTGTGGTGGTCCTAGAGAGTAAGGGATTGTTCTTATTAAATTGGCGATCAGAGCCAGGATGCAAAGAATATATAAGAAAGTAACACCTGGTACTCCTGACTGAAATCAATTGAAATTGCTTAATTTAGCGGACTGTTTCTTTTCCATGCATTTAGAAAGCTTTGATAAGAATAGATTTAGTTACCTTTTCTTCTCTCTGATCCCCTTTACTGTTATGGTGAAATACCCCTTCAACCCAGCCAACATGCTCCTAATAATTGCAACCCTCACCCCCTATCCTGACACTCATCTCAACACTGACCCAGCGTTCACAGCAACCACTGTTCCATCCTGACCTCGCTAATTCCATCCCAGATATCACAGATATCCAAGCAAAAAAAAGCTGCGTATTCAATATAATCTATCAGGGCGGAAATATTTGTTTCACCTGTCACTTGTAGATAGCTTACCTTATAAGGCATCTCACAACAAGTATTTAAAGAGATTCGCCAACCATCGGTTTCGAACATTCGCACTCAAATCAGGCTGCTTGTGGCGCTAGTTTGACACTGTCTCAGTACTATAGTTCAATGTTTTTCACAATTGAATTGCCCCGAAGTTTGGTCGTTGGTGCTACTTGTAGACAAGCTTTTGTATGCACCTGCGTCTTAAATACGATTTATAGAGATTAATTTGTGCAGTATATATTGGTAATAATAGACCCATGCCATAGTACCAAGCTTAGTGTCAATCTATCATCACTTGCGCAAGCTTAGCAAATTTCCTCAATATTCAAGCATATGCTATTCTCGCTCAATTGCCCACAGGCCGACATTATATGAGGCCCCGTTGATGTTTATTGGTGCGTTAGTAGCCTGCAGTCAGACTACACTGCTGTGTTTATATATATCAAGTCAATTCAAATGCTGCCTGGTTAGCAGTCATGACGTTTTTTTTGTAATTTAATTACAGTTCACGCATTAGTGAATAAAACATTTCAAAAGCCAAAGTTACCAAAATCGTCTGCATTAAAGGCAGCCAAATCAAACCAGTTCGTGAAATGCATCGAGGAAAGAAATGCGGGAGTTGCATGAAATGTGATGTGTCGATTTTTTGTACTCAGATAAGAAAGCTATCGGATATGATTTAATATTCAACAACAGTGGCAAATTGTGATTCTTGCAGAAGATGATGCCTGGTTTGGAGTTTTAGAAAATTTGCATTTGGCGATTAATTAAAAAAAGGGATCGATATGGAAGAATTACAACTATTACGACTCGCGCTAGCGGATTTCACGTGACACTAGTAATAAACATCACTTTAACTCCGATCAGGCAGCATAAAGTAGAAGTATGAGTTATTTGTCAGTAAAAACATAAAGGATTACTTATTTTCCTGCCATAGAAGCAATTACACGTTTCAGGTCACTGTGCGGCCCGTTGATCAGACATAAGCCCTTACGCCTGGACAATCGCCACTTGATTAGTATTGTGTAGGACGCTAACATTTGGGGTTTCATGGCGTCGATCGCTGTTACAATCGGATTATTTTGTGCAATACATTTAGCCAAACATGGTTTATTATAGCCGCCAAAAGTGATTTGCCGATGTACCATGGCTTGCGCTTGCTCCACTGAATTCCAAAATCGTCATGTAAGTGCAATCCCCGCGAATTGCCCACTCACCGCCATTTGATGGGGTCATTCTCATATTATTCTGTGCATCGGTGACCGGCAATCTATTTTGATTTGCTAATACAAACTCCTTATGCAGCCTATTCAAACTGTGCCTGTGAAGCGGGAGAGAGGTCGTTGAGAAATCACGTGCTCAATTATTAATCCCATGAAATCGTGCATTGACATAGAGACTAGATGGAAGGCCGTAGCAGACAACATCATCTCCATTCAATTTATTGTGCTAAAATATTCGTCAAAGCTCTGATCCTGGTCCCTCCTTGAGGACTGAATCCAAATAAAATGAGGTCAAATAGAATCAAACCAAATGGCTTCTGCGGTGCTCCAGCTGACGCTTCCGACATGATTTCATTTTGTAAGTATAACTTTGCTGCGCTAATGCGCAAGTACTCAGTTGAATAATCTGTATGACTAATTTTTTTTTCAGCTAACTTGTTTGATGTGTACCAAAGCGCGCTTTATAGACATTTACAAGTTGTATTACCTATTTGTATATATCTCTCTGTCTTTCTAGTCTTTCGAATATCGAACGATGTATAGCATCCATAATTACACATTAAAGGCCTTATGATATCGCAATATAATCAAATATCACAATAAAGACCTGTTAGTTAGCAATTCTCTAAAACAGCATCTGAAGTCTTTATTTATCTAAACGTTTTTAATCCTGTAACGTCATCCAACCGCAGATGTTTATATCATCCCAAGCTTATCAAATTGCATGTCAATATCTCATTTTAAGACGATTATACACGCCCTGACATCTGACCGTCGTTTCTATAGATTTTATAGCGGCAAACATATTTCTTGAAAGGAAGCTTATGCGTTGCGTCAATTTAGGACGAGCTAGAAAGTAGTATGCAGTTTGGCATAATCTGTATGGTGAGTTAACCTGCTTGCTATCAAATTGCATTCCCGGGGGATGTTACGTTAGGTGGCCTTAAACTTTGCAATGATCAGAACTGGCCATTAATCCTTATGTAAGGAAAACCGACCAGACCTTAAACTCAGACGGTCATTTGTATTGCACAATATTTCACATTTAATTGCTTCGGATCGTAACTTGACAGATACATTAGAAAAACGATTTGGGTTGACCATGTAGGCAGTGAATGAAGAGACGCAAGGCATGAAGCTCTACTTTATGTTATATTTCACGGAACGAGGCAACTTGAGATTTGACACGGGACGTCTTTGAGTTCAGCATTCTCTGTAGACCAAGCAGTTAAGGTAAACACGCTGTGAGATCACAATTATTTTTAATCTTTATCATCGATGAATATAGGCAAACATGCCACATTTAGTTATCATTAATTTTCTCATGACAGTGGTCTCTATTTGTCATCTGTTCAAATTACCTACGTGATACACATCTGCATGTGTTTAGAGCTATCTACCACCATCCTTTCAAATTACGTTTTCTTGTTGGCTCATTTGGTATAAGAAGCTGTAAATATCTTCAAAAATCCCTACGAAATTTATTTGCTGCATGTGACGCAGGTGCATTTAGCAACTGATTATACCACAAACCATGGAACGAATATATCAACTAAAAGCTGATGCTACACAGAACGAGTCACCTTGTGTGGCGGGGTATTGGCCCCCGTAACTTAACCCTATGATATAACAATTTCCAATTTCATCTAAGTGCATCCTAGCCAATGGCCATTAGATCACATCTGCCAATAAAACATCAGAGCATCCGAGATGTAACATGAGAACTACGATACTATCTCCGTGCATTTAGTGAAAGAGCTTGTCGCGGAGCGAAATTGGCACACAGCATTAATACATTGAATTAACCTAATAGAGCAGACCAGTCCTCCCGAGCACGCCATTTATCGGTGCTACAGCCGCCTTCGTAATCAAAAATCATAGCCTAACTCAGCGTAGATCATAGCGTCACTCTTGACCAGTCTCATTTTTATTTTCCACTCATTGCACGATTAAAAGATTAGCTGATTAGCCAATAATCCGCATAACAGTGACACGGACGCAATTGCAGCTAACAACGAAGATTAGACATCGCTTCAAATATCGCCCCATTGCGTCGATATATACACATTATTGGAAATACAATGTTGTTACACATCTGACACGCTGTAATAGAACATGTTTGCAGTTTCAAATGCACATGTGAAAACCATTTAGATCATCTCATTTTGAACATAACATTCAATCGCATCCAATAAGTATCGACAACTCGATGGCGAGTATCCAGTTGCTGATCATTAACCAATATAAGGAATATACATTATTAATATTGAAGATGTATTATATAAGACAACTGCTATTGATTGTTCGTGTTTGAAATATCATAAATAATATATTTTGGTTAAAATTACTGTATATCGTACGATGTTGACATTCTGCTACACTTGCTGACACAAAAATAACTCTGCATTATCTCGTGGAGCTCTTGGTGTGACGTCTGTTAATAAATAAAAGCTATTAAATCAATAAATTAATAGCAATAATCGTTTCTGCACTTATATGATTATTTCGAGGACCTCACAGAGGAAGAATTCGGGTCGACAAGATTTTATTTTTACTAGACGAAATAAGACAGATGAAGCTCGTGTTCTTCCCTATACATTCGCAAGTGGATGTTGACAGCAATATACTGTCCACAGAGTTGACCACCATCTCTAAACAAAGTATTATGTAATGCATTTTGCTGAATATACACCGATAGTCCTTTGTCATATTACCGGGCAAGCACCAACAAATTGGCTTTTAAATCGACCTTGTCTGAAATTATGATGATTGCCATGACTTAGATGCAAGGGCATGTATTGTACATAAAAACAAGTTGTTGGCGGAGCTTGGCTTGCATTTCTAGCGTCAAGTAAGCAGACTACAGCTCATGATTGCCAATATCAGAATTGCATGAAGCGTTTAGGAACGCATGAATTTCCGAGATATTTAGATTGGGGGCACTGTACCATCAAAAACGTACCGACCAAATTCCCGCTCTTACCTACTGAATCAAACCGTTTGCCGTAGAAAGCAAAAGTCAATCAAAAACCGCTCCAGCCTAATTTCGAGTAAAATAGCATAAAGCGCGCGACCAAATGATTTAGGTCACGATTTGTGTTCAGTTATGTAAGTTCTAACTCAATTTCATACAGAAAAAACGTACATGAAAGGTGATGTTTATCGTCTACTGTTTCTACTTTCGTGCTCACAGGGCGATGCTTTTCCCATAGACCGACCTTGTAGCAGAAGACCATGTATGTAGAGGATTAACACCAAGCACGGTTTGAACCAGTGCGTGACAATACAGCACTGCACTACGAGCAAACTCCCCTATAATGTGATAACACGCCACTTCGATGACACAGTAGGTACCAAGTGAATATATGACAGAGAGCTCTGGTCGTTCATATGTTTTATATTTCTGATCGACTGGTCAAAATGACCTTTGAAACTATTGACTGATTATATATACCAATGAAGCCCAATCAGCGTTTCCTTTATTAGCTTACATGGTTTCGGTAACGATTGGTACATGGGTGTATGATAAGTCACAATGATCTCAAGAGCATTTCACGGCTTGGATCTAATGCATGCAGATGTCCTATGGACGTAGTGCACACCACTCAGCACAGTAAGAAAACTGATCATTTGCAATTAGCAAATGCTGATGCAACTATAATGGTACAGTTCTGGGCCATGTATTATTCAGCCAAGCCATATAAGATAGCAATGTGTACATAAAATGCTAAGTCCGATTGCGAGGGCTCGACGTGCGCTTTGAGCACGTCATACAAATACGTAATTTGATTCCACAATAAAGTCTGTTCCATCGGTTGAGCAAGCAGCTGCTACTTGCTTTACGTATCAGAGTAATAGCGTGAATAATTCTGCAGCACTTCCGAGAGGCACTACAGTTAAGTTATTAGTACCGTGAACGCGTAAATTCAATATTTGACGTGTTAGAGAGTACCTGGGGAATAGTTGCATTCTATATTTCTATGTCCAAAATGCACATTGACAGAAATTTTGTGCTCCCACAATTGTCTGTTATAATATGTTGACGGATGAAAAACAGATATATGGTCCATCATTGATTAGTTGACCACTATCAAGCGCAAATTAAAGTATTAGCGTACACTGTCGTTGATAAGTAATCCCGTCTGTTGCTATGGTTAAGAAGCTCCATTCTATTGGAAATAAATTACGATCGAATACCATGTATTTGAACAACATTCCCAACATGGACAAATGTACAAATATTACGGAGCTAACACGGAAAGAAGAAATGTGGTCTACATAACTCTTGCCGATCAGAAGTGGCGATTGAAATGGTTATGGGTCGGCACATTGCTCAGCACGCTCATTGGGCATAAACTGCTCAATGTTAAGGCATATCACATATATTAGAAATTGGACGCAAGGATGGTAAACTATAATTTTGTCAAATGGTGGAGTTCTATACTCGAGAGCATTCGGTGTGAAAATTACATTAGACCTGATATATAAATTAGACTAATGCTGTTAGTGGATGAAGCTGCTATATGGGCAAGGCACGTACAAATGTAAATGTAGTAACCATTGCGAAGTATTCTCATTGTTCTTCCCTATTCCATGGCTACTCATGAAAAAACGTGTAAAAGAAATATATAATACGAATGTACGATTCCGCATGCCATGCACATGTCGCTGTTACTATATTTAATTGGTAGCAATGCTTCAAGTAGTTTATATTTTCAAAATACTGGACTAATGCATATATAACCTATGTAATTGATTGCTAATATCTTGCACCCAGCATTGCAGAGATGCAATAATCTAGGCTATGTAGATGAGCACAATTTTATCGCCACGTCCCATTGAATATGAAATAAATGGCAACATGCTGTCAAAATCGCTGTGATCATTATGAAATGAACTCTGTCAAGCGAAAATGTCTTCAAAATCTGGCTACATCCTTATTAATTATTAGCACATAATACAACGAATAAATTAGATATAAGCAGCCTACCAGCAGATGATTAAGGCAAGACAATGTCGTTCATAGTCGTATTTTATATCCTTGCCTGAATGCATATCGTAATGTAAGCTGCAAAACAATTTTACGGCCCAATTTTACAAAAACACAGCTTAATAGCAACATGGCGTGTCAGATTTGGGATCCTTGAGACGATGAGTATATTGGAAAAAGCTACCTCATTCAATAAGTTGGGGTGGAAAACGCATATGTAATATATTGTAATACGGACATTATATTAATAAAATTCAGTATTAATATTAAGGAAGTTTGATAAACAAGCTATATGGTATAAACAATGGCACATATTTTGGCTTAATCTTGGATATTTCACGAGTGAATGGTAAGAGGTTGATTAGCATATGCGATATTACGCGCTTGCTGGGCGTCTATACTAGCACATAATATAGTGGCATACTTGGTCAAGCTGTCTTCAGACAAGTTCCGAGCCGAAACTAGGAAATCTTCAGCACGCCATGAATATCACTGCAAATCATTATATCGTGGCATAAATACTGTTGCTAGCTTTTGGATATTGTTATACGAATCCGCCATTCATGCAATGTTTAATGGCATTCATATAGAATTTTAATAATGTTTTTATTGTATAATTATTGGTCATCCTAAGCCGTCTTTGACTGATACGTTGTAGCATATATATACCTGTCAAATAGTTCAAGTTGCATTAAAAATCCCGTGTAACGTTGACATTTTGAACTTTCTAACTCAGTATATCAACTCTTGACTATTATTGACGGCGTGTTTTATATTCAAAATGTAGCGCATTTATCAGCCGCCATTTTGGGTCAGCAGGAACAGTGCAATATGCGGTCGATAAGTCGCTTTGAGCAGTGGCTTTGTGAGATAATGTTGAATAATAAAATGACAATCAGGTCGTTGAAAAGTGACTTAGCGTGTAGAAACCCCCATGGTTATGTGCGACGTAGTGTGCAGATGCGTTGAATATAAACAATTGGTACCGATACGACTAAATTGAATGGATCATAAACGCCGACGAGGTGGTGCGCATGTACAGCTATAATGAAACGTTCGGTGCATGGTGCGTTGGTTGTCTCAAAAGCCAACTGCATCAAAGTATGGATGATTCTTAACGTTCGAGGACTTCGTTAGTGTGAAATGTAAACACAGTGTTTTTACTACCGTTCAGAACCATGTCTATCGGGTTCTTTAAAAGCCAGAAATAACGTAGGTTATTATGTTCCATCGGCAAGAAGCAATCAATCATTCAAATACAAAGGCTCATAATATAAAACGGTGCTGAACAAAAGAAGATTATTAAGACAAAATTATATTTCCAGACAGACAGGATGTCATTGTATATGATTGACTCCGACCGCTGCCACTACAGGTAGAACTCGACAGTCGTGCATTAATGTCTGATAAATATGCGCATCATAACTGGATATTTTCAGCCGTTCTATCACCATTGCTGTGATGCATTGCACATTAGCTCCTTCGAAAATCTCTTATCCTAAGAAAGCAAAGATAAAAGACGCATTTCTGCAGCATGTCAGTTTTGCTAATATAGTTAAAAACCGCTATACAATCTCAACCGTCAGAGAATAGTAGCGTTTAATGGTAGTAAGACGAATCTTCCGATGTTCAGCGATTTCTTCGGTTGATATTATGTGTCATGTTCATACAACGATATTCAATCAAGAAAACTTAACCACTGCTTTGTGGTCGGTCTTTATCTCATTGGCAAAATAGTTTGAATGACCTAGAACAGATAACAAAATTTATACGTAAGGGCAAGAACGCATCTGCAATTTTGTCATTTTTCCGGGGTGACATGAGCGAATGGCGCTAGCATCGACCCATAACTAGTCAAACACGGCAGTAATAACACGGTGTCCTGGGCAAGCGACACAATTGCATTTGGATAGGATAGGGACAGATCTACTAAATATTGTTTTTGTAGGCAATGTGAATGCAGTGCATGGGCTGGAGATGACTCTCCAGTGCTATCACGAAAAAGCCGAATTCAAGCAAAACATGGCTAGATCAATATAAGTGATGCTTGGTACAAAAGGATATTGTATTTCAACGCATTTTGCTTGCTCTGGGATCTGGATACAAGTACCAGTTACACGGTATAAAATCTTGCAATGCAGGTTGTGCCTCGTCCTTCTCTTGTAGGACCTTTGACAAATGATTAACTAATACAGTACTTGTTATTAATGCAGGCCTACATATATTTTCGCTGGATAGAGAAACACAACAGGCATATCATGAATGAGAACAGATAAGAATAAGGAGCATGCACCGTAAGTAAGCACGCACAATGCTAATACAACGTATGTATCTCTCCAAAATTATGTTGCCTATCCATCAGTGCTAACTGAAGGATGATTCTCAACGTTTGCGGCCTCCGCTGTGCTGCTATAGAAACCCACTATTGTTAATACCTTTCTGAAACCTTCTATGTAACAGTGCATTCTGGCTGCTACTTTGAATGCTTGCTATATAAGGTTTCTATGATACGTCGTCATGAAGCCAGAAATGATCGAATGACAAACGCTTCGCACATAACACACACAAAAGCGGATGATTGAGATTAATTATACAGTCATGAAACACAGATTACAGTCATCGGCATAAAAGGCCCCAAACATGCCGTATATGCCGTTTCAGATCCATGGTTTGGCACATTCATTAAAGTAAAGTACACTAGGATTATCTCAATGACGGTACTTTTTCTATCATGACGCACTTGCCAGGTAGATTGCGCTGAATATATCTTGTCACACAACGCAAATTATTGGGTACATAAAACATTTTTGTGATATATTGGTATATGATAGTCTCAAAAGATTTTTCTTCAATAGTCGCAAAGGTTTACGATCAATATTTTTGCAGGCAGGTACAAATATAGCACCGAACATTATCATGACATTTGATAACTTGGTTGTCCAATACAGGCATAAGAAATGTCATGTATATTGGCATTCTGACAGTTGTTGCTGTCAGTGCTTTTGACAGTTTTATGACATCGTTGTTGTGTGAAGCACCATGCTCTTCAAGATAAGGCGTGACATGATATTAATCTACAATGTCATTCATTCTACTTAATACGGACATGTTTTCATGGAGTGAAGGTTCCAATATGAATTGTTATTAAACAGAGAACACGCTTGTCATAGCTGGATACGACTAGAAGCAAACACTGCTTCATATCAGAATAATGTACCGACACACCTCACTTTGTGGTCTGCTATATATTATTTAGTTCCAAATAAAAGGAAATGCGAAGTTGCTTGTCTCCCTCAAATGTGTTTTGCATCTGCCTCAGTATTTTGCTTGTTACTGTTATAAAGATATCAGGCCAGCATGTAGCTCCTCGTGGACTATTGTCCTAGTTGACTATAAGCGGGCCATCGAGCAAATCTAATCTTCTGAAACAAATCCCGCATAAGCATAAAATAAAAAGAGTTTGTGATGGTAGTGCGGCTAATGCAACTAGGTAACCTTCTAGTGAGATGGCTAATGACCTTCAAATGAAAAAGCTCGCTCCACGCGGCTTCAAACGGATTATCCATTATGCAGGAGGCAACAGCGGCGATTCAGCCATGTATCCCAGAAGCACCATGTTGCAAGAATCAATTGATTGACATCTGCCGCAATCAATCACTTGTGAGCTTAATGCGACCTAATATTGCTTGTTTGTGCAATAAATTGTCTACAGGGAGCCATCATTAGCCAACAAAGCATTGTTGAATATTCATACAAACAATTTATTGCACTGAGAGATATATAGATGATATCCGGGCGTTTGCATCAATGTGATATCATTTACCTGTCACATCTAAGTACGATACAAATGCGATTTACGATGCAATAGCGAATATTGTTGGCAATAAATTGTCTACAAAGAGTCATTTTCAGCCATCTTGATTGTTATATCTTTTTACATAAGTATATTCCACTTGCAGATAAATGGATGCTATTCATTCAGTGGCATCGATATAATCACATATATATCTGTCATAAATACGCCTTCGATGGACGAAGATGCGACTAACTGTAAAAAAATGTATGATACGAAACCAAGCAATGTAAAACAAATTGCCAACCACCAAAATGCCAAGTTTGCCTATAGGTTTACGCTATATTCACATAAGTACCGAAGAATGTAAAAAATAAGTAATTGTGCAGCGCACTTCTTACATTTTTTTGTCACCCCTTTTTTTCACGAGCCATACATAATTCTGCAATTCAAAAAAGCTGATCTCAAATAATTGCATTCCACGTTTTGTTAGAGACCACCTCGGCTCATTTGATTACTCAACGGCTTTGCCGTATGTTACCCGCATTGAGGCTGCATGCAGCGGAGCAACCAGATGTCAAGATGATTAGTACTTAAAGAAAACCGGCACATTAGCCTTGACTGACTACAAGGTGTAATTTTCGATTAAAATATGATACCAGTTCCCGCCTAATATCACTTATACGTATAAGGCGGTTGGATGTAAACATAGTCCCGAATAATTGCAATTCGCGAGAATATCGCGTGGTTATATCATAAACATATATACCATAGCTGTTGGAGTGCCAAATTGATAAGTCAATAGTACACAGTCATTTCCTTACCAACCAACCCTTAGTTTAGAATATCCCCATGATTTTTTTTTCACCCATGAAGGGACCTAGTTTCTTTTGTGAATATTCATCCACTTAAAAAGAGAGGGATATGTTGAGTGCCAAACTGATAACAAACCTACCCTTCATCATAACGTACCCTCTCATGTATCAGTTGATAGAGTAACCCCCAACAGCTTATATTAATTATACGCCCCAGTTTCCCAGATCCACAAGTGACATACATGTCACCTGCCATAACCCACCTCTCCTCATACATACCCCAAACTCCAGAGCCACATGACCTTCCTGCCCAGGCAACGCCCGATAGCCCCAACCCTCACAGACCTGGCAACGGCATGTCCCATGAGAATTGGGATGGCGTGCCTTAGTCATTGAGGGAAGCAACTTATATTTCAAAATCAGTTCTCTCCTGGCCTCCGAGCTCAACACATCTCTCTCTTAAATTAAGGCTAAGTATCATCGGAAATTCGAAAGTTGAAAACAGTTAAATAAAGTTCAAGTTATTATAAACCCTACACCTGGAGTTCGAGTATTCATTATTACAAGTGCGTATCGTGTGCATCTCAACACCACAGATCACGATACGACATAGCCTAGGCCGATTTAATCAATCGTGTTATTGCACTCTGAGCTGCTATCATCTGCATCATTTTGGGAAACAACTCATGAATAATACCGGATAAAGAGTTAAGCATCAAAAAAAGTATAGATTTGTTCTCGATATTAATGTGACTTTTAATGTGATTAATTGTGAGATAATCTCTTAGCCCTATCTGCCCCTTTTCGGAAGCTATAGCCAGTAATGGCGAACATTGTTACGCGGTCAATCTTATACGTCGTTATGGGTCCCACAAATTTGTCTGGAGAGAACAATCCCATCGGTCTAGACACAGTAGTAGCCTGTGGTATATCTCTTCTCCGTCAGTAATGGCAATCAGTTGTTGCGTAGTTCAATTGCTGTATAGAATTCGAAACAATTGTGCTGTGTTGTATAATTTGGGACATATATACTGCTGTGCATATGTGCATTATGTCCCGAAACACTGGTGACGTGTCTCTCTGCGTTTTTATGTAAATTTGATTGCCGTGGACCTAAAATATATTTTCGTTGACCAACGACGCAACGCCGAACATGCCTTAATTATGTTCGATTAAATAGTATTTGTCTAAGGGCCATTGAACAAATACAAAACAATTTTTGCGTAAGTGATAGGTCTTGTTCGACAGTTGGCGCTATAATTTGAGGACTATTAAAACACAAAAATCATGTATAATTGCTTTCATTGACATTTTCTGTACTAGGCGCAGGTCTGAGAGACTACATCATGCATTTTATTCGATTCGCTAGTGTTTCGGAAGTGCAGGACTTAACCTGTTTTAGTTGAAAACATCATTCAAGATGCAGGCTATTTGCATAGGCACATTAAATATTTTGGGTGTCGTTCATGCCATGTAATGGCGTTCTCATTATTCGCAAAATAGGAGTTTGTAGAGTTTATCCACCTCTTACCATCCACAAACCATGAACAACGCATATGCTATATTTCCGCATTGTTTCTCGATGCGCTTCAGATAATTCACGCATGAAATATGCATTAGTAAGTATACTGTTAGAAATTAAATGTGAGCCATTTGTTCTGTACACGGACGATAACTACTTGGCCAGGCATGTTCCGCTGACATGAGGATCGTATAAGATAATTTATGAGAAAGTCACAGCTCACACCTATGATGTCAATAACCATGTCGCCTCGCTATATAGTAAATTAATATTTGTGATATAGCATTCCGTCGTTGCGCAATATGTTGTGTACGAAGATGTCAATTCGCACAAACACAGGAGTTGGCCATAATGAATAAACACAGGCTACTTAAGTGGATTATGTATAGCTCGACTACTATAAAGGTTCGTCACGCGAAACAATAGCCTATACAGCCAACCTTTGTGAGCATGTGATAAGTTGCATATCCGGTGCAGCAGTTAAATCAATTAGCAAAACTTCTTCGGCGACAGACAAAAGTTGTTCACTCTCAGTATAAATCTATGCAAATACGACGTTTATATCTAGATATATCTTGTGTTTCAAATTATGCGCAGAAGGTATGGCAGCTAATGGAGATTTATGTGTTTAGTTTTATGTATAGGCACAATGCAACCAATGATACAGGTAGATACACGATGCAGTTATTTAGTGTTGAATCGTGTTTATAGTCCTAGTTTATACAAGAGGAAGTCACTGGAAATATTAACAATGTGTTATCATGAATAAATTCATGATGGTGGTTTTGTTTGTAGCTTCACTCAGAATAGCAATAACAAAGCAATGAGTAATTTAGAGTACACAAAAACATTGCTAGATAAATCGTAGCAGTTATTATTTTCAACAACTGCATGCTTTTTGTATGTGTTATGACGCTATCAACAAATTTTAGAACCCTAGACTATGCTTTATCCTTCTCCAGCGCGTAGTTTGTCTGATGAATCGCAGTTATTTGTCGCGTTTATTACAATTTCAATGCTTCTTTGTTGCGTATCTCGATAAAACATGGTGTGATATTGTTCTATCTTGCCATTCATTCTACTGGCTGCAGACATTTATATGCGGCAAACACTGAACGATGCAAAGGTCTTTGGCTGGCTTGTCCATTGAACATTATTGGCTCCTAATATCTAGTCGTGGCATTAAGTGCTTGGGCATTAAAATACTCCCACCTCATAGGACCAGCAAGCCCAATTATAGGCGCTGTGTGGGTAAGTATTATCTTTACGTCAATAAGTATCGACTGAACGATGCAAAATAGAATTTAGATTCAACTGTCCTCGTCAAATGCAATGTTGCAATAAAAAACAAATTGCGATTTCGCATCTTTCAGGACTTGCTGACTCTTACTTAATGAGTTACATATCTATCGAAGGAATGGTAGTGATTCAAACTTCTCCTGCCAAACAACCTCTAGGAATAAACATATTGTCGAGATATATGATGGTAAACACAGTGTGTGTTGGTTTATCTACATATCCGCGTCCATATAATAGGTTGCGTGTCAGGATCACGCCTCTACTCACTCATATGATATATTTACAACGCAAACCTTTAGCAGGCATGGAAACATAGCAATGTAATTGTTTTCATTTTCAATAGGGGTCTACTTTTTTTTAAGCCTATTCATGGTATCACAGTATTATTAGTCCAAAGCCTTTGTTTGCTGTGCATGACTACGTATTTAGATTGGCAACGTATTTAGGATATGATTTCTTAGCTGACTAAACCTGCAATTCACATTAACCTTTACAGACTAAAATAATTTATTATCATGCTCTTGTCAATATGGCATATACCTTTTTTTAGCCTATTCATTGTCCAGGATTATATGGTCTTTTCTCGGACATATTCTCTAAATTTACATCGCCTTTTGTCTGTTTACATTGCCTGTTACTGATATATATGTAGTTGTTACTAAAGTATGAGGTCAAAAAGCAAATGAATTACTAATACTTCTGTTTGATGCCTTGGTCGAGTATTGTTACAACGTATGATAATGGTTTGTGATCCTTATTCCTAAACAATGTTTGGGATAATCTTAAATTACATTATATTACTCAATGGGGGCGCATGGAAGTGATAAGCGCCTAGTTGTTGGGAAATACTGGTAATTGAAAAACGCGCACCATAAATGCCCCCAATAACTATTTCATATAATACCTCACAGTCGGCCGCGCTGCCTAGTTGCTTGCTACATATTAACTAAGTTACTGCCATTCTACATTTCGCTTAGAAATGCGGGATGTGGGTACAAAGTTTTAAACCCTAGCGGCAATACGTACAGGCGATATTAGTTCCATTCTCGTATTGATGTGCCCATATCGGGTGGCACCATAACATTCTGGCGCGTCGATACGAATATATTAGTTTCATCGCTTTAGTTCCATTTGAGCAAGCTTACAATATTACCCGATATAATTAATGGATATTGGATATCTACTTTTCCTTACAATGACACAGTGCGGTATCATATTGTTTTGCATTTCGGCCTTGTCTTTAGTTGACTATTAGGACAGAGGACGACACTGAACCACAACCAGTATATCTTTGTTACAACTCACATAATCATGGCTACTGTTAAGTAAAAGCACAGAACTGAGGTATGTATTCACTGAATTCGCCAATTTGGATTAATTTGTCACTATTTCAACAGAGTGTATTTAATGAATTATGGGTGAATATAAATTACATGGTTATCTTTTTAACATCTGTATTCAATTAGGCAGTATCAGTATTAAGTGAATCTGTTACATAGTTTGAGACATGCAACGAATATGGGGGTTTATGTTCCGTTTATATCCATATCAACACACACCACTCTTGCTATTCGGATCGTCTTAGGACTAATATTTTCTTTGTTGTATCATCATGTATCGTTGCAAGAAGTTAATCGTTTTTGACGGCAATCACACACGACCTCTATCATAGCTATTTACCGTTGCTATGGACTTGTCATCATCACAAAATGTACTATAAGTCACGTGTTTATGTCAATGCAAACGTGTTCCCATTAGCACGTCCACATATTGTGCAACGGTCAAAGCTGACCAGCTGCATTGCGCCAAACAGTGATGAATGATAGCTAATGATTCATCCCATTGTTCATTATTGAACTGGACAACTTACATTGAAAGCAATATAAATTAATTCCACAGTGTACGCAATTTATAGGGCTGTTAAGGAGATATATTGCCTTCCTTAAAGAGTGAACAGCACAGAGGAGTAGAAATGGCGTCCTGGCCTAATTGTTTTGCCTTTATTACATATTTGAACGTATGAACTAGAACTAGCAGCAGGCTGAATGTTACCTGCGTATTTATCTAAATGTACCTATTCTCAGAAAATGTATTATTCACTCACACATCTGTTCATTTTTATCTGAAAGTGACTGTATAAATATCCCGTTGTAGGCGTATGACACATTCGTTGAGAACGCATATGGCAATAAACATTGTACTCTCCGCTACTGTCCTTTACATTGGCAAATTCATCGCAATGGCATCATTCGTCCTATGTAAGAAATTCACCTCATTTGGATGCAATTCATCGACAAGGCGCCAATCATGACTAATGGTGGCTGAAACATGTATTAGGCTAGTTATCACAGGTTAACTTCTATTTCTTGACCAAATACATAAGAAAGATTGACAGCTCCCGCTTCATTGATGTTGGCAATAAGAAGAATACATTGCATGGCAGAGCAATATCACTCCATGCATTACCTCGATACGCATGGCACCTCACATAACCGCCTCAAAAAAACAATTAAACTGTCAAGAACATTGACAATAACAGTTGATAAATTGCTAAGATGCATGACTAGAAAAGGGTCAGTGAGAGACAACGTGGAAGCCCAACAGGTGTGGCGATGAAATAACCGTCGAGTAAGCTTGCTGCTTTCGTAGATATCAGTGCAACATGTACCAAAATGCTAGACATGTCGTTCTATACGTCCGTGCGTGCATTGCACAGCTTTGAAGGGGCGCATCTGTAGACCGTATTTTGCTTGGTGCTGCATCCAAAATAGCTGCTGCGATATCTGTACCGCGTTGCAGTCGTCGGCTGCATTATCTACATCTCGTGATTAGAATGCCTGCCTAGATGGAGTTATTCGTATGCGTCAGCTATTACCAGTCAAATTCGCACGAAACCAATCACTGTTGACCAAATGTATAAAGCAATCGTTGAGAATACGGTGATGGAGGCTCATATCCATATAGTTACCGTCGATTTAAGTTAAATCTTATGATGTCATCAAATGTAATTTCATCACAAAATGATACCATGTTTCCACAGTCTGCCTTTGTGTGCCGCCAAAGCGTAAAACCTTTGATATTTGTAGGCAAACCTAGTATGTTGGGAGCTGCATTAAATATATCACAATAATCATAAGTCCCCCGGCAGACAGAAAAGGTTACTGAAAGATAACCTGAATAATGGGTTTTAATAGGGGCATAAATTGTTGATAGATGACCATCATCCTTAGTTCAATTCATAGTAGTTAATTGGCAAACCAAAACTGCGTCCCACAGCGTACCTCTCCACAGTGCCAATGATACTTGCATAATGTCCTGTCGGTACTCATTTCCAATATATGTCCGCATTTGATTGTTACGATGCAGGATATCATATACTTATTTAGCACCTTTGGTTCTTTCCTTGAACCATCAATACTTTTCAGTGCCTAATTGTACCAAGCGTATAGTTTCCATGATTGAAGACACCTCACGCTTCAAAAGTCGGAGGGGCTGAGCTACGTACCTAAGACCTGTTATATAATTGTCCTGTTTGCCATATGTGTGTTTTGGGCATACTATATTCAGCTTTTATCATTATCATCTGCGTCATATATTACATATTTTATTATGTTAATGTCATATTTGCATTGCTATACACAGCATGTTGAGCATTTCGTATAATCTAATGACCGCTTGACCGGATATGCCGCTATAATCAATGCAACAGCTAGCTACCATTTGGAATTGCAAATCATCCCACAATCGAGTGCTTTGTTGCTATCTCTTTTGTCTCCTTTAATTCACTTATGAAATATCTAAGCATATCTCTGGATATTAGACAACAATCAGATATCCACTGCAGACGCCCCGAATGTTGTGGTCCATATATTGTGCGATCGTCGTTGTGTGCGTCAATTAAGGCAACGACGATTTTGCTTACCCACACCGGGAATACCTTGAGGAACAAATATATAAACGAGGGTATACTTAAATACTGTATTGTTGTTGGTCTTGTGGGTACATTATAGTCCGGCTATACTCTCCAGGGCGATGTCCGTTGATTTTATGGATCAAATTGTTCAAATGCAGATCAGCATTCTTAATAGGTACAGCAAAAGGTCTGCAAAAGATAATTATGTGAAATTGGTTTTTCAGCAAATTGGAAAAGCTTAATCATATAATATGCAAAAAGCGTTAGTATACTTAGATGTGAGTATATATAGAAATCGCACATCAAACACACGATCTGATTTGTACAACGCACTACGCTATGCATCAGGCAAAAAATCATGAACTAGTAGTGTTGCGCATTAAATTCGGAGGTGTTTCATGGGAGTAATAATCGAATATCAAGACAATTAAAGATAGAATTTCTTCTTTGATCTTTTGAGTGCAGCATTAATCGGCCCGGTGCATGTAATACGTTCACTTACCCACGACACCGTGATATTACCTACGCGTTTGCCTAGTTATGGGTCGATGCATATGCTATTAGCTTAAACCCCTCTGGAGCAAAACTGAACTTACGAATCGATTCGTCAAACCTTTGCTAATCGGAGTTATAGCATTGCACATGCGTTTTTGATCTGGCATAGGGTTTGTATATTTGTCTTCCAAAGGTATGTCAGATATATTACAATTCGTTCTATTACAGATGTTTAATCTACTAATTGTTGTGATTTTATGAGCCGATGAGTTGTTTTAATTAGCCAAAGAACATTCAATTAACTAAACGGTTAATCGAATGCTGCGTTGTATGAGTAACATACCTTTCGTACTATGCGGCAGTTTTAACCAATACCATCAGCACTGGGGTTGGTATTTAATCCCGAGGCTCTTGTGATTGATGTTGTTGGTTAGTTGAGACAAAAAAAAAGGCAAACACCAGACGCAAACAATAATCCGTATTTGCGGGCGGGTTTAAGTTGAGGTTTGTCAGGTTGCTTACTACTAAAAAAACGGTCAGGGATTCTGCTGGAAACACCACTGACACAAAGCCAAAATCATGATATTGTTCACTGCAAACTTACTTAGTGGCCTTTTACGGTTAGAAGCATGAAATTGCACACCTACCCACCGCAACATATGGTAGCGAAACGAGCAGGCTTAAAAAGATCGAATGGCACTGCAAAATGGCTCCTGTAAACTCTGTTTCATGAAAAGACCAGAATGTTCCATGTGAACAGACAAATCACGTAAGAATGCGTGTTGTGATGATATTTTTAATAGTTACAAACATGCTTTATCTCGATAAGGACAGCATGTCTCTTTTGCTCTCCATGCAGATTACACAACGGCTTACACACATAAATGGCTGTTGAATGTACTGGTTTGCTTATATTCGTGTCCCTTACCCAAAGACAATTTGCATCCTCGCGTGGTATATTTATCGCCAACAAAGTAAAGAGATATTCCTTCTATGATCTATAGCATGTTGTGCATTCAAATATGCCATTGCAGATATCGTTCAGAAATTAAGAAAGTCCAAATCAACCGTTTTTCAAGTTACCATTATGCGCAAAAGTCGGTTATTATTCAAACATAGCCACAGGTGTATTCAAGTAAATCTTATTCATCTTGATTTTGCCTAGAACACGAGTTAGCAGTGACGCGTGTACAGTTCAGACCTTTGAGATACAGCATATCAATCTATTCTCCATGTGACTGCCGCCAAGATATTTAGGAAAAATCGATTTGTGCAAATTGAGAGCAAGCCAATAGTGCCCTCCAACGTCGCCGATCAATTTCAGCTACCTCTGCATAATTGCCTCAAGTGCTTAAAACCTTGTGTCCACATCTCGTATTTCTAAGGAAAAACCAACATGTTGAATGGCAAGGATATCTTAACATATCACAAGTACAGCGCAGATGACTTCTAAGGATTGTATAAAATAAAAAGGGGGTGGAAATTCACCATTCTGAAGCGACAGGGGTACATGGTTTTGAATCATCAGGGTTCCCCCAAAACTAGTCTCTAATCACTAACAAACGCCCTCGTTGAATAATAAATTGCCATTGAAGTATACCACTTACATTGCTCTTACCTTCCAACAAAGCTCTCATGGGGTGTTACTCTCCCCAGTTTCCGTGACATTACCCCGCTGCTACTGCTGCTCTATGCCTTTTGCGTTACGATCACGTTCTACCTCTCAGTCCCACTGGGAACCAATGCAATTGAAACCGTGGAATTCTGTATATTTCTACATACGAATGCCGGTCATTTTCTCAGTGTATGTACCATGAGTTTGATGACATCACTTCGTTTGTCACGTTTGACACCAAATGTACTATAAAGGGAGGCATAGTAATTCAGTGCATCACGTGAGTGTAATATTTACAAGTCTTGCTGGCGTAAAGTCTTGTATTGATCATACTCAATGGTCATTTGTTGGATGTTTTTAATTTTACCATAGCATGTTAGTCGAAATATAACACTCACATATCAATTGTTTGAGGTTTAGCACATCACGAGACGATATATCGTTATGGAACGTATCACTTCCGCAGGAGGGTAAATCGAATCTACTTAAGGTATATGAGACAGCACGGGAGAATTCTATGCATAGGATATGTTGCATATTGGTGCATAATGCAATCCGTAAAAGCAATGGACAGGGTGGATCAATAGACGTCAACGTTTAGCTCTTTTTACTTGAATATGAATACAGAGAAACGACATATGACGACAAACGGACAACCTGTATACCTTTGGTGCAACCCGGATTGTCATGGCTAATAACAATGGAAATTACCTAAATGTGGTACAGTATGAAGCGTCTGCAGGAGGTTAGATTGAATCTACTTAAGGCATTTACCGACTAAAAAATGCAGATTCCAACAATTATGCTCCATCTTTTCGTTCAGTATTGAATCAAGCAACTATGGTAACAGACATAATACTCTACTTTGAGCTGATTTAAAAGAGCTGTAACGGAGAGAGGTTGCCTTTCATTACGAGTAAACAACACAGAGTAGACATGACAATCTGATTAAGGGCCTTGCCCCTGTTAAATATTGGAACGTGTGAACATGCATATTGAACAAACAGCACACTGAATGGTACTGGGGTATAAAATGAAATGCATCAACTCTACATTTCAGGAAATTTATAATTCATCTCACGGATCTGTTCATTTTTTTCTGAATACCCCGACGTAGATATTTGTTGCATAATTTAAGAAGACAAAATAATTTTGCCTCCCGCCAATGTCCTGAACAAGAGCAAATTTTTCGCAATGGCGTCAGGCATGGCTGATGGTGGCTTTGGCATGTATTGGGCAAGCTATAACAGGCTATCATCTATTCAATGACAATTCAACTAATGCATCAGGAAAGTTGACAGCTCCCGCACCATCAATGTCGTCAACAAGTAGACAAGATTGCATGGTAGATCAATATCACGACAAGCATTTGTTCCTCGATACGCATGGTACCTCACATAGCCGCATGTGTCAAGAACACCTACAATAACAGTTGACAAATTGCTAAGATGCATCATTTTAGAAAGATAGCGATCAACGATAGACAATGTGGAAGCCAACAAGAGCCGTCGATGAAGTAACTGCCGTGTAAGCTTGGTCCTCCCGTTGATAATGATAATGATTAATGATTATTTATTTAAAGCCCATTCCATATACATCTCAACAGGCTGTACAAGTTATAACAATCAACAATAATAAATAATACAATATAAGACTAGAAATGATAAAAGTGTACAGCAATAATAGGCTACGGCGAATTAATCGATTGCACGTTCATATAACTTGATATATCACAGGTTAAAAGCGTTCCTAAAAAAGTGCGTCTTGAGTGCTCTCTTGAAACTCTCGTATGTGCTGATCGAGCGGACACGTTCTGGTAGCTCATTCCACAATCTCGGTCCAGAATGATACAGGGATCATGATTCCCGTTGATGACAGTATAACATGTCAGGAATGCTGGACAGTGTTTATACAACATTGTGGTGCATACATTCGTGGGTACTGTGCAAGGGTTTTTAACTGGCGTATATGTAGACTGTAATTTTGTTTGGCACTGCATCCGAATTAGCTGCGGTGTTATCTGCGCCGCGTTGCAGTCGACATTATCTGCCTTCCGTTACTAATATGCCTGCCAGGATAGATTTGGTGACATGCCCATGACAATGTGACATTACTGCCCTGTTTTCCTAGTCGGTGGTCGATGCTAATGCAACCCGCGTATATAATTCTAGAGCACAACTCTAAAGGAAAAACTACCGGTCGATTCGTAAAACCGTAACTAATGCGAAACACTTTAGAATGAAGGCATTGTACGTGGGTTTTTTATTTGGGCGTATGTTATTTGTAATTTTCTACTATATGTCTTAACAAATCCACAATTACAATAAAGAACATTGGGGCGAAATATCACACCCGGTGTTGTTGGTATAGGTTGTAATTTCAGCTTAGTACGAAAGGTTTGCTATTCATAAAACGCAACGAACAGGATAGTATATATTTAATAACCTAACCATTCAGTGGCTGATGATAATAACAACGTAGACAATTAAAATAAGCATATACCTGAGCAGCAACACAGGCGCAATGCTAAAACTCGCAGTAGCAAAGATTCTACAAATCTATCAATGAATTAAGCTTGAGCGTTTTGCTTTGGAGTATTATAAGCGGGTTGTATTTGCAACGACCCATAACTAGGCAAACACGGTAGCAATATCCCGCTGCCATTGGATATAATAAACAAATTAGCATTTGGAGATACAAAATGCAGACATAGATTGAACAGGGTGAGAACTACAAAATGTAGTCCTTCTGTGTCATGGGCCTGGTAGATGATCGATTCACAAAATATCAACGACGAAACGCATCTTAAGTGTTCTTGATATTGATCATTACAGCCATCACACACATCAGAATACAATGCAAAACCTTACTATGGAGAGTATTTTAAATATCGTATCGGGAGTTAAAGTAGGATAGCTATATGTTCTCTTCTCTAAGTAAACCAACGCTTCCAATTTGCTAAAAAAAAAACAATTTCGCTTCATTATCTTCTGCAGGCCAACTGACAAACAATTCCGCTTTAAGAACTTAGCAATTTGCAATTCTCCGTTTATTAACTTTTAATCCTACACGATACATTGGTAGATATTCGCGGGATATTCTATTAATTTAAATGCTGCAAAGGCCGTTAAATGAATTAATTTAAATGCTGCTAAGGTCATAAATGTTGCCACACATTAACACACCTAGCTCTCGACATTCAATGCAACCACCTTCTATTTTCAGTAACGACTATCTGCGAATGTGAAGTAAATACCAAATGGCAATGCTGTGCCACTCTTGGGAGGTCGATTATCAAATACATTGGTACAAAGAGCTTCGCTGCAGGACCTGTATTGATTCAGCCTGTAATGCACTAAAGCCCAATACCGTACAAAACCTAGGAAAGCTGCGCATTGCCCTTCGCTAGAGATTGGTAAAGCCTTTTAGTATAAATGACTTTATTGCTCAGCTTTCCTGGGACTTTCCGGTATCACATAAATAATGTTGCTTGACGGAGCGCACAAGAAACTGTCACATCATGACTAACTGTTTAGCAAAACTGACGAGCCACTTAGAGAATGCTGCCTCAGTGATGGTCTCGACGTTTGATAATACCCTCTCACAATTTTGTGTCTGCATTTGATTCAAGCACTTTGATTTAAAAATTTCCGTATTCCGCAAATATTCGAAAATGTATATGGACACGAAAGGTTGGCTTTATATACGTAGTGTGTCTTGACCTTAGTGTCATTTCGACCAAAAGTTATACCAGTGGTGACAAAAAGATTTTTATTCGCACATTGTATCAATTAAAATATGCCAAAATAATTGATAATATACAAAAAAAGCAATAAAAACGAATGGTGACAAAATGATATTTTTTTATTCGCATAGAACTATTTCATTGTATCAATTAAAATATGCCGAATAAATAATTGATAATTAATGATGGCAAAAATGCATGATGAAAATTTGTCCACGAATGGTTGGAGTCTACGAATGGTTGTAATCGTCACCTATATATATATATATATATATATATATATATATATATATATATATATATATATATATATATATTGATATATATATTAATATATATATATATATATATATATATATATATATATATATAGATATATATATATATATATATATATATATATATATATATATATATATCTGTTTGATCATCATAATATATGCCAGACTGTATAATATATAATATATTCAATTGTTGTGTTTAACTTATATAAATGCAGTGTTTGACATCATAATTGGTGTCAGACTGTATAAATTAAATATTCAATTGTTGATTAACTCAGAGAAATTTTAGCTGAAACATCATATTCAACGTTGTACTGATGCATCGGGTTTCGCTGTCCGTTGTGTATTAATGGTGCGCCATACGGCAGAGGCAGATAGACCTAAAGCCTACTTTTAAAGTTTGATTTGAAACCTTATTTTACATGAAATTTGCCCAATGATAGATATTTTGACTGGGAGACCACCTTACTACAAAGCATGGCTATACATATTAACTGTAAAGTGATTTTTGTTCAATTAAGAATCGTTCTACAAATTTTCTCATAAGTTGATAATAAAAAAATAGCTTCGTAATTATTATGTGTCCTTGAACAAACAAAAAAAATTATTGATGACAATATAATGAATAAAATCAGTACGGTTGGTTAAATCGAAGTCTGTTTGTTCTGCAGCTATTTGCAACTCATAAGGATCTGTGATCACTGACTGCAGATGTATTTCAGAATAAAACCACCAATAAGCCGATGCTGTTCAAGTAAGTTACCTTAGGCTCAATGTGACATGATTTATATAAGCAGCAGCCAAGGACTAAGCACTTAACGAACGGTGGCTATTGTAGCCTGCTTGATCTGTTCACCGATAAGTAACATAGGGTAACATTTCACAATCAGAATTGAATATCCATTTATCAAATACCATTTTATACTACATTGCATTGTACTGCATGTACTTTCTCAAATTGACTATGTAAACCTAAATTGATTACGATATTGCACTTATAATATGCTTTGTGCAAAACGGTTAAGTAACAATAGTCGGTTAATTTTGTGACAAGTTTAACAAATACCATATTGGATACAATATGACTTTCTTGTTAACTGAACGTTTATGACATGAGGATATACACACATATTGTAAACCTTAAATTTTATCTTCGGTTTTCATATGCTGGATGCTTATGTTTACCAACAGGTTCTCAAATCGATTAGACGACGTAGAGCATTAGGATCAAAGAAACTCAATCAGAATATCAGGAGCGAAGGAAAACTCGGATATTAATCCCATCAATCTAATAAAAGAAAAGCTCGAGATAAATATGGATATAGACAGACACAAAGATCGCTACCCCCGACGTTGTAAAAGAGCAAACTGGATCGCACCAGATATTCCGATAACACTTAAAGGAAAGAGTCATTTTAACAATGAAGAATTTGGAAGACAAGGACGTGAGTTCGGTTACAAGTGCAGAATATCAATCAAACAGGACAAAATCAAATATGCTTGGACCCGTGACAGGACCATATTTATAAATCTTCACAACAGCATGCTATTAATGATTATTTCAAACGCGGATTGTATTAATGATTAAGTCGACCATGGATTTGTACCAACGATTACTAAACCAACAAGGGTAACCGACACTTCCGCCACTCTTATTGACCACATATATCAAAATGACTTATCAACTCAAAGAACTAGAGGAATAATCATCACTGACTTAGCTGACCACACTTGTCACATTGCAATTCGTCAAATGAAAAGTGCCGTTCCCCCTCAAAGAATGTGCACAACCTTTGCTCCGAGAGGATTAAGAACGTTCAAGAATACCTTGGCAAAGATTGATTTTTCCAGAGTTTATCAACACGAATGTCCTTCAAATGCAAATGATCATTTTTTGCAAGAATATAAATAAGCTTACGATCAAGCCTTCCCAGTAAATGATTAAACAATGTCAAATGCAAAAGTCATTTGTGAACCCTGGATGAAGCCTGGCTTTATCATATCATCCCGACGTAAGAATAAGCTTTACAAACAAATGAAATCAAACCATACATTCACAACACAAACAAATATAAACCATACAATAACACGTATAACCAAATAAAACGGCAGAAAAGGAGAGACTACCATGTGACATTGATTAATGAACATAAATTAAAAATGACAAAAAACGTGGCCGTACTAAAACAGGCAATGTGAAGCGCAACAAATAAACCCCAATTTCCAAAATCAATAGTCATCGATAAACACAACCTAACAGATAAATCAACGACACAGATATCCTCTTCAGGCGTTGTTGAATGCTAAATTTGAAACATTTATACGAATATCACGTGGCTATATTCATTTACGAAAGCCACCAATTGCTTATATCGCTTAACTACTGTTTTCATCACAACTATGAAATAAAATGCTAATATGAATCGCGAGATTTCAAACTGTTTTATGTACCACCCTCTAAAACATCTTGCAGATAGACTTCCCTTGCGTAGCTTTCCCCGTATGTGGCACAAATAGCGTTCCGATTCCATCACTAAGTCGTCCCTCTTACAAATAAAAGTTAGTGTCCGAAGTCTACCTACCTGTATATTGTGCAGTGCAACAATGCTAGGTGTGCGTAGTGTATCTGTAGGGTCAAATCCTATGATTTACTCTGATATGTATTCTGCTTACTTCATATTGTATTATGGTTTTGGTCGGTGTCCAATTTATATCAACGAATTGTCGTTGTTGTAAGTGAATAAATCATTATATTAGTATTATTTGTAACTGTTTATGGACAGAGGTATGTCGGTTCCATGCATCCAATGATTAGTATACCATCGAGACTCATCAAGCGTGCGTTGGTGTTGTCTTGTTGCAAATACCGAACAACATATGTACAACCTATCTAGTCGTATTAGAACTCAATTAACGCCAGGTTTATTCCTGTTTCTGTTTAGTTTACGTAGGATTAGCCGTTTATAATTGCGTGTATTGCAATATCTATATCAGCATATGCAATACAAGTCGGGTGAAACCCACGCGTTACCAAAATGTTGACATGACTACCATATGCAATCTTTTCAACAATTGTACACTGCATGAAACTACGTTTGCACAAGATTTGTCATTTGTGAAACATCACTTGAATTCTTCCCCATATTAAGCGTATCTCTTATATTTTATATAGCGGATTCCATGACTATTTCAACTACCACGGGTTCCAACATTTATCGTGTATCTCTTTGTTTTTGTACGCTGAGCAAATGGGTAAGTGATTTAAGAAGCAACAATGATATCTTCGGAGCGCCATTGGGACAGTCTAGCTATTCATTCAAATATCATAGGCTGTTTTTAGCAATTATTTGTGCTGGCGCAGTAATTAGCAAACGTTTTAATGGCAAGCAATGCAAAACGGCTGCATAAGCGACAGCGTCTCTTAGAGACCTTGACTACACAGCCATGCCGAACCTATATTGAACAATATCTTTGTGATCTATCGCACATTATCGACGTCGGCCCTGCGATCTGCTGCTGTCCAAAATTAATAGCCATTGATATGTAGATTTTGTCTGTTCACATCCTACTAAAACAAGACGTTTATGGATGAACGCAGACATGTAGATAAATTAACTGCAGACAAACAAAATAATGAATTCGTCTCGATAATGTGTTCATTTTAACGGTTTTATGGCAGGAGTAGTTTGGACTGCTACAATTAACTCAATAAATATTTTGTCACTCTTGTGCCTGACAATAAGAGTCAGTGATTGATTATAAACAAAAAGAGAATAATCAAATCGCAATGGACAAAAAAACATGTTTATCTCTATAAATTATTCTTTTTATTGCAACATTGTCTTTGTCGCGGAAAGTTAATTCTTTATTATATTTTTTTGCATATTTCAGTTCATGCTTGTTGACCAACAAGACGCAATGTACCGGCTGAGCGCTTATCATTGGGCTAGCTGACCGCATGTGGTAGAGTGCAAGCATCATGACTTCGGACGTAGTGTGCTGCTCATTATCTATTCATTGACTGCCCAGTCAGTCCACGAACACCACTTGGCTGTTCATTCTCTGCCTCATATAAATGTCGGCAGCAAGAAAATAAGAGAAGCAAGTCACGCAACAACTAAGCAGTCAATTTGTCCAAAACGCATAAGAAATGACAAATAGCTGCAAATCATGACCGCCAACTTTGCGCTGGATTGTGACACAAATAATACCATCTGACAAAGAGCTGCAATACATGTCATGGAAGAGTGATATAAAGTAATTAACTCTAAAGTCGTGCCAATAACGCGCCAGAGAAACAGTAACTATAGTCTAGGCTTCTCCCATTTATTTGTTACGGCATAACTACAGAAACACGCAGTTAGAGATAATAACAGCCAAAATCTATCTAGCAATGTTTTTATAGGAGGCTGCGTGGAGCCTGACCTCCGATCTTGTTTGATACCGGAGCTAATTAGTATACTTTGTACCTCGTAAACGTTCGCAAAATGTTGCGTTGTTTTCGTTCTCCTTAGTGAAAGTTTACACGTTATTACTCGGAGTTGGTCAGTTTTAAACAAACGCATCTCGGGGGTTTTATTGACAATAGAAGACTGGTAATAAGTATATGCCGTGGATCACCTCCCATATAGACCTGCACCATGAGTGCGAATCCGCGCTAAATAACTGCATCGCTCTATCATTGGTTGCGTTGTGCCTATTAATAAAACTAGTCATAACTTGTGCGCATTATGGTACATCTGCGAAATATATTGAAACTAATAAATATGCACAGAGAGTAGACGATTTCCTCGAGTCGTCTTATTATGTAAATTAACAGCATAACTGCTCGATCGGACGGGCCACTAATTTCCATGCTAATGCAGGTGCACAGGGATTGGAAATGCTAATAGCCTGGCTAATTCAGAATGCTACAAGTCTTTTAATGAGAACCATTGGATCAGCAATTGGACGACATTGCTCGATATTGTCATCGATTAAGCCGAGAACTTTTACTACAGACGCGAATCCTTAGTCATATGGCGTCGTCAATTTTGCAGCCAATTCGGCTCACTTATGAACTTGGTCTTTATGAAGGAATGGAGCTGGTGGCATTAGAGAGCCCGTTTCCGATGCATGCAGTGCATCACAAAACAAACAATTAACAAACTACAGCGATGTGTAAATCGGACGGAAACCTGAAAAGCAATTACTCTGTTCTGCATTGGGTAATCCTTCATATGTTGAGTTGAAGGGTATGTTTGCGCTGCACGTTAAGGCACACCATTCTATGTAAACTCCGGTGACATTACTATATTAATTATGATATCGTATGGTAATAATGGTCTCCCCATCTTTTTAGTTGATCTCATTTCAAACGAAATCCGGCTGCAGATATGGCTATTATTTTAACATTTATCATCATTTTAGAGGCATTGCACAATTTCGCAATGATGAACTTACTTTTCATATAATATTATTAAATTACTAATGGTTCCATAGACGGGATGGATAATATTTGCAGTACAATTGGCAATTATCACCAGATTAGATCAGTAAGTTGCTGCGATCAATCCATTACCATATCGTGTTACGTCGAAAGAAGCACAATGTCGTGACTGAAACGAAACGGGGAATATTTGATTTTGGATTTGCGTACAGTATTGTTGATTATGTTAGCTAACTCAATTTGATTTCATTATGAAATTCAATGCAATTGTTATCATGTCGCACTTCTGTGGAATGGAGTGATCGAGCAGATAATTTACACGCAACTGGGTGAGATGAAACTTTATTGCTTTTGTCATGTCACTGATGTAAGCAATCAGCATTTCGTGCCATGCAAACGTATTGCCAAGTATATTACCAATAGTCAAACACATAATTAAGATTCAATTGATATCCTTCATTGTCGTTACAAGAAGCGGTTTTCGTTACAGGAAACAAATGTGGAACAATAAGAAATAATATTTAATTAATTTTTAAAACAAAGAATGATTGCACTGAAAACATGTTTTAAATCATGCATACAGGTATCACCTATTCAGCCCATCGTATATCGTTGTGAAAGTTGTAAATGAGTGCATAAAACTAGCAAATGCTTTCTAATACATTTTTATATTATTTATGATGGTAATTATAATTGAAACAGTCGCTCTGAAGTGATCAGGTATGCTGGTGGTGCGAATAAGTTTAAGCGGCAATTTGCGTAATTTTAATCTTATATCTGCAATATCCCTTGCTAAACTTATCAATATATGCTTACACATACATTTGCGATGGGAATAATGTTCGCAAACGATAGCAAGGATTTTGCATTAATCTAGTAGGTTTTGCCAATCTACTGAGGCAAACGCTAGCCTAAGAAGAACTCAGCACTACATAAATATGACATTCACATGAAAGTAGCTGTAAGTCCACGATTTACCGGGCGTCGCTGATGCTTACATGTGCGTTATTAAGCAGCGCACATTGCATTTTTTGATTTTCTGAATAATCATATATATATATATATATATATATATATATATATATATATATATATATATATATATATATATATATATATATATATATATATATATATGTATATCTATATAGTATATATATATATATATATATATATATATATATATATATATATATATATATATATATATATATATATATATATATATTTATATATATATATATATATACATATCTATTTATATTGAGATATATAAATATATATATATATATTTATATATGTATATATATATATATTCAATATATATATATATATATATACAGATACATGTAAACATGTATATGTATATTTATTTATATATAAATATATATATATGTAAATATATATATATATATATATCAATATTTATATTAATTTATACATACATATATATTTAAACATATAAATTGATCGATTGTCTAATGCGTATATATTTTAAATGCAAACTCATATTTAAATATGGATATGAATTTATATTTATATATTGTTCGATTTTCTAATGTCTTGTCAACGATACACAAACGAACAATTCTTCGATTTCTACTGTAACCAGCAGCCAAAAGAAGTGAGTTGAGATGCATTATTGCCACAAGCTGAGTTGTTAAGCGTAAGGAAATCTTGTAGTCAATTTATGTGCGCGATTTATTGTCCATGAGTGGCGTATCCGCTAGTTACAGGTAATGCAACAGCAACAGCGGATCTGGAGAAAACTTTGAAGCACGCACTACAGCGTTGTTGGCATCAATTGACACCTGGCAAAAGGCGAATAGGCAGTTATTGCGCTTGCACTTCAGAACTTGACAAGATTTCAAGATCCTGTGTTGCAAATTGATTCTGACCATATCTTTAATAGGGGACAATCATTGAATTTTGTCACCTGGCAACATCTGCAGCCGTAATGTATATATTGCCGCTAGCGTGTGTAGAAATTGTGTCATTGCGTTCGAATGCTACCCCCTAATAAAATGACACAACTTAGAAAGGGCACACAGTCTATTCACTTTTTGTCCAGTGTTATGGATAATGTGGAAATACTTATCATTGGGTAGCAAGGGAGGCAACGAAAGTGGCGATTCAAGTGTTCAATTGTACTATTGTGACGTTGACGTTGCTGACCATTAAGTTGTTCAAACTAAGATGTTTTTTTCTGACCGAAAACAAAGTACTAATTGCTGCTGGAGGCCAGTATATCCTTGTTTTACAGTGCAATTTTGCTCAACCAATGGCAAGTCAATCCACCCGAGTCAACAAAATTATTGACACAGCGTCCTGGCTGTTTCCACTTGGCAAGGTTCTGACATGGAAGAGGTAATTCAAAAATGAACACTTATCAGCTTGTACATGTACAACGTCATCGAATGGATGCATTGATTTGTATAACCTGTCCAATATGTAATACAAATTAAGGTATCTTTATTTGAAACTTGTTTTGCTTTACTGTATTAACTAATCAGTTATATATCATACCGCAAATACGGTATCTATGGTATGTTTAAGTGCAGTTCATTATCAATGATACCGTTAGTTATGTAAAGTTATGTGATAAAGTACCCTTTCTTATTTCGCAAAAGTATTAAGCGAGTCAGAAGCATATGGCCAACTTAACACATATATTCACTTGTTTTTACCACGTAGAGCATTTACCATGTATAAGCAGCCAGTTGGCACCAGGTGCATTTTCTTAGCAGTTGTATTACAGGTATTGGGTATTTATGACCATTCAAAATGTATGTCGCGATGGAGATAACTCTGTCTTTTAGGTAAACGCACCCACTGGCTCTTATCAACACACTCTGTCGGGAGCAGAACTGTATCAGTATAAAATTGAACGTTAGATTTCGAGAGTATGAGCGTACGGCTATTCACTGTACGGGCAGCCTTATGGAAAGCAATATGAAACTGTGTTCCTATATATTATTTTGGGCTGCCACTGACTCATTTTCCAGGTACTTCCTTGACGCTTGCCTATCATAAAATGCAATTATGCCAGAAAAGACGTGAATAAATTTTCATTCTACCACCTCATGAAATGTAATGTCTGCTAAATAAGGCTGACTATATCATCCTCCATCCTGACCGACTATTCTGCTCATTCGCATATTCACAGTTTTTGCTATTACTAACTGTGTGCTTATATTGTTTGAGGTATCTGCAGTCGTCCATGTACTGTTACAACGCTGCAAACTATGAATATGTATGCGTGCGAGCTCTATATTCTTATGTATTCGAGGTGTGATAAAAGCGCCACGGAATAGACAAATTGCAGCCCAGCCAAAATTCATGATGGAAATTACAACATTTTCTATGGGTGAATGAGCGAGCATTTATGCGCAACTATTCATGTAATTTATTATGATGTGAGATAGTCATTGGTTTGTCAGCGCCGAATCGGACATTGCGTGTTCATTGTTTGTCATCGATGTCCGCTAACGATTGATATTGGTTTCGACCTATTACGTTTGGTTAAACTTTTATGCACGATGGTCAGGCAGTACGCCAATGATTTTGTACTTTGTTTTAGATGAGCATCATTATGTGAGAGGCATTCAAAGAAAATATTATGTTAGAAGTAAATGGAAGGCAATAAACCGAACGAAATTATTGTCATATATGCCTGACCCTGTAGAGCATGTACATCGTTGAACAAATCATCTGCTAAGTCGATCCATACCTTGTGGTAAGCACAGCGTAAGCCATGATTGGCACCCAATTTGAATACACACGACGAACTTGCCTTGGGATCTCTGTGATTTCGATGAATAGGTTAAATATATAAGCTCAAATAACAAGCTAGTGTCGATTATCCTTATATTAACCATGTCAGGTGGAACGTGTGACCTTTTTCAAAATCTTGAGTTACGAAATACATTTGTCAAAAGCGTCTATGCTATTATAAATTCCAAAAACACGATGATTCTATAAACATCGACTACTAAGCGAAATTGATTTTGTCTTACAGTGCACTGTGAGGTAACCGACGGCAGAAATTGTCGGCCCAAATGTTTAAATATTTTTTCATCATTAGCAGAAAAAACATGTCAAACGGATTAGACGCAAACCCACCACTCTTGCAAAGAGCTCTGGAATAATTCAGCATAAGCAGTAAGCCAGACTGATACCCGCATATTTTACCTTGAGATTGTTTGCTTGCGTTAAAATTGTTTTCACCAGCAATGCTGATCGAGGGGAACTCATCCAGAACGTTGGACGTCTTTTGCATGGTTGCACAGTATAGGATTAGATATTTTGGATATAAATCGGCCGGCGAAGCAAATCCATTTTGATTGTTTACAGAGACAGCAAGGTCAGCGCGCCTTTCAAGCATGCAAATGGTGATCGACGTTGACATTGGATCATCAATTAGTGTCTCTGCTATCGATTGTAACAGAAATTATTTGTCTTTGCTAGATCCAATTAACTTACATTGACAGAAATCCCAAAAGCATGTCACAGCATGAGCGTGTGCACAGAAAACTATCCGGGTTACGTTTAAGTAAGCGGTTAATGGGTTTGCACTGTAACATTTCTTTTTATCAATCAGAATTATGTCGAGCTGACTTGCCGATAAACCGCGGACTGCTGACGATTGTTGTTTATACACAGGGCTAATATGCTCTCCACTGACTGTGAGCCTCCAACGAGTCATTAGTCTGGCTGGTAAGACAGCGCAGGATGTCTATATTTACTGCCCTTAAGTCTGAGTGGGAGCAGATAAATTCTAGGCGCCCATATATCGACTTGCTTTAGGGCATTACTCGCAGCACACATGTTCTCTTGAATGGCGGCGGAGATTCATAAAAGCACACGAACACCGCACATCTGTCTAATTACTTACCCCGGGCTTTACAACTGTGCCGTCCAATGGATTTCAAAGGAGCTAGTGGCTTAATCACAAATCACACGGTGTCTGGCATAGTGATTCGTGACGAAGGGCAGATACAGGTTGCAAAATTAGAATAAGGGGCAAAGCACAAGACAGTTGCATATGCCAAATGCAGTTTTCACTACCCTGTGGTCGAGCTGTTAAATGTGAATGATCGTTATGTGCTCGAAACACAATATTTCTTATATTCTTATTATAACCATATATCATATTTTTATTGCAAGGTTAAATAAACACCTTATGAATGTTACTTTTTGCCTAATTGCCTAATCAATCAAGCCAATTCTAGGATGCTGTATCATCACTATCAACGATTAATTATTTTGGGACAGAGTGTTGACTCACGGTGTGTATGAAAGGCTAAGTGAGTAGCAACATGAGAAATAGTTAAATCTATGCTGCTCATAAGGCATTCTACACAGCAGAAAAGCATTTCAAGGAAGCGATTGTCTACTTACTTTGACAAGAACACGTACAGAAATGAAGCATAAATAAACACCAGGGCTGATTGCGTTACAACACACTACATCCGTCATTCCTCATAGAATTGATCAACCAGAATTGCAGCTATACATTCTCATGCGAAAACACGTATTGATGTGCAGAATATAAATCATCAGTTGTTTACCGAACTTTAATATTGGACTCCACCTGAAAGATGGATCGATTGAATAAAGCAACTATGCATTGCATACGCCTGAAGCCGTTGTCGCACAAAGCAGGTATTATTGCTGCGAACGGATGGGCAGTAAGCTGCTGGCTTCTCTCATCTTCGCCATGCAATCTGTGTTACTGATTCTGAATTTGTAGCAAGGCTAGTCAATGATCTTGGGTGTAGGAAATTAGGTTCACTTATAGGGCTCCCTTGTGTCGGACATATTGCTTATCTGATTGTTTTGTATTCAGGACGGGCAAAACCCGGCAGATATTTCTTCCTTTATATATCATTCCTATCGGCCCTTAAGTGATGTATGCGTAGCAATCGATTTCCCTGCAGGAGAAATATTGCACCATAAAGCTCAAGGACCTCTGTATCTTGCAGACAAGTATAAAGTAGACGTATCAAAGGTTACATTTGATATATAACACTTTAAATCAAACTCCTTGGCTAGATAAGTGGTGTTTGACCGCTTTCCAATCAGAAGGTAACTGGTTAGGCTTATTGTTATTAAACACTTCCAGCTTTAACGTCTATATTCATTATAGCATAAAAGGGACCAAACCAGCAATCTCAGTTAAAGATGGACGGCACCTTCTAAGCACATTCTTCTTTTTGATCGTTTAATTGGGTCATTTCATTCCGAAACATACAATATGGCAGCATCCAAATGCAGGAAAAACCATCCACTGCCATTATGTAGATAATAACTCATATTGAAAGCCCCCTCCGAAAGTATGAGACTTGGTGCACATGCACATGCAGCCATACATCTGTTCTCTATTCCGTTTTCCAGTAAACAGCCTCTTGTAGCAATGGAGTTTGTCCGGGGCTTGAAATAGTTGAGTTACATACCAACAGTAACATCAAACAAGAATGTGCTTGTTATCTTTCCCCAACTTTACCCTCTTGCCATTATCAAGTTTACAAGATTCTTTCAAAAACGTCAATTAGACACTCATAGTTTAGCTCCTCGTTTGATTAATGTCACATGTTTTTACTGAAATGGTAATATGTCATATCATTTTGACAGACAACATATATTTGTTTTTTTATCCATGGCAAATGTTGTACCCCATGTGCGATTTAAAATCACCATTTAGAATACGTCTCATAGACTGAAATGGTGACTGAATATTGCTTCAGACTTAGAACTAAGTGCTTATAGCCTTGTATTGTAACAGGGCCAATTGGCCAAGGCAATGACATGTCGCACTATGCTAAACAGCAAACTAGGTAGCCTGATTTGCATATCAATTGACTAATGAGTCAGTCAGATAATCACTTACATACCGTAAGGTTCAAAATGTTTGATGCTGCATGCAAACATGTTCAAGGCACTTTTCTTGACCATCATTGGCGAAATAGCGCCAATGTGTTGTAATACTGTCCCAAAGTATCCCAACCTGAAAAATCGAGTTATACGTACATTCTGGGCCATGTTGTGATGGCGACGAATGCATTAAGGTAGCTACAGTAATGTTGTTAACGTGTGGACTAGAACACAGCTAGCACACTCGTGGTATTGCCTGATACAGTTTTCCTTAAACGCAGGTTTTGTTCCATACCACAGGTCATAAATCTGGTGACATCAGTGCATTACAAAAGAAACGTTCAATTGTTGTTTTATCACAACCATCAGCACCCTCACCTTTCTTCATAGGACCTTCGATCGCATTATGCTTAGACATATTTGCTTACTTTTCCTTTCTACTCCCAGAATATCATGGCAAAGTAATTGAAGTGGTCGAGCTGTTAGGTAAGTTAACTCTTACTGAACCTAATAGTAGTCGAGGTCACTCGCATCTTGATCAATGAACGCTGTCAGAGAGAAATGTGATAGAATCCAATCAAATTAATGTCTCGAAATCTGCGTCAGTTGTTATTTGTAGGAATTTATACATAAATCCTCAGGGATGTGTTGGATATTGAACTATTATTTGAAAGTCTGTTTCTGTATAACACGTGTTCATTTTAGATCCACAGAAGCTAAATCAAACGGTCGATGTGGAAGATGTATCAAACAGTATTGCAAGCAGTATTAAATGATTGCACACGTTTGCATATGCTTTTGCATGTAGTGAGTTGCTGCGGACAGCTGACCAGTTGGAAGCTTCAGCCATGCATTCCATGTCAGTGAATCTTAGTTTGTAGATTGTCCGGGGTTGGAGTGAATACTGTTAACTTTTTAGACCTAACCCATGACCTGCATTCAATGCGGACGCAGATATTCATTCCTCGATACCTCTGCCATGTTAGCCTTTCAATAGGTAACCATGTCAACGTGTTAAAGCTACCCTTCTTGAATTATTCGTGTAATCAAGGCGGGCCTAGGTGAATGAATATTCCTTCCTTAATAACCCTGTCGGCCTTGAAGGGATGTATACGTAGCAGTTAATTTTCCCGCAAGGGATATATTACACCACCAATAGGCCTCAGAGACCTCTGCACATTAAAGACAAGTATAAACCAGGCGCTAGGGGCACAGACCTTGCCAGATAACCGTGCAGTGGTCATTACGATGGCCAATTGTTAAAGACGACTGCATTGTTCTCGAACGACGTCCCTATCGACGGTGCGTGACTTATATTAGTATGTGACGTAGTGATTATCATTATGACGTGCGGTTATATGAGCATATTTACATCATGATGAAATCGAATCTCATTTGTCGATGGCATCATGTCATCAAATGTTTTAGCGCGGTTGAGTGAGTTATTTGTAGGTTACTGTGTCATATGCCATGGAGAGTAAACAATCCCTTGTCTATTATATTTTATGCACACTGGAGTTTAGGAAAAGTCATTCCCTTGATAATTCATCAAAGCATAACGTTTAGAAGTGATAGTCCTTTTTTACACTGAATTTTTCATTTCTCATTCGTTGATGGTTACGCATCTCCCATAAGTCTATTCCCATGACACACGCGACCGTATATGATCATACGGTTGTACATGTTTAGAGGAGAATGACAAAGCCGTAGGGTCGAAGTGCGTCGATAAAGCCAGCAAAGGGCATTGCAGCCTTTTGGGATAGCGCTTGGGGGACAGCTTTCGGCTGACATTTTAAATTATTGACCAAATATGTATATATATATATATATATATATATATATATATATATATATATATATATATATATATATATATATATATATATAATATATATATATATATATATATATATATATATATATATATATATATATATATATATATATAAAACAGAGCGGTGTAATAATTGAAGGTATGCAATATGCCTGCATGTGGCTGAATCACGTATGCCAAGCTGACTGATATAGCGATCGGTACAGTGCATATATAATGGATATAAAAACATGTTAAAGATGTCTTGTCTTTGGTTGACCTTTCTTTTGTACCCCAGAAAAATAATTAAGGGTACTTATCAATAAATAAGGATAACTGCTACAATCCATGAATGTCATCAGATCGTAAAATGGTTGTCCAAATGCCGATGGGTGCTTGTAAACTCAATAAGTAAGGGAGCATATAGGAAGTGCTACTTTGTCATACATTTGACTTAAACAATAAAATCTTGGTATTATACACGATCTATTATGTCCAAAGTAAACGTAGGAAAGGAAACGTCATTTGCACACTCAAATATATCTATCAAATCTGACTACATCTATATTACAGAACACTTGGTAACAATGAGTCTGACGGTATATTGTCGGGGCAGCCTTTCATTTTCTTAAGTGCGAAAACGTTTACTTTTATGAGAAACGTGCGGGCAGATGAAATGAAAAATGTGGTGGTGCCGCGACAGGGACCAATTGGGGTGATAATCCAGCTTGGATAACACCACTGAAGTCCATAAAGACGAGTACTGGCTGCAAATCAGTCAGTGGTACATGGACCACATGATACTTTTCCTTATTCTGTTCATCGTTCACTTTAACTACATATGCTATCTCTCATATTAGCATGTTTTGTCATAAACCTTACAATCTTTCAGGTCAATATTCAGGAAAGCACGAAAATGGCCCAGCAGAGAATTCCATCCAAATTTCGTTATCGAGTTACAACGGTTAGGCATATCACTCGCTGTTTCTATGCTTAAGGTCCGCCCGTATGTGTATTCCACAAGATGTGCCATAGCAAACTATTATCCGTAGCTGGCATATTGTGCCAACAATAACCTCTCTTGCGATTGGCTATTAGTCAATCTACGGTGAAGGACGTCGTATTTTTCCTCGCTGACAATATCCTATCCATCTTCATATAATGTTTGCCTTGTAACATATGGAGTTTTATATGCGTTCACAATTTTCATATCCAGCTTCAGATCACATAACTTAACAAGAAATCACATTTTAACTCATCATTCTCTCCCTCATCTAAGCATACAGGCATCTTGTTTTACTCGCTAGCGTATGGCTCCCTTTATGAATTGTTTGAGTGACCTTGGGTCAGTGCGCGGGCGTTACTGCATACCTGATAACAAAAAGTCGTTCCAGCATTGGATTTAATAAACATCATATCGCAATTATTTAGTACCTGCTAGGGCTGATATTGGCTTCTGCCAAAATATATATATTTGCAGAAGTAAAACGGCTGCTTTGGATAATTGCGTTTTGACAGATCTTCATTGCTATATTTGATTATATATGGATACTATTGAACCTTTAATGAGTCAATATCATTGCCAAATTGCAGAACTCAAAGTAATCCTCATAAATTCTGCTTAAGACACCAAATCATACAAAGACCCAGCCTATATGTAGCAATAACGACTACGTGTGGAATTTACAGATCAGAGGCGAGTCCATTGTAAAAACGATGTTGAACCCTAAACAAAAAACGTCCTGCTTCTATACAAGTGTACCGTTTTTAAGAAAATAAATGAACTGAGAATTAAATGAGATTGTTTTGGAACAGTGTATGTTTGAGTGGAGTGTGACAGATTAAATCTGACTGCTGATTATTGCACATTCCCGCGAGTGAAGTATAAGTAGTAATTGCTGACTGCCCTGGCAATATTTCCTTTCCCACGATTAATGGATGAGTTATTTACATCGTGTTTTATTAATTTTTGTGTGCTAGAATTATCGTTATGTGAGATAGTGATATAATATGGTTCATTGTATAGCAAAAATGGCCCACATAGTATGGACACCAGAACATAAGAGGCGTGGGCGTTATGCAGTGGGATTTGGACATGTAATTGTAAAGTTTGTATAGACTTTGACTCTTGGACCAGACCTTGCAGCCGTTTATATTATTTATTCGAAATTGCCTTCCGATGAGAGAATAGTATAGCTAGTATCGCAGCTGGAAACCAAAAACCGGCTCGGGAACAACAAACAATTATTATTATATAGGGCCATCGCGGTTGTTTTAATGGAGCTTGTTATGCAAGGGGTGGGTGCAGGGCATGGTAAGTGGCTTATTTGCATAAGGCTACATAGCGCGCTCTGCTAGACATCGAACCTGATTACGGAAAATCTAGCTGGTCATTAGACAGAGTAATTGCATCAGAGCAGCTGAGTGGTACCTACATAAACAGATCATGTCGGAAGCGTTCGTGGGAGAACCATACATGGTGTTAGAGTCAAAGAAGTACCTTGAGAATAGACTGATTAACTATTGGATCAAAGATGATTTGCATTCAGTTGTAAAAGATGGACCAAGGTCAAAGCGTTTAGGGGGCACCGTTAATATCTGAAGCCCCTGACTAATCACGCGGTGATTGGTCAGGGGCTGAATGCCCCATACTTGTGCTGCTAACGGACACACGCTTCTATATTAAGAGATTCTAAATCTGCTTGAAGGAAATTGTTTTCTAGTTAGATCAACCTGGACTAGTGAGTTGTTGCTGTTCAATTTCCACCCGGTAGCAGCGTTCTACTATCCTCTACAGCCACGGATACAGGCCGCAGAAACTAGAGCTACCGAGGCTATAGCTACATCTGGAGTTGCACGTCTCCGCATAACAGTATGACGCGCTGAGGTTGAGGGGGACCAGTGATCGCATTCATAGATACAGTGCTTTTGTACGAGGTTTGCTGCGGTCGTGACCATGCATGGGTAAGATTGAAATGCTAACCACACGACACACTTTCATTTAGTCCCTGTCGCCAATAAAGGCTATGATACTAGACACAGGGCATGTGTGTTCAGATAAATACGATCTGCATCATTTAGATAGCAACCTAGTACAGCTTTTTTGCTTAATAATAAAGCGGCAGTTCCCAATTCTGCATTAAATATATATTAGGCAAACGAGCTTGTCTCAAAGAGCAGATGACGGCCAATAGTAAGAGTAATGCTATATGAGCATTGATAATAAAGAAACTGTCAACAAGCTGCATTTCGCCTATACATCAAGTTATGTTGATCCGTGTCACTCCAAGTTCATACTACCATTGATATTGCATTAAGAAAAGGGAAGGACTCGTTTCTAATGTTCAGTCGCCAACCCTTCAGCATTTTGTGGCGGTTTTTTTTCGAAGAAAATGCTTCAAAACAGATGTTTCTGTAACACCAGTTTATAGGTAAAGTGAAAATATAGTGCAAATAATATCATTTACAGCAATGCAATAATGCTACTTATGCATCGTACCAAATTGCTGCCGCAGTGATGATTATCAAAATAACTAACATACATTGGGTAAACGGTGATGGTTTCGTTGAGTCGGATTCCCGCCATTGGTATACACCAACAGGCTTCAAGTTGCTACTAAAGTCTCTTGTGGTCGTTGTGGTTGTTGTGATCTGGTTTTCATTGAAATACTGTCATGCAGTGCATTCATCAATCATATTGAATGGAGCGCATATAAACCGCCACAGAAGGTATAACATTCTTGCCATTGTTTATTTATGATCTTGATATTGTTTGGGTATTTTAACCCTCCTTCCCTGCACCACACAATCCGAACTTCCCCTTAAGACAAAATCAAGGTTAACATCGATTTAAATTCCCCCGCGACGTATATTAACAGTGTTATCAACAAATCATCAAGGATAAGAAGTAGCTTTAAACATAGTATTAACTATACAGTGTAATAATTTGCTTTTGTGTGCTATGTGTTTGTACAGCATTACACAGCAATTATTTGCAACTGAGCGATGCATTTTTGCGCTGAAGCTACACCACGGTAGCAATGCCGCTCGCTCTCATGTACTCCATATGCAAATTGCCATATACCGAGGCAAAGAGTTAGATCGCTCGTGGTTAAACCATCCATTATTCAACTGAAGTTTTGTATTCAGAGGGTAAACAGGAGCATCAGCTGTCTGTTTACCCTCGCCATTTGTACAATGGATCTGCTACATTCAAACCTGGTGCAAAAGAAACAAGTGCCAGAACAAGGTGCCTAACTGGCGGCCACTGTGTGCTATCTTACATTACTTGAATATAAGCACGGTTGTTCAGATATTTCAATTTTTTCAAGCATGTCGCAGTATGAATCAAAAATCTTTACGTGATATAAGTCTTCAAAAAAGAACTATTTTTACCATTTTGATGCAGAGATGGTATTAAACATATTCACGTTTCTTTTAGCTGTGTTAGAGAGACATATTTGGCTGGCTTCGGATGCAGGTTATTTATTGGGACATAAATTGATTGTTTATCTTCACCATTTGTTTGATGAATATTTCAATCTTCGTACCCGACACTCACTGCCGAAGTGTCAGAACAAGGCGCCTATATCGCACCATTTTTGGCAGTTTTATATCATATATGTATATTTTGGCGGCAGAGGATTAAGTAAATGGTAGCAGGTAATGTATAGATATGGAATTGATTGCACTGCACGAAGATTCCGACTGTAAATTGTGGAGATGTAGCTTTGCAAAAGACGAGTTATGCTTAAGATAACTCTAATTCAGATACAGTTAGTGATCCAAGGATTGCAAAGGCAATCGCCTTGCTATAATTGTCTAGGCTTCTTTCAATCCATCCCATGTTGTAATGTAGTATTTGCAATACTGAAGATTATCACGACAATGGAAGGGTTTTTGTCGATCAACAGCGCAGTGCGCCACGTATACAGGTTAGGCATGCCCAGAAAAAACGGTGACATGCAGATCACATCTATGGCATTCTAATATATTTGTTAGATATGCATCGACATATGGAGCTCCTGTTATGGCAACTGTATATGCCCAAACAACGCTTACAAGAGGCTTTCATATTGTTGACAATGATTAATATTTGAATTATTGTTTATATACTGGAATATTTATTTATTTACGTCAGCGATGAAACGTTTAAGGTCACTGTGCGGCCCGTTAATCGGACATTAGCCCTTACGCCTGTGCAATCGCCTCGTGATTAGTATTGTGTAGGACGATAAAATTTGGGGTTTCTATGTGGTATCGCCATGCCTTTAGTTATTTAGCTTGTCGCAGGGCAAAAAAAGTACACGGCTTGAATAAATTCAACCGTAGGAATACAGCCTACCAGTCCTCCCGAGCACGCTATAAACCTTGGTCAGAACGTTGATGTTTTAGTTACGTCTGTGCTTCACCCTCGTGATCAGGCATCATAGCCCAACCCTTCATTCTTGACCAGGCTCATTTATTGTTGTCCAATTATAGCACGACTAAAAGCATGTCAATACAAGGCAATGCTGATTGGCAGATAATCTGCATAACAGTGACATGGCCGCATTTACAGCTGACAACGAATATGTGACATGGCTTAAAATGTCTCGCCATTGCTTTGCCATATACACATTATTTGTAATACAATCTAGTTACATGTTTGATACGCTAAAACGGAACATGTTCGCAGTTTCAAATGCACATGTTAAAACCATTTAGATTAAATCACATCCAGTAAGTATCGATGACTTGATGACGTATATCCAATTGCTGATCATTACTCAAAGACGAATGCATTCATCACACATGTTGCTAGAGGTGGGGAACTCTTGCTTGATAGAGTAAAATGCTGCCCACGATACCCAGGTACATTATTTTCTTATACAATTGCTAAAGCATTGACATGTGACAAGGACATATTTAAATAAATTTGATAGCATATACATTAATCACAAAACTATTCATTGCAATCAAAACTGTTACATTTTTACATACTTAAGCAACAACAATGCGAATTACTGTATGGTCGCAGTCGTTCTCAGTTATGAACACAGTCTACCTAAAGCTTATTCAAAGTGAGGTTCACTGATGAGGAAATGTGCCGATTGTTAAATTTGATATGCGACAAAAATATGCCAATAATTATTTTATGACCAAAGAGCAAAAAAAGAATAGCAAATGACGTTATGGCCTCTTTGGCTTACGTTTCTGTCACTCAGGAGAGTAATTGATGACACCTAACAATGTAATCTTTTTTCGCCTCTTATGATAGGTAGAATAATCATCTGTAGCGACTAAACTACAAAACCCGAAGGGCTTTATATCAACAACGTGTGTGCTGCAATTGCTGACAAAAGCGACACAATTACACTGCGTTTACACGAGATATGTGATCGGTGGCTATTCGGCAGACATGATGATAGAATGTTGCCCCTAGGGTAGCCCTACAAGACGTCAGAGTAGACGTCTACTTTCTCTGTAATCGATGCAATGAAAACAAATTGAGATCGATTCAGACAACTACCAAACACCAAACATACTTAAGTAATGGAGTCTTAGAATACAATTATGTTCACGGAAAATTTCATCCCTTTTCGGCGGGGTATTTCAAACATGGTAATTAGATATAGTTCGATCAATATGGGAAGCAGTAAAAAGTCCGAAACACAGCATCATGTTTGTTTTCAAATGCAAGACCACGTGCATCGCGCATGCTCAGAATGACGTGACCCATCGAGGACTAATGCTAAGGCAATGCGGATGAGGCGCCGGGATATCACGGAAAATCACGTGACCCAATATTTTCCAACATAGCGGTCATAGTAGCGCGGTTTTTCGGAAATTATATATACAGATGGCATTTCTTGAAGATAAGCGTCGAGTGTACAGGCTCTTGATATATGTTATTTTCGAGATGCGTTATGCAGCACTTTAGCTAAACGTGTTTTTGTGGACGCGCGGAAAAAGTTGAAGCAGAACGGTATATATTCATATTACCGCTCGACCGGAGCTACTTCTAGGGGTGCATACTACCGCATTAAGCGCAGACATCCAATCCTTGACAATGTTTTTATTTGTGCCAAGGTGACGTCATATTGTTCTTATATACAATTGATTGTTTAGATATATAGAAGAGTCCATCAATTCTAAAACAAGTGATAAACAATAGGCTACACAATACTATCAACTTAAGCACCCACGGGACTCTGTCTACAATGCATATGAATTAACCGGGATGAGGTTAAGACATAGATACGGTGGTACATTATTATACTAAATGCCATAATACTGTACGAGACAATAAATATGCATTATCAATGTATGAAATGTAGCATATACGACACCTGCTAAGGATATTTTGCGGATAAGATGTGACGATCAATATATATATTTTGGTAAACACAAAACTATATGAATATATATCCTGATATATATATATATATATATATATATATATATATATATATATATATATATATATATATATATATATATCATATATATATATATATATATAGATATATATATATATATATATAGATATATATATATATATATATTTATATATATATAAATCGTATATATATATATGAATATATCTATATATATATATATATCTCTATATTATATCTATATATATATATATATTTGTATGCAAAATATATATATATATATAAATATATACATATATATACATATATATATATATATCTATATCTCTATATATATAGTATATATATAAAATATCTATATATATCTCATATATATATCTATCTCTATCTCTATCTCTCTCTCTCTATCTAGTCTATATCTCTATATATATCTATATATATCTTATTCTCTCTATCTCTCTCTATCTCTATATCTCTATATATATCTAAATATATATAAAACATCTCTCTCTATGTATATATCTCTCTCTATATATATCTATATATGTATGTATATATATGCCAGTAATCATTTCGTGTGGTATGTATATCATATATATGGTTAGCACCCTAATTGCTTGTCAAAAACGCTTGCATGGCACCTGGAGGGTGTCAATTGTTGTACGATCCTGATATTCTGCTACGCTTGTTGACCAAGATATCTCTGCATTCATCTCGTGGAGCTCTCGGTATGACGTCTGTTCGTAAAATAAGCCGGTCAGCAAATAAACAAATGAATAATGAAGCTGCACTAATTCTTTCGACATTTTGCCAATATAATTTCTTTACGCACCTCAGAGGAAAAGAATTCGGGACGACAAGATTTGATTTGCTGGGCGACAAAAAACAGATCAGATTCGTTTTCTTCCCTCATCATTTGCAAGAGGATGCAAACTGCAATGTACTGTGCACAGAGTTCACCACCATCTCTAAACAAAGCAAAACATACCATAGAAAGACCATAAAGCGGTCATGGCGTGAGGTCTGTACTAACTGGGGCCGCTATTAATATTATTTCTGCTCACTTGCTGATTATTAAGGTGGATTCAGAGGACAACATCAATATTGCCAATCGCTCATTGAGGACGACAACCTGTTCAACGCTGAGAGGACGGGATTTAGGTATTGACAGGACAAAGACGCTTTGGTCACTCTCATTGCTGCCCAAGGCTGGTGACTCATGCACGTTGGAGTATATATTGCTGTTTAGCGACTGCAGGTGTGATACTATAACGTGCATTTCCTCGATGGTTTGAACTTTCATCGTCCCCTCCACCAAATGAACGTACAAGTCCCCAACACGATGACTGTTGTCTCTTGAGGGCAGGAATCTGGGATAACCATCCTGTTGGCGATAAAACATGTAACGTTCAAAATCATCCACGGTGACTCGTGCGTGTAGAGATCACGAATTGCTTTAGTAGATTACTTACTGACTGTGTCATATCTTCCAAAACAATAACTGCGTGGATTTTGTAGTCGTGAATCATCCTCCACAGATCTTCCACGGTCGATTCCAAAGGCCACTGGGTGGCAATAAAGTTCTCACTTTTATAGTAACCCTGAAACGTAATTCACTTCGTCGAAAACATTCATTTATTTCTACAGAAGGATCTTATGTTGCTTATTCAGTTGACTTACATTCATTTTGACGGCATTGATGTAATCTGAACTTCTGACGTCAAGCGAACACGAACAGCATCACCTGTGTGAATGCAAAATATTAATAAACTCGAAACGAACTAGCTTTCAATGCGTGATATTTGGACAATAAAGCAGTGAAGTTAACGAGTCTTACTTGGGAGGATATCTGTACTATTCTTTGACTTGTGTAGTGGATTGTAAGCTGCAGACGCTGTTCTCGCGGTCAATAGGGGGATTCGGGACAGAATCTAAATGACACAATCAGCAGCAACACACAAACGTGAATGGATCTAAGGTTCCCACAACAATCATTAACTTTTCGGTTGTTTGTCCAGTGACAGGGCTTTCTGATTGCGATTACACATTGACAAATACGTTCGATGAAATTGTTTATATGCACATTACCTCATATTGTCGATGGAGGTTTTGGGGCTGTATTGGCGATCCGCCAGAAACATCAGTCAAAGATACCGCTGTTTCCCCAATGGCTATTGCATCACGAATGACTTCATGAAAAAATATATACTGCTTCTGTTTCAAAAAGATAAATCTATGTCTTTATGATATAGTGAAAAATATGTGAAATAATGACGCTCAATGGTGTTGTTATATGAGCGTTATATTGCAATCGTTAAATCGTCAATTGTGGCAAGATCAATGGCTTGTTTCTGTTAATGCATTTGAGTGACGAGATAATGTACCAATGTTTGTATCATTTGCATGCGTTGTTCGCGGAGTTGATGCAGACATTTGAGAAAATCTACACCATGTTCATCCTTTGCCTGTCTCAAGAGCCAGTCCAATGCAATGAATGTCCCAGTCCGGCCCACTCCGGCACTACATCAACCGGATCCATATGAAGACATCCCAAAGGTTATTATTGGCAAGCAAACATCGCATAATCGTGTTATGACATATCACAGTAGGCATCTACGATAAGAAAATGTCCCAATAAAACTCGACTTTAGTGATCATTTACCTGCAGTGGACGACAGTTGATGTTCCAGAATAACTAATAGCTTTTATCCTATGGTAAAAACGCAACAGAGGAGCAATACGTTTGGGAACATCCTTGTCTGGCCATGCTGTGAATTGGAACTGATGGACAGACCGTATTTGGCTGGAATCAGTCGCCTGTGAAAATAGATAAAAAGGCAATGTAAGAACATGAATAAGAAACATAGAAATAGCTGTGTATCCAATTCTGCTTTGTCCCATTCTGTTTTCTGACAAACGACGTGACGCACTGCAACCACCTTTAATCCTGAATTGTAACTTTAATAAAACAGCTTGATTACTCTGTTTTTGGATGTAATGGCCAAACAAACATAAAAGTTCCGTTTATATATATATATATATATATATATATATATATATATATATATATATATATATATATATATATATATACATATATATATATATATATATATATATATATATATATATATATATATATATATATATATATATATATATATATATATATATATATATATATATATATATATATATATAAAGTTAGCTTCATTAGCGCTTAGTATATTCCAATGACACAAGTAACGTACCCGAAAAATTTCAAAGTGCCTGATAACAAAGTCCGGGAACTCTGCTGCACCTATTGGTCGAAGCACAAGGTTGTCGAATTGCATAGAGTCTGAATCCGGCCAATAGTGGGCACATTTGTTCTGCATGAACACACTCGTTGGTAGAAATGTAGAAAGAGTAGAAGTATATGATACTGACGTCCTAAATAACATTTCAGGTAATATTCACCTTCGTATTTTCATTCTCTTTTGTCAACATGACAATGATGGTAACGTTTTCCTCCCAGACCATAAGCCAAAAATCATCCACGGTTTCTGTCATTGGCCCTGGATAACCACAACAAACATGGACTTCAGCATATTCTGATGGTTAAAATTGACGCTTGTAAAGCTATGGAGGTAAGTACTGTCTTACAAACCTTGGGCAGCTATAGTAGTGCCTGTTGAATATGGTACCTGTGCAAGATAGACAACAACACTACTGTTACATGCTTCATTACATTTACAATGAAATAGACTTGCTGCTAACACCGTAAATAACTCACACTGATATAACTGGCGTTGATGTAACACGGATTGGGTTGTCCGGTTTGAGTCAGTTTTACACGGTTGGTTTCATCTATGCCAAGACGGCGTACAATTTGACAAATATAGGTTCTCATGACGAACAATCCGATGAAAGTCAAATAAACAACTTACATGGCATTATGTTTTTGTATTTGTTCTTCAATCTCCAGTTACCACCCATGGCGTCTGTTTGCACTCCGTAGCATGAGAGTACACTCTGCAATTAGAAAGAAAGGAATGCAGTTACTAGAATAAATCTAAAACCAATCAATTTATTCCACAGCATTAGCTCAATCGCATAGCAATTCGATCACCTGATATTCTTTATCAATTCCAGCGGGGTTGGTGACAATATCGTCAACATATTTGTCCAAATTGGCAACATGAATGAAGTTGGTATGCACATTGGCATACATTTCAGACGTATCAGTAGTGGTGCGCTGCTGCCTGCCAGTTGTATGTGTTACCGCATGTATTGATAGCTTAGGTTCATTGTTGCTTGGGAAGGTCCGTTGTATATTCCGATGCTGTGACGTCGTCGGTGATTCGTGGCTGTTGTCGTCACTTATGCAACCAGCTAGAGCAGGGACTTCAGAAATATCGATGGTGGTATTATCAGGCGTCATATCATGCATAGAAAATAGTTTATCTTTATCACCGTTACACAGCTATTAAGTTAACATGAATCAAATCGGTCTGCCTTATGCCTGATGACTGACTCACAATCTGCCATAGAGTTTTCGGTGTCTGACTGGTCCGGAGGTGTCTTCGTGGCTTTATGTCTCCATCTTGAGAACCAGGGAACGTCACATTATGAACTTGTTTTCGTCTAAGTAGGTTATGAAGCGACATACATATATAATAACAACGTAAGAAGATAAGACATATGTCGTATTGGTTATATATCTGAGCCATTTTATTTACATTTAGCCGTACAGACGGAATGTTGCATGGTTTACCTTCTAAACGATACAATGACACCCACAACACAAAGAACTGCCAAAAACATCAATACCAGTATGCCTACTACTAGGTTCATGGGAGCACTGCGACCTGCAACATATAACTAACTAACAGATATATATATATATATATATATATTATATAGATATATATATATGTATTTTAGTATATAAATAAATTTATACGTGTATATTTATATGTTTATAACATATATATATATATGTTTGTATCTAGTATATATAACATAAATTTGACATACGTGTATATTTATATACGTATATATATATGATATATATATATATGTTTATATATATATATATATATAAATATATATATTTTATATGTACATATATATAATATATATATATATATATACATTATATATATACATTGTAAATATATACATATATATATATATATATATATAAAAATACGCCCATGAATAAATGTACAAATACATAAATACATATATATATATATATATATATGTGTATATATATATATATATATATATTATATATATATATATATATATATATATATATATATACCAAGGCCCACACTATATATATATATATATCTGTATATATACACTCATAAGAACCGAGGCTTTGAGGTGGTACAGCCGCCATATATACATGTCAAAAAGGTAAGAAACGTATATATATATAACATATCATATCTATATTGCATTCAGTAACCACCATTCATCTCCGCGCATTCATCGACATCTTGGCACGGTAAAGCAAAAAGTGTATAAAACAAGCGTTTTCAAATAATGCTCCCTGTACATTGTATCGAGCTTTGCTAGAGGAGATATGAGCAACCTTTGCATTGATATTTTTCGTTTCCCACCAATTCATATCCGTCTTCGCATCCGCAATCATAAGAGCCCGCTTTGTTGATGCATGTCTGGTTACAAGAGTGACTGTCGCCTTTACACTCATCAATATCTTGAGAGAAAAACATAAAACAATAAGGGATTTGTTCTATGTTAGTCAGCCCATATTCAACTAAAAATTGATGTCACCATGCAATTGACACATCCTACCTGTACACGTGTGGCGGTCGCCTTCGACCAGTTGATAACCTGTTCTACAGATGCAATAAAATGAGCCGGGAGTGTTTACACACTCATGGTTGCAACCGCCGTTTTCGCTTCCACATTCGTTAGTAATCTGAAAAGGGAGCAATGCGTGTAACATTTTTAACCCTATGCCGAAGATTGCAAGTTACTCAAAATAATTCAATCAATGAATAAGCTCTTCGTCTTACATGTACAATATTCCAAGATAACACAAAATCTGCCTACCCTTGTAAATTTCCAGACGTGACCCACCACCGCACATTCGGCTGCGATCTCCAGGACAAGCCATATAACACTCACTATCATCCTGCCGAGACCCATACCTAGTGTGGTCAGTGTCGTTCCCACACAAACATGCGTAGCCGGCCTGTATAAAATGGACGGCAGTCTTAGAAGGGAATAAAATAAATGCAATGATGCGTGTAATCATTTGAGTAAGCATGGCAAGATGGTTGTCAGTGAGTTTAAACAGAGAGAGACTACAGGAAACTGGGCAGAATGATGGATTAGGGCAAGAGGAGCTGACTGCTGACAGCGGCTGCGACGACAACATACAGTCAAAGACGTGCTTAATGCGGCTGGGTGGTCATTGGCTAAAATCCAGGGTACTAGAATGTAGCTGATTGACGGAGAGTAACCGCAAGGGGAGCAGATTGTGGCTGACAGGCAGAACATAACAACAAGGGGAGCATATTATGGCTGACAGACAGAATAATAACAAGGGGAGCTGGCTGACAGAAAGTGAACAAGAACAAGAGAGACAGATTATGGCTGGCAGAGAATATCATCGTGCGGAGCAGATTATGGGTGGCAGACAGCGAAGAGCAACAAAGGGAGATGAACATCTAGTATTTGCAACGGATTCTGCTGCGGAGAGGTAGAATAACTATATATAGAATTAAATGGTCTTAGAGTGTATTTAAAGTAAATCAAGAGGACCTGATTGTGGCTGTGTGAAATGCGGAAATAAGCAAGTAATACGGTTTAAGGTCAATATCTGCTGGTTGTAATTGGATTGAATAGGAATATACCTAAGTGAAGCTGATTGTGATTTGGCGTAAGATATAAATAAGAGCAGTTGGTTGTGATTGTGCGTAATACGGATATAAACACTAGGAGCTGATTGTGTGGGCTAATCCGGATATAAACAAGAGGGGCTTGTCGTGGGACGACATAATATGGATATACAACAGAGGAGCGGATTGTGGTAGGGTAGAATACTGATATAAACAAGTGGAGCTTATTGTAACCCGGCGTAATTTGTTACAAATAAGAAAAGCTGACTGTTGAGGCAGAGAGAGATGATTCTGACATGGTGTAAAATGGACAGCAACCAGATAAGCTTATTGTGTCTGGGCAAACGATGAATAAAGACAAGAAGCGTTCTCGCTCTCTCGTTGAAATACATATTGAAAGCAGCGAAATGTTTGGTGGGCTGTAAATTGATGAAACAAGAGCTTGCAATTACTGAAAGGAAGAAGGAAAGAGAAAATCGACGCCATGAAGCTTACCTCCAACCCGGCGTACACATAGCGTTTTTTGCGTGATGCATTCATTAAGGCACCAGTCTATCGTCATGTGGGTTCGGTTTGACGCATTTCAGCGCTCAATAAGTAGGGACTTGATTGTCCACGAAGCACCCGACGCGTTCTGTCACAATGCATATCATTTAGTTTCATTCATGGTTTTACCAAACAGAACAACACACTATTAATAGGTAGCAATAATTGCTAAATATTAGAGAATCATGTACCAAATCAAACTGAAAACTCCAATCACTGTGCTCACAAGTACACGTTTTTCATCGTCAAACAATAAAATATATAATTTGCATCAAATCAACAACAAGTGACACTGATTTATAGGTTTAACACCAAATCTATTTGAGCACACTAATACTCTATCAATTCCAAAAACAATTGTCTCCTTGGATACGCAAAAACAACCCTCTGCTGTTGGACAGCCATTTAATACAGTCCGCCTAACTTCACTACTTGCGATACTCAGTGAAGATTGTAGAATATTACTCTGCATCACATCGCATGGTTCAAGTTACTCGTATTCTCTCACCTTGACAAGAGACGCTAGATATCGCAGACGTCATAACGATCACCAGAAAAAATCCCCAGGATCATCGCGCAGACAGCAGGCATGGAGTAAATTGAACTTAATAATATAACCTAGTCATTAGCGAAGCTGCCGACGTCACGTTGCTACTGTCAATCTGGAGGCGGAGCCCAAATGGCCCAACTCACCAAGGTTAGTGTTAATATAGAACTACTGTTAGCCTATTTGTTCTTGCGAAACCGCAGGCTTGTTAGACACACAGATAATGGATCATAAGTGAAAAGACGACCTGTGCTTGCAAGTTACGTTGTTAAAACAAACGACTGAACCAGTTGGTAAGATAAACGATCTTCAGCACAGCACCGTTCACAATATGAGGTTGCAAATCTCAACTCAATTAGTAGCACAGCAGATAAGATATGATAAAGGGTAGGATAACGTAAGCGGAGACACAGATGCACCGTCCACTTAACATTTGACAAGTGACCGCTCAAGTTACATGCAAATGTGTGTCAGAGACAACAGCGCCATGTGATCCATTCACAACTTTCGTGATCTACTACCAGACGGCTCTTTCAACGTTATCACCACATATCTCGTTAAGTAGTTTCAGAATATTTAGACAAGCACTATTGTGTGCCTCATACTTGGCGGTGGTATTAAATGGACACTTAAGGATGTTGCAATGTCACAGTTCAGATTTGGCCATAGTTATGTGCATGGGGTACTTGTCCACTCCAGCACCGCACATTAATACCATTTAAAAGGGGTTGTTAAAACATCATGTTCTGTGCGACGTCTGGGGTTGATGTGTGTGGCTCTTTTAAGTTTATGTTTGAATTATAAAGCATGATTTGTCCTGCAACGACAACTAAATATGAGCGATTGACACCTATCAGCATTACATTATATTGATATGTTATGTGAAACATCTACGGGAGAACTGGTATATCTCGAAAGAGCTTGCTACCACATCAGACAGGTTATATGCTCCGTTGATTTAATGGCTTTATAATTGTTGACCACTTTGAACTTAAAATAAATTAAGAATCCGCTGCAATCGTCTTTTCGTCGCAGTCAACAAAAGTCTAGTGAATTTGTCAGCTTAAGATCTCATTATTAAATATTCATATATCACCTGTTTTAGTATCCAATTGATAAAGATAATAATCAGCCACCTCATAAATTGGCGTAAGTTACTAGCTTTTAGTGCATATTCGTAGGGTCTTTTATACCTCTTCTAACAATGATTATTTGGTGCCAAATTGATGGTCAATATCAGTATGGATTCTTTTTAATATCGGTAATGAGTAACAGCGTAAACACTTTCCCACATGCCCAACTGCGCCGTCTTGGCCATGTAATCATTTAATGGTGTAGAAGTTCCCCACCTCATTTACAATCCCGACCACCAGGCAGATGTTTCCACGTGTATGCACATTCAAACAGTCGTTTAATATATACAAGAGCCTCGTAAATTGCGCATGTGCTATAACTGACAGGCACGTAGTTTACATGTGTTTGTGTGTGCGTTTCTCTTATACCAAGACATACAGCCACATACCTAACCACGATCTGCGTTACTGACGTCTCGTTGTATTCACCAATCTGAAATAGCGGTTAGTGCTGTCTCGTGTTGATACAGTAAAAACTGTATGCACAGCTAGAATTGGCCCCGAACGACTGACGATATTGCTCTAACAAGAACGACAGACCTATGAAGCACACACGCGAAGGGTAGAATATCGTCAGCGGAAAAACGTATACGCCCTTAACTTTGCGTTTGGTAAGTGGCCGCTAAAGTGGTTGGCAAGCGACTTGACACTGGTTATTAATGCGCACACTTCGGGGCATTTCAAGTTCTCATTTATAATGTTACTATGGTCATGTACAAAGGACAATTGCTCAATTCTATACTGCTTATTGATACAATCCAAAAGGGTTACTCAAGTGTCTTTCTTTTCGTAAACGTCAGGGGATTACGTTTGTAGCTCGTTGAAGTACATATCTTAATTAGAACGCCTGATTTGTCCTGCAACGTATTCACGGCATCAGAATGGAAGTAATTGACACCTATCAGCAACACCTTACAGTGTTTGAGCAGCTGATGTAATGGTTTGGTAAGTGGTCAAGAGCACCATAAAGATTCTTGAATCAATGATATTTTCACTGCACTCACCTTGACAGGAGATGTCAGGTATGTCAAACGTCCATAAGATCAAGAGAAGAGGCAGGACACCCGCCAGGCAACACATATTGTCTGGTGTGACCTCTACACGACGCCCGTTCACAGTGTCGACTTTCGTTTTCAAACACCTAACTTGTTGTGTGCATCTCTAAAATGCTTTGGTTCTGCCCGTTGAGTGGCGTACATGCTGTGATCTGGGCATTACTTCCATACGTTTGAGCAGGAAATTTTAGCATCAGATTCCATATTCATAGAAAACAGTAGGGTGAGTGTTAAGATCGCATAATATCGCGAGATAAATATATGCATGAGAACGCTTATCATGGAAAGCTCACACTCCATAAGTAACGTTGTGAGTGTCTGATTGCCATTTTACTCGCTCCCTTCTCGCAAAAAACCGCAGGTTTCGCTGGTATTCGCTTCTTTGCCACCCGTCAATGATACAGCGTTATAATAAGTGTGTCAATGGATCAATGACTTCTGTGACAATACATTAGGATAGTTTTACTCACAAAACTTTGAAGGTAAAAACCGACAACCAACCAAACAAAACGGCCGGGGTCTTAAACAATTTGACCTCGCGGTAGGATGGGAGCACAAGGAAGAGATATACAAGTACACACGAACTGCGTAGTTAGCTATTTGGCAATGCTATAGGGTTTTGGTTGATAACAAGTAACCCATTGTCTGTGCGGCTTTGATGATTGTTATTTGCCGGTAGTTATCATTTCATCTTAATTTTGCACTAATGGCCTCTCGTGCTAGTGGTGCGCTTGCACATCTGTGAAAAATGCTTTTAGTATCATATCAAGTGTCCTGTCTGTTATCCCCATAACTGAACGAGTGCTGGTTTTCTTTGTTGTCAGTTTCTACAGAATTTGCTGATCTCTGCGTTAGATAACTAACCATTCTCTCTCACCAGACCAAATAGCGCCGTAAGCCTAGATAGAACAGTAGCAGTATCAAACAATATTCCCTTTGAATGCTTCATACTGATGGTCGCATATGAAATCTAATGGCAGCATGTGGGTGACCACTGCGTTCCCGCGGTGGGTGGACAAGTCGTAATATGGCCCGTCTATCTCAAACAACACCTACTGAATTATGGAGAATAGCCGGCAAAAAATTCATATGTTTAGGGATTTGAAATACAGAATGTACTTTCGATGAGTGTATAATTCGGCAGTTAGAATTGATCTCTCGAATTAGCTTGACGCCCTCTGAACATGTAAACAATATTTTACACTCATCTGTTATCAACAAAGTTGATTACCATTTGCATCAATCGCCTACGTCGTCCTACTCAGGAACATACTTCAAGATTCGTGTTTCGACGACCACCAAATCGAATAATTAAAGTCAGATGCCTCGAAGTTTAATAGTAAGCATGCTTATGTATCAACCGGTGTTTTAAACATAATTTATTGTGATTAATTTGTGCAGTTTATAATAATTGGTTATGGTGGGGCCATGTAATAGCTCTACGTTTTGTGCCAATCCACCACATCTTGCGCTAGCATAGCAAATTCCCTCAATATTCAAGGAAATGCAATTCCTTGTCAATCGTTTAACAGTCCGACATTTTATGAGGCCTCACTCTATGTCTATTCATGCGTTAGCAATATGCAGTCGGTCTACACTGCTAATATATCTCGAGCCTGTTCGTATGCTGCCTGTTTATCGGAAATGTAGTTTCTACATAATTAGTACTCATCAACTCGAACAGTTCACGTATATACTATATGAACCATTTCAGGAAAAAATCAACTTTGCGTTACCTATTTGTATATATACATTTATATATAAAATATCTATATGTATATACATACATATATTATTAATATATATATATATATATTATATATATAGATATATCTATATGCATATATAAATATATATATAAATATTTATATATATATATATATTGGAATATATGTGTATATAATATATATATATATATATATATATATATATTTATATGTAAAATATTTATATATATATATTAATATATATATATATATATTTATATATGTATATATACATATATAAATATATATAAATATTTATATATATATCTATATATATTGGAATATACATTTATCTATATACATATATATAAATGAATATATATATTTATATGCATATATATATATCTATGTGTGTTGTACATATATTTGTATATATATATATATATATATATACATTTATATATATATATATATATATAAAATATAAATATCTATATATATATATATATATCTATCTATATATATATATATCTCTCTATATATATGTCTATGTATATATATTCTATACGAATGCGACCATTTTGGACATTGAAGGCGACAAAAGATATAGTCAATATGGTGATTATTTCTTGTTTTCTGTTGGTCTGTGGGTAACATGTTTCGGTTTCTTAAACTTATCTTGGATTTTCATTGTTCTATTAAACATGTATTTTTTGTGTACCTCACTCCGCATAAGGATCATCCTCTGCTACTAATATAACAACACTAATGTAGTTATAGTAATAGACGATTTATATAAATCCCTGTGGCTCCCACTCGTCAGCTCGATATGGTAGTTTGTTTGTCCATGGAGGCGTCTCCGTGGTTCATTATAACGCTTAATCATCCAGTTTAGCTCACAGACAAGGATGCTTTTTTTGCTCTAGTTCATAGAAATATACACTAATAATTTAATGATAATCGTACTACCCCTATGTTATCTCTATTATTTCTGATTATATCATCTGCTACAGAAATACATTCATGGTTCTCCCTGGGGAACAGGTTTCATATGGCCATAATTTGTTTAAAAAGGGGTTGGATTCGAAATGCAGGTAACACAACATTAATATCATAACTATGGAACAAGTGGTAAACATAACTTTAACATTGAGGCTATGGGTAAACATAGTTTAAAAATCGTTTTTTACTGTCAAAAGCTATGATGAAAATATTATTGCATCATTAACTGGGCATGTGTAATATTGTCCATACACTATATGGGGATTAAAAAGGTCACTTGTATGACAATTATGCATGTTTATTGACATTTCAAGCATAATTTAGAGTTTGTGGCACATCCATTTGGAGCCAGCACTGCTCATTACAATTATGCATAGTTAATGACATTTCAAGCATAATTAAGATGTGGTACAAGGCCCATTGGATCTTGAGCTGCTCATTCATATTTTTTTCCAAGCAGGGAACGTCCCATTGGCATCTGTGACTTAAAAACTTCTTTCTTCCCTGAAACAATCAACATGTACACATATTAAGAAAATTACCTGGCACCACTAATCCAGAGCTAACAGTTCTATTATTCAACCAAAACTGGAGGCAAGAGATGTGTGGTTCAGATTGACGGGTCATCCCACATAATGTTAGGTAGTGTTCCTTGCTGGTACAGCTATAACCTACCATTTGTCTGATTGAATGGTGTAGAACCACTCCAGGTGTCAAAGTGAGGTTGTGTGTGAGGGTAATTTCAAATGAATAGTTGGTTCAGAATAGAACTTTAACAGAGCTCTATATAAATGATAATGCATTTCAATCTGCATCTTTATTAGAGAACTAAATAGGAATGGAAGCTTGAGGAGCAATGCGGTTAGAATATAGACACCCAGTATACAGATGCTGGTTATTTATTTTCACAGTATAACACCTATTAAAATGTTTCCACACTCACTTATAGGATACCTTCCAAGGTCAGATCACATAATTCAATGCCAACAAACTTATGTGAGGCCACATCAGCTGTTAAGATGCGAACTTTTAATATTATCTACTGTCAAATTACATAATAATGGTAGTCATGGTTTTTATAGCACAGATGTTCATTTATTATGCAATTAAATAGTTATGCAGTTCAGAGGCTGTTTATTTAATGACTGGTGTTATTTGTATTAGGTGACCCTCTGGTGATATCTGACACTTACAGGTCTGTATTTGCACCATCAACGTATTCCCTCTTTTGATAGACCATCACATTGGCCATTGCCTGGATAGGCAACCGCCCAATATGCATGCTAGATATACCTGCCCCCCCCCCCCGACCCCTACCTCATCCCTCACCGACCACCTTCCCGCATGGCAGACGCATTTGGAAAACGACCCTGACCAACAGTATATTTTGTCCGACATCACTCATGGATTCCCTATTATTAATGACATGCCCCATCAGCAGGTAGCACCAATAACTACAAATCCGCCCTTGCAGCACATTCCGATGTAGAGAAACAAATACTACGAGAAATGGCATTCAAATCGACACCTTCGACTGCACCCTCAGCCTCCCGCTCTACAAGGCCCAGGCCTTCAAACAACTTCTGCAGCAATTTAGCACAAAATGCCACGCCTCTCTATAGCGATTGTATAGCCTCGCCGGCAAACTCCAATGGGCTACCCACATCGTTCATGGCGGTAATATTAACCTGCACCGCGTGCTGGCTACCATGCGCAAGCTAATAAACCTCTCACACAAAGCACGAAGCTGAAATATATGAAAATGTTGACCTAGCTCATACATTGTTATCATAATAATGTGAACCACCAATGTTCTAGTGTAGACAGGGCAGTAATCACCAACACCTTGGCTCCGTAAGTGCAGACATTGAGACAAAGTTTCTGTTTTTCAGAAATGTTTTGTCATGTAATACTGTGAGAACACTCACTATAACTGGTTTGTTCAGCCTAAGATATAGACTGATCCACATGGCCAAGGATCAATAAATAGGCTTGATACCAAACTGATTGACAGACATTCCAATGAACAAAAGTCAAGGATTGATTAACAGATATGAAAATCATAACAGATTACCTTTATAGACATTAATGAATTGCAAGGTAAAAACATTGTGGTCCAATCCTTGGCATTGGGCCATCTCAGTTGGGGATTTTGTCTGCAACTTTTAAATAGATGATAATTGTTTCTTAATGAAGAGTGCACAAAAGGTCAGAGCCATGTTTGGATAAATGGTATTGTAGGTGTATATGCCTATGGTGTTATGGCATTGATATGAATATATATTGGACAACTGTTATACTTTTGTAGTTTATTTCAATATATCATACAGTATTGATAATAAAACCAGATCCTGTTCATGATTGGTTGACCGTATCTTGGCACGAAGCTGAAATAAACAAACATGTTGACCTAGCTCATACATTGCTATCATAATAATGTGAACTAAATTTAATATGCTTACAACTGCAGAAAACGTCAAATGTTCTAGTGCAGACCTCAGTCAATAAAACCGGGGAATGGGGAACACTGTTACTGATAGATGAAATAATAAGTTATTATTCTTTTCCCATACGACATGATGACTTATTTGTCAGACCTGCAAAATGAATATTGAAGAAATAGTATACACAATATGTCCCACGTACGAAGTCTGGACACATAAGCTCATTCAATCAAATTGCACACTTGACCATTTTAACTCAAATCTGCACCACAGACTTTGCTTGAAATTTGGGGATCTGACTTAAGCTGTCACAGAGTACACGTGACCCAATTTGTATTACCATCGGACATGTATTGACGGTTTTATAGGCGCTCAAAATATTCATGAAACTTATGTTGTCATTCGGACCGATACCACGAATTTTCGACCTGGGGTAAGAAGGACAAACGCCGTTCTAGTTTGGACAGGGCCGTTTTTGAGCCGTTTGGTAGTCTCATGTAAATGACCACTGACAACAAACGATGCAATGATACATTTTGTTCTTTTAATATATCAAGGCCATAAAAGTTGTCGATTTTGCCGCTTTAAAGCCAGGTTACTCTCCGAAACTCGAATAACTTTTAGATTATCACTGGGATACAAATAAAGGAGACACCTCAACACATCCATATGATAACCTCTTCTGTGGGACCAAGAATAAAATGGTACAGTTAATTAAAAGACACCATGTATTCTGCTTATTTTCCCAGAGAAATCTCTCAACGCCATATAGCTTCGGCGTCATGGCAACGATTCGCGTCCTTGGGAGATTTCATATTGCGACTTTGTCAAAGGTTGGCGAGTCGGAGTGGGTCACGTTTTTTTAAGAAAGTCGATATGGAAGTAACCTGATTTACAAAATCAACTGGACTTTTGTAGTCATTTGGATGATTCACATGCAGCCATTAGGCGTGTGTGACAGAAACCGCTGAATCTATCAACCCTGCTTATTGGAACATCCCAATGAACTATTTGACCTGCATTCGGTCATGATGCTCAGAATGCGACAAAGCGGGTGTTATTCGACGAGATATTCTTACTATATAAACGATAGTAATCTATCTGTGGAATAGAACCTTCCACATGACACAACCAGTTAAAAACGATCCTCCAAAAAAATGTCGTCCTACAGTCGAATATATAAACTTTCTCTGCTTCAAAGAAAGATCTGATTTTGCCCTACGTTGACGTATAATAATGATACTGCCAACCTGACAAACTGCGCCATATATATTGAACAGTTGTGGTTATTGCTTACCAAATCATAAGATATTCTCGGCCAGCAACGCAACTTCATCTCAAAGCACAAGTTGTCTTACGAATTTTCCGACCAGCCGAAGCCTTTTGGTTTGTCCGGGCGAATATATATCTGTCTCCAGCTCATTGGAAAACGTCGAAACCAAATATATATATTTTTTATTCCCCCGATCAAATGTCACGTGAATAGAATATATTTGTGAAGGAAGTAATTCTAAGCAATATATCAAAAGTAGGGATTGTGATATATCGGATAATAGCGAGAAACAAGCTGTTATATGCGGAGTACTAAAATGGTCATCAGTCCAATATATAACATTTTTCAAACGTCCCTAACCAACACCTGCGCGATGCAAGGGTCATAAACTTGCAATGCATAAATGTGAATGGAGATAATTTACACGGTAACATCAATTTTAAATAAAAAATTTGCAGAACAAACCACTCCAAAAGAACTTGACTTTTTTGGCACTCACATAGTCTGACAAGATGTGACTTTGTGCCCAAAAAGTTGGTTAATTGTATCAAAATGGTCGCATTCGTATAATATATATATAAATATATATTTGTCAATATATATATATATATATATTAATATATATATATATATTCATTTATATATATAAATATATATATGTATGAATTTATGTATATATATATATATATATATATATATATATATATATTATATAATATATATATATATCTCTCTCTATATATATATATATATATATATATATATCTTTCTATATAGATACATCTTTATATAAATATATATGTATATCTATATATATATCTATATCTTCCTGTCTACCTATATATCTATATCTATATATCTATATATATATATATATATATATATATATAAATATTTATTATATATATATATGTATATATGTATGTGTATTTATGTGTGTGTGCGTGGGCGTTCACAAACATAATTTATGTCTGGTTCCTAGGTTTTTGTTAGCGCTTTTAAGAAATGCATACTTTAGTATTCGTTTGGCATCGAAAATCTTTTTTTGTGTTTAAAAAGACTGGCTGAATAATCAAACGTTCAATGTGATACCTGCAATTCTGCCTGTAAAACATATTGCCAGCCACCAACGAGCCAAGTTTACCGAAGAGTGTACGCTATATTCACATAAAATCCAGGCCAAGAACCGAAGAATGTAAAAAATAAGTAATTGTGCAACGCCACTTCATATATTTTGTGTTACCCCTTGATTTTCACTAGCCATACATTATTCTGCAATTCGTATTCAAAAGCTGATCTCAAATAATTGCATTCCACGTTTTGTTATAGACCACCTCGGATCATTTGGTTACTAAACAGCTATTGCCGTATGTTACCCGCATTGAGGCTGCATGCAGCGGAGCAACCAGATGATTAGTACTTCAAGAAAACCGGCACATTAGCCTTGACAGACTACAAGGTGTAATTTTCGATGAAACAAAGATACCAGTTCCCGCTTAATATCACTTATACACATAAGGCGGTTGGCTGTAAACATAGTCCGAATAATTGAAATTCGCGAGAATGCCGCGTGGTTATATCATAGACATATATACCATAGCCTTGGCCGATTCAGTATATAATTGTTTTACATGGCTCGGTAATTAATCGTGTTATTGCACTCTGAGCTGCTATCGTCTGCATCATTGTGGTAAGCAACTCATGAAAAATACCGGATAAAGAATTGAAGCCTTAAAAAACGGTATAGGTTTGTTCTCGATATTGGTATGACTTTTAATGTGATAAATTGGGAGATAATCTCCAAGCTCTATTTGCCACTTTTCGCAAGCTATAGCCAGAAATGGCGAACATTGTTACACGGTCAATCTTATACGTTGTTATGGGTCCCATAAATTTGTCTGGAGAGAACAATCTCAGTTCATATACAGTCCGAGCTTCCTCCTTCACTTGTAGGACCTTTGACAAATAATTAACAAGTACAGTACTTGTTATTAATACAGGCCTACATATATTTTTGCTGGATAAAGAAAATCAACAGGCGTCGCTGATGCATATCAGCAATGCGCACAGATTAGACTAAATAACATGCACTATAGGTTAGTCAGCATAATGCTAATACAACTTATGGATCTCTCCAAAATTACGTTGCCTATCAATAAGTGCTAAATGATGGATGATTCTCGACGTTTGCGGCCTCTGCTGTGCTGCTATAGAAACCCACTATTGTTATTATTACCTTTCTGAAACCTTCTATGTCACAGAGCATTTGGCTGCTACTTGAATGCTTGGCTATATTATGTTTCCATGATACGGCGTCATGAAGCCAGAAATCCTCCAATGACAAAGGCTAGGAACATAAAACGGATTATTGAGATTAATTATGCAGTCCCTGAAACACAGATTATAGTTATATGCATATAAGACCCCAAACATGCGTAAAAGTTTCCGATGCATGGTTTGGCACATTGATAAAAGTAAAGTACACTAAGATTATTTCAATGAAGGTACTTTTTCTATCATGACGCACTTTTCAGTTAGATTGCGCTGAATATATCCGGTCACACAATGCAGATTTTTGGGTACTGTTTTGTGATATATTAGTATATAATAGCCACATAAGATTTGGCTTCAATAGCCGCGAAGTTTTCCGATCAATATTTTAGCATAGAGGTACAAATATAACACCAAAAAATACCATGACATTTGATAACTTGGTTGTCCAATACAGGCATAAGAAATGTCATGTGTATAAGCATTCTGACAGTTGTTGCCGTCAGCTCTTTTGACAGTTTTATGTCATCCTTGTTGTGTGAAGCACCATGCGCTACAAGATAAGGCGTGACATGATATTGATCTACAATGCCATTCATTCTACTTAATGGGGACATGTATTCGTTGAGCGAATGCTCCAATCTGAATAGTTATTAAACCGAGAACACGCTTGTTTTTGCTGGATACAGCTAGAAGCAAACACTGCTGATTTGAGAAATATGTACTGAACACCTCTCACTATATGGTCTGCTATATATGATTAAGTTCCAAGTTAATGGAAATGCAAAGTTTGATATCTGCCTCAGATGCGTTTTTCATCTGCCTCAGTATTTTGCTTGCTGCTGTTACTAAGATTTCAGGTCAGTATGTAGCTCCTCGTGGACTATTGTCCTCAGTTGACTATAAGCGGTCATAGACGCAAATTCAGTCTTCTGAAACAAATCCCTCATACGAACAACAAATGTCTTGAAAAGAGTTCCTGATGCTGGTCAGGCTAACGCAACAAGAGATAGCTTATGACCTTCAAATGAAATAGCTCGCTCAATGCTCTTCAAACTAATTAATCATCATGTAGCAACAGCATGTATTCTAGAAGCATCATGTTGCAAGAATCAATTGATTGACATCTACCGAAATCAATCACTTGTGAGCTAAATGCGACATGATATTGTTTGCCTCTGCAATGAATTGTCTACATGAAGCCATTGTTGTTAAATATTCATACAAACGGTTTATTGCACTGACAGATATATAGATGAAATCCGGGCGGTTGCATCAATGTGATCTCGTTTATCTGTCATATCTAAGTACGATACAAATGTGATTTACGATACAATAGCTAATATTGTTTGCAATAAATTGTCGACAAGGAGTCATTTTCAGCCATCTTTATTGTTATATATGTATACATAAGTACATTCCACTTGCAGATAAATCAATGATATTCATGCAGTGGTATCAATAAAATCTCATATATATCGGCCATAAATAAACGACTAACGATACAAAGTCAAGCAATGCAGCTGCACAACATTCCCAAAGGAGAATATGGGGCGGACTGTCAGTGTATATAATGACCAGAATTCAGTTATCAAAACACTGATTCACATTTGGTTATCTACGCGCATTCCACTGTTCCGTTTACACGTGATCGAGACAAGCTAATCCCACTCATATATCGTCATCCAGATACCACCTAGTCGGATATCAATCGGAGTAGCAACTATTAATGATTGAGTCCAGTTTCGATTGACGATCTCATTACCCATGGCCAAATATGAACATCGCAAAAGTATTCTAAAGCTGGATTTGATACGATGAAATTTCGCCCAACATTGTTCCAAGAAATTAACAAGTGGATCTGCCATATTCTAATTCGTCAATAGGGTACGATGAGGCAAGATGCAATTATGGATACACATTTATCATTTTCGAGGATTCAGGTTGCATATCATTAAATAATTACAGTGTTTGCATTTGTAAGTGGCAATGATCTCCATTGCAGCTTGGTATATGTTATCCACTCTTTGCTGTCCCCGCATTGATGAGTACAACTGATATTTAAATTGGGGCGAGGGCACGTAGGAGTAACATGTGAAGCATCATGATAACATTACTGGATCAGCAGATGATAGCAGTTTATGGATACAATATCGCGCACTTTGGAACAACACGGGCTACAAAACATGGACAACTATAAAGGTTCGCATCGCGAAACAATGTGCTTATACAGTCAGCCTTTGCGAGAATTTGCAATCCTACGTGCGCCGGCATAAGGAAAAAACCAAGCGGCATATCCGTGGCATATAGTTGAGTACGTTTCTAAGGCGACACGAGGAAGTCGTGCGCTCTCCATGCAAATGTATGCAAAGGCGACGCTAATATCAAGATAGTCTTGGTGTTTTAAATCAGGCGCTTAAGGTATGGCGGCTAATGCAGATTTGGGTGTCTAGTTCTATGCATAAGCCCAACACAACCAATAATACAAGTGGATACACGATACAGTTGTTTAGCGTGGAATCGTGTTTGTAGTCCTAGTTTGCACCATAAGAAGTCATTGGAACTATTAACAATGTGATATCATGAATAAATACATGATGGTGCTTTTGTTTGTAGCTTCACTCAAAATAGCAATAACAAAGCAATGAGTAATGTAGAGTACACAAAAACAACATTGCTGGATAAATCTTGGCAGTTATTATTTTCTACAACTGCGTGCTCTTTGTATGTGTTATGCCGGTATCAATTTTTTTTAGAATCCTAGACCATGGTTAATCCTTCTCTGGCGCCTGGTTGTCTTTCATGAATCGCAGTTATTTGTCAGTTGTTATTATCTGCGTTTATCAGAGTTTGGCTGCTTCTTTGTTGCGTATCTCGATAAGACCTGGTGTGATATTAATCTACCTTGCCATTCATTCTACTGGCTGCAGACATTCATAAGCGGCAAACAGTAAACCGCACAGCGGTCTTTGTGGACTGGGTAGATTGTCAAATAAAGATGATTGGCTCTATATCTAGTCTTGGCAATAAGTGCTTTGGCATCAAATTGCTCCCACCGCGCGTGTACACTTCCTCATAGGACTAGCAAGCCAAATTATGTGTGCTGTGTGGGCAAATAGTATTTTTTGGTCAATAAGTATCGACCGAATGAAGATTCAACTGTTCTCGTCAAAGGCAATGATGCATTAAAAAAACAAATTACTTTTTTCGCGATTCCGCATCCTTCAGTGTTTCAGGACATGCTGACCCTTACTTTGTGAGTGACATATCTATCAAAGGACTGGTCTTCTGCCAAACAACCCCTAGAATGAACATATTGTCGAGACGAATTAAACATAGTTTGATAGTTTATCTACATGTCCGCGTATATATAATGCCGTCTAGTTTTAGCATGGTGAGCAGAGTCAAAATCTACTTTTCATTTGCTAGCTAGGGTTTAGCAGCAGATTGCAGGGTGCTTACATTGACGTCGATAGGATGCAAGACCTCGTCAAGATAAAGTTCACAGGCGCTCTTACAGACACTTTGCTTATGCAGCATTCTTCAATTGCTTCCCTTAAAATCGTTTGCTAATTCATGCTCCAGTACAATTAATTGGAAAAACTGACCATCATATTTATAATTACTGGCCAATTATGCTGACTACCAACTAAAGCATGCAAACACAAAGAATGAAATGATATATTGTTGAAGCCGTGACACTTAAAATAGTCATGGAATTCTCTCTGAGATCTGCGCAAATACCATTCATGTCTACAATTGTTTGACGGATTTAAAATGACAGTTTTTAAAACACTCGCATTCCTTTCGAAATATATTGTATATGCTCATTTACATATGGTTATACACATGATGATCATGGGCAAATCTTGGGTAAAACAGATTTCCTTAAAACTAATGTTTCAAATAAACGTTATATTAGCTGATTAAATTCCAATAGTAAACTATAAAAAACAAGGGAATGTTGAATGTTACATTTCAATGCTTGACAAGGTACACCTTTCAGGCCTACAATACTCAGTCCTCCAGTTTTTAACCAGCCAATTAGGCCATACACTTTGTTCAGCCTGTTGTTATTCGAGATATATAAATAACAACATATATGCAATACTGTAAGGTCCACAATGGCTAGGTTGCTTGCAAAATCACGCTTCTAGAACTCACAGATATATTTTCAACGCTATTTTAGCAGGCATGGAAATATAGCATTGTAATTGTTTTCATTTTAAAGGGGTGGTCACAATATAGGATGGGATCACGGTATTATTGTCCCAAAGCCTGTGTTTGCTGTGCATGACCACGTATTTAGCTCACCAAACCTGCTATTCAAATAAACTATCACCGATTAAAATAATTGATTAACAGTGCATTATAAAGACTGTACTGATCTAATTGTAGTTTTACTACAGTATGAGGTCAAAAAGCATATACATCAATGATTCTGTTTGATGCCATGGTCAAGTATTGTTGCAACTTATGATAATGAATTTTGATCCTTACTCTTGAGGAATCTTTGGTATAATATTAAATCCAATTCTATTACTTAATAGGGGCGCATGGTAGTGATTGGCGCCTAGTTGTGGGGACACACTGACAATTGAAAACCGTGCACCATGAATTCCGTCCACCTACCTATCTTATATAATACTTCTGTAGTTTCGTGCTATATATCAACTAATGATTACCATTTGACATTTCCCTTAGAAATACGGGATGAGGACACAAAGTTTTAAACCCTAGAGGCAGCGTTGTATGATCAAATTGTTTTGTGTTGCCAATTCGCTCACATCGGCTATACCAAAACATTCTGATGGCGTCGCGTGCGGAATAGATTTAAATATTCATCGACCCATAACAAGCATAACTGGGCAGTAATATCAAGGTGCAGGGGCAAGTCACCAAATATGCAGAGGTGTCTTTGCTATGGTTTAGTATGCATCGTTACTTGTATCCTATTGAGCTGTTTCTGTGAAATCTGGACGTAATAGTGTCATTTGTATTATGATAAGTGAGCAGGTATCGTTTGTCTCGATGATGCAACAATCATCCTAATGACGAATATTGCTAATCGGTGAATGGAGTAGAGATTACCCGGATCAAATGATTGTGCTTTGCTCTAGATACCCACAACAGAACTATGGTATTTCATTTTTTTACTAATAGTCACGTCTTGGTCAACAGTGGCTTAATAGTGATCGATATTTATCGGATCATATGAATACAATAGTCTAAATATACTCTTATTATCTATTATGGCAAAATATGAAAACAATTATTTGTTTAATTTTTATCATTTGCTTCAAAAACTAATAATGTTTCTGTACACCTGCTGTGCGAAATAAAGATTATTATTATAATTAAAATTATTGTTATACAAGCATGCACCCTTTCATGATCCTTTCATTTCCCACGACACCGTGATATTACTAGTCAGGGGATTCTGCTGAAAACACCACTGACACAAAGCTTAAATTATGATATTGTTCACTGCAAACTACATCAGTGGCCTACTACGGTTAGAAGAAGCCTCATGGCTTCCGTATTGCACACCTACCTAGAGCGACATAAAATCGCAAAACGAGCACACTTGAAAAGATCGAATGACACTGTAAAATGGCTCCTGTACACTCTTTTTTTCATGAAAAGAGCCATTTTGTCGGATTTTTTTCCATATTAATAGACAAATCACCTGACAATGTGTTTTGAGGATATAGTTTTTATAGTTACATACATGCTTTATTGCGATAAGGGACAACATGTCTCTAAAACTCTCCATGCTGATCAGATAACGGCTTACACGTGTAAATGGTTGTTATGGTGATGCATAATAAATTGCATTTGAATGTACTGGTTTGCTTTTATTTAACCGTAATGAAAACCGTAATGAATTAGCAGAGACGCATATACAGTTCACACTTTGAGGTACAGGATATCAATCTATTCTCCACGTGACTGCCGCCAGGATATTTAGGAAAAGTCGATTTGTGCAAATTGGGAGCAAGCCAATAGTGCCCTACAACGTCGCCGATCAATGTCAGCTACCTCTGCATAATTGCCTCTGGCTTTTAAAGCCTTGTGTCCACATCTCGTATTTCCAATGAAAATGTCGAATGGCGAGGATATCTTAACATATCACAAGATACTAAACAGCGCAGACGACGTCTAAAGATTGTATAAAATATAAAGAGGGGGGGGGGAATTCACCATTCCGAAGCGACAGGGTTACATGATTTTGAATCATCAGGGTTTTCCCCAAACTAGTCTCTAATCACTTACATACGCCCTTGTTGAATAATAAATTGCAATTGAACTATACCACTTACATTGCTCTTACCTTCAAACAAAGCTCTCATGGGATATTGCTCTCCCCGTGTCGGCGACATTGCCCCCTGTTACTGCTGCCATTTGCGTTACAATCACGTTCTACCTATCAGTGTCAATGCGAACGAATGCAATAAAAACCATGTATTCAGTATATTGCTACATACGGATGCCGGTCTTTTTCTCAGTGTATGTACCTTGAAGACATCTCTCCTTTTGTCCCGTTTTACACCGACTGTATTATAAATGGGAGGGATAGTAAATCACAGCATCAAGAGATCATACTCAATGGGTATTTGTTGGTTGTTTTGAATTTTACCATAGCATGTTAGTCGAAACATTACAGTCACAAATCAATTATTTGCGGTAACACACATCACAATACAATATATCTGTGACTAAAACCATCAATGTTAATTTCTGTCATTGTTAAGATAATAACCGCGAGGTTCCAGACTATTGCATGTAGCCGTGTATTACCTACCGTAAACATGTGGCGCTGTGTAAAGTTATGGAACGTATCATTTCCGCAGGAGGGTAAATCTTATCTACTCAAAGTATATGTGACAGCACGGGAGAATTCTATGCATAGGATAGGTTGCATATATGCGCATAATGCAATCCGTAAAAGCCATGGACGGAGTGGATCAATTTGCGTCATCGTTTTGCTCTGTTTACTTGATTATGAATTCAGAGAAACGACACATGACGACAGATGGACAACCAGTACACCTTTGGTACAACAAAGATTGTCATGGCTACTAACAATTCAAAGGTACCTAAATGTGGCATAAATGAAGCGTCTGACTTCCGCAGGAGGTTAGATTGAATCTTCTTAAGGCATATACGACTACGAGGGGGGAAATAATTGTTAGGGATAGGTTGTATATTGGCGCATAATGCAACCCCTAGAGGCCACAGACGGGATGTTTTAACGCTTGGTTCGTTTTATTTGACTATGAAGGGACGATATATAAAGAACAGGCAGCCAGTATATTTTTATTACATCTCGGATTATCATGACAACTGACAATTAAAAGCAAATTACAGTGGTCTTTATTTATCAATTTCGCCTGTTTGGATTAATTTCACACTATTTACACTAGCTGTAGTTCATGAATTATAGGTGAATATACTGCACATGATAAACATTTTAATATCTTTGATCAATGTAGCAGAAACGGCATGTGATTACTGTATTAGGTAAGCAAAATGCAGCATATAAACTGTTTTATTTCATATTTATTTTCATACCTACACACAAGACCCATGTCACTGAGATCGTGTGAGGACTTTTTCGTGTCTCTTTGCATCATTGCATGTCGCTACACGTTTTGATAGGAATCACCCATGGCGTCTACAACAGTTATACATCGTTTTTATTATTACAAAATCATCACGAAACGTGGCATTCACCCCGTTTCTATGTCGATGCAAACGTGTTCTCGCTTATAACCCCGATATCAAGACGTCACCGGATTGTTCCAGGGTGAAGCTGACCAGCTACATTGCGTATGACAAGGATATATTACTTATGCTAATATCGGATTATGCATACCCACTCAAGTATGCAGATTCCAAAAATTATGCTCCATCTTCTCGTTTAGCAAATCAAGCAAATCGAGTAATATACATAATACTCTTCTTCGACATTTTGCTGATTTTAAAGCGCAGTAACAGAGAGAGGTTGCCTTCCATGACGAGTATACAACACAGAGTAGACATGACAATCTGATTAATTGCCTTGATCTTGCAACATATTCGAACGTATAAATGTGCATATTGAGCAAACAGTACACTGAATGGTGCTGGGGGTTTCATGTAAATGTATCAACGCCATGGTCCCAAACAATTGTTCGCAATGGCGTCAAGCATGTCTTATGGTGGCTTTGGAATGTATTGGGCAAACTATCACAGGCTATCATCTATTCAATGACAATTCAACTAATGCATCAGGAAAGTTGACAGCTTCCGTACCATCAATGTCGTCAACAAGTAGAATAGATTGCATGGTAGATCAATATCACGGCAATTTCTTGATAGGCATGGTACCTCACATAGCCGCAACTCTCAAGAACACTTACAATGACAGTTGACAAATTGCTAAGATGCATGACTTGAGAAAGATGGAGGTCAGTGAGAGACAATGAGGAAGCCAACAAGAGCCGGCGATGAAGTAGCCGCTGTGTTAGCTTGGTTCATTCGTTGATACCAGTATAACATGTCAGAAATGTCGGACAGTGGTTATATGCCATGGTTTTAACGTGGCGTATCTGTAGACTGTATTTTTGTAGTGCAACCAAATTAGCTGCTGTGTTATCTGCGCCGCGCTCCAGTCGACATTCTCAGCATTTAGTTACTCATATGCCTGCCACGATGATTAATTCGAAGGCGCCATCTAATACAGGTTACGTACGTATTTCCCTGTAAGATACCAATCGCTTTTGACCAAGTGAATCAAGCCAACGTTACCTGGACGACTTGAGATTACGATGATAAAGGCTCCCATCCATATTACTCACAATGATTTAAGTTCATTCTTATGAGGCCATCAAATGTAATGGTGACATGCTTTTAACGATGGCATGTTGCTACCCTGATTTCCTAGTCAATGGTCGATGCCAATACAACCCGCTTACATAGTTCTAGATCGGCCTCTAAATATAACCGATGAATCGATTTGTACAACCGTATCTCATGCGAAACACCCTAGAGTGAAGGCAATGTACATGCATTTTTAATCTAGCATAGGCTATTTATAATTGTCTACTATAATTCTCAACAAATCAACAATACCAATCAAGAACATTGGGGCGGCATATCACATTCAGTGTTGTGGTTAATGGTTGCAATTTCCGCTTAGTACGAAAGGTTTGCTATTTATACAACGCATGGATTGCTTTCCCGCCAAAAAGGGGATAAATGTATTTGTCGCTGAATAACCTGACTTCACGGTAGCTGATGACAATAACTCAACGGCGCATTGAATCACAACAATTAGTTGATAAACATTCGGAATAGAACGAATTGTATTAGATATACAATCCAATGGTAGATAACTATAAGAAGTATATGCCCGAGCAACAACGCATGCGAATGCTTAACTCGGAGTAGCAAAGGTTTTATAAATCGATCGGTACGTTTTGCTTGAGAGTTTTACTCTAGAGTGATATAAGCTGTCTGTATTTGCTTCGACTTATAACTAGATGAACGCAGCAGCAATATCCCGGTGTCATGGGAAAGTGATCTAATAAGCAAAGGAGTCTTTGGGGATTCAAAATGCAGATATGGATTGAACAGTAATAGAACTACAAATCGTTGTCCGTCTGTGTCATGAGCCGGGTAGATTTTTGATTCACAAAATATAAACTCACGAAACGCATCTTAAATGCTCTGGAAATATGTTATCAAACACATCCTTATCAATTAAAAAAACCTTACTACCTAGAGCATTGTAAATATCGCATCGAGAATTTAATGTAAGATAGTTGTATGTTTTTTTTCTGAAAGTAAACCAACGCTCCTTGCATATCATGCATGCCGACTGACAGACAATTAATTTCTATGAACTTAACAATTTTCAATTCTCCTTTTATTAACTTTTAATACTACTCGATACATTGGGAGACATAAAGATGACGGCATGATGCAAGACATATTCTATTCATTTAAACGCTGCTAAGGCCGTGCAGTTAGTTGTTCATAAGAATGCCATGGGGTCATGAAAGTTGCTACACAAATACACAATCTAGCGGACGGCAAATAATGCAACCACATTCTATATTTAGTAAGAACTCTCTGTAAAAATAGGACTATTTTGTGCCTCTCTTTGGCGGTCGGTTATCAAAAACCTTGGTAAAAAAAGCTTCGTTGCAGGATCTTTATTGCTTCAGTAGTGCACTAAAACCCAATGCCGTACAAAACCTAGGCATGCTGCGCATTGCCCTTTGCTACATATTTCTAAAGCCTTTTGGTATAAAAGACTTTATTGCTCAGCTTTTTCTGTGGTTATCAGGGACTTCATGGCATCTTTCCCCGTCTCAAATATATAATGTTGTTTGACGGAGCGCACAAGAAAAGGTCACATCAAGTCTAAATGCTGAGCAAAACTGACGAGCCACTAACAGAATGCTAGCCCAGTAATGGCTTTGACGTCTGATAATACCCTCTCACAATTTTATGACTGCATTTGATTCAAGCACTTTGATGCTAAGGATCCACTGCGCGTTTTGATCCATCACGTGGTGTTAAATAGATATATATGTTATATTTTTGTGTTTTCGGTATATATATGCCCGAGATGCAGTTATATCAATACAGCGTTTGATATGAAATAGGTGCCATACAGTATGCCAAACAGATTAGACACAGGGACATATAAAACTCACCACTCTCGCAAAGAGTTCTGGAATATCTACCTGAATAATTCAGCATTAGCAGTAAGCCAGACCGATACCCGCATCTTTGGCCTTCAGATTGTTTACTTGCGTTCAAATGGTTTTCACCAGCAATGGTGATCGAGGGGTAATCATCCAGAACGATTGACGTCTTGTGCATGATTGCACATTATATGGATGAACTGTTGTGGGTAAAAAAATCGGCCGGCGAAGCAAATCTATTTTGGTTGTTTACCGATACAGCAAGGTCAGTGGGCCTTTCGATTGTGCAAATGGTGATCGACGTTGACCTTGGATCATCAATCAACGCCTCTGCTAAAGATTGTAGCACAAATAGTTTATCTCTGCTTGATCCAATTAAATTACATAGACAGGATCCCAAAAGCTTGTCACAGCATGAACGTTTGCACAGAAAACTATGCGAGTTACATTTAAGTAAGCGTTTACTGGGTTCGGACTATAACAATTCTTTTTATCATTCAGATATTTCTTTTGTGAAGCTGACTTGCAGATAATCCACCGACTGCTGACGATTGTTGTTTATACACTGGCGTAATTTGCTCCCAACTGACTGTGGGCCACCAACGAACCATTAGCCTGGCTGGTAAGACAGCGAGGGATGTCTATATTTACTGGCCTTAAGTCTGAGTGGGACCAGATAAATTCAAGGCCGCCCATATATCGACTTGCTTTAGGGCATTACTCGCAGCACACATTCTCTTGAATGGCGGCGGAAATTCACAGAAGCATACGAACACCGCACATTTGTCGAATTACTTACCCCGGGCTTTACAACTGTGCCGTGCAATGGTTTGAAAGGAGCAAGTAGCTTAATCACAAATCACACGGGGTATGTCATAGAGATTCGTGACGAAAGGCAGATACAGGTTGCAAAATCACTATAATGGGGCAAAGCACAAGAAAGTTGCATATAAGAAATGCAGTTTCCTCTTCCCTGTGGTCGAGCTGTTAAACGTGAATGATCGTTATGGACTTATTCTCTGATTATAATCTTGTATCATATTTTCATTTATAATTCTTATATTCTTATAATAATTATATATAATATTTTTATTGTAAGGTTAAATAAACATCTTTTTAATGTTAACTTTGCCCAACTGCCTTATCAATCAAGCCAATTCTAGGATGCGATATAATCACTATAAGTAAGTGTTAAATCTATGCTGCTCATAACGCGTTCTACACAGAAGAAAAGCATTTAAAGGAAGCGATTGTGTACTCACTTTGACAAGACCACGTACAGAAATGAAGCACACATGAACACCAGGGCTGATTGCGTTACAACACACTCCATCCGTCAATCTTTGTTGAATTAATCAACGAGAATTGTAGCTGCCAAGTATACGTATTCATACAAAATCACTTATTGGTGTGCAGAATATCAATTATCATTATAGACGTCGTTTTCATTACCGAACTGTTTTATTGGACTCCACCGAAAGGATTGAACGGTTGCGCTTACAAAATTCATGAAACAACCATGCGTTGCATACGCTTGCAGCCGGTGGTGCACAGGTATCAGTGCTGCGAACAGATGGGCAGTGAGCTGCTGGCTTCTCTCGTTTTTGTCATTGATCTCGAGTGTAAGAAATCAAGTTCGCTTGTGGGGCTTCCTCGTGTCAGACATATTGCTTATCTGATTGTTTTGTATTCAGGACGGGCAAAACCCAGCAGATATTTCTTCCTTTATAAGTCAGTTCTATCGGCCCTTAAGGGATGTATGTGTAGCAATCAATTACCCTTCAGGATAAATATTGCACCATCAAGCTCAAGGACCTCTGTACCTTGTAGACATGTATACACTAGGTTACATTTGATATGCTGTTGACTGATTGCATGTGTTATATGACACGATTTGACATTCAAATGAAACTGGGCTTCCATTGCTCGATTAGTGGTGATGAGACCGATTAACAATCAGAAGGTAACTGCGTTAAGATTTTTCATGGTAGCAAGGAAGTGACCAAAACCAGAAATTTCAGTAAAAGATGGGAGCTATCGTCTGAGCACGTTCTTGTTTGACAAGTGTTTATTGGTCATTTAATTGGGTCATTTCATTCCGAAACATGCTAGTCGTATCAATATGGCAGCATCCAAATGATGGAAAAACATATTTCTGTCATTTTGTAGATTATAACTCATATTGAAAGCCCCCTCTGAATGTATGAGACTTAGTGCTCATGCACATGCAGCCATATATCTGCTGTTTATTCCCTTCTCTGATATACATCCTCTTGTAGCCATAGATTCTGTCTGGGGCCTGAAATCGATGAGTTACATCCCAACAGTAGCAACCAACAAGTGTGTGCTTGCTATCTCACCCTCACTTAACCCTCTCTCCATTATCAGGTTTACACGATTTTCCCAAAAACGTCAATAAGACACGCGTAGTTTAACTCCTCGTTTGATCAATGTAACATTGTATTACTGGAACGCAAATATGTCTTATTATTTTGATGGACAAAAACATTTAATTTTTTTATCCATGGTAAATGTTGAACCCCATGTGCGATTCAAAATCAGCATTTCGAATACGTCTCACGGACTGAAATATTGACTGAATACTGCTGCAGACCTAGAACTATATGCTAATAGCCTTGTATTGTGACAGGGCAAATCGGGCCAAGGCTATGACATGTCAAAGTATGCTAAACAGCAAACTAGGTAGCCTGATTTGCACATCATTAGACAAATGGGTTAGTTGGCCTCGGAGCGAACGGAGCAAGTGTCAACACGAAAAACATGATTGGCATACGCATGATACTGATGGCGCATCAATCGAACCATCACAAATCTCCCACCAAGTTGCAATCGGGATGGGACAATATAAGTGATATTGGCGTTGTTGTCATGACCAGTTACCATAAAGCAGCAATTGCGCTCATTGTTGATTATTTGCAAACGTTTGACGTTACATTTGTACAGCCACGTCGCTGTCGGCATATCTGCATAGCAACATCCTGCGTGAGTGCATGGGAAAAATCGCAGGCTATTATATAGTACAGTCTACGTTATTGGTCTGCAATCTTACGTGGTTTGCATCGCTTGCAATTCATAACATACAAAATTTATCTCACGGATGGGACTGATAGCCCGTTACTGTGGCAACAACAGCACAATATGCAAACAACCTTGTATTATAAAAATCGTCGAGGCGGAATGCTATCAAAAGACATGAGGCAGTGGGGCGGCTAGCCTGCACACTTTGCCAGCTTATGCTCCTGATTAAATTTAGGTCCCTGAAGAGGCTAAAGCAAATATCCAAACCATATGACGTGATTAACAATAAGATGTTAAACATAGCGTATTTGAATCAGTAGAAGTCCAGTAGATAATTAATTACCCGAACAGCAGTTTGGTAAAAGGTATAGGACAGCCACCAGGTGAGTGACAGTTATGCCCTAAGCTTAAAATGTAACGCGGAAACCAATCCCCCGAAGGTGATGCATTGCGTAAAAAGCAACCTGTGATCCCTAAAATTCTTTCTCGATCCCGCTGTAGTAATCCTAGCCCAATTGCTGGCCAAGGCAGATGAATTGGATGGCATTAACGGGCTCAGGATACCCCATTACCCATAGAATCGTAAATGAAAAGGCTGACAAGCCACCAATTTGCCGGTGGACGTATGATACACAGCATTAGGAAATGGGTGTATTACTGATATTCACTTAAAAACAGCTTCTTTTGACGGCTTTTGACAAATCACTTTTATCACAAAGAGCCCAATGATTGAAATGAATTAAGCTAAGCGCAATATTAAGCACAACGCATGGCAGTTAACGTTACAAAACCGAGCGTTGTAAACAATTGAAGGTATGCAATATACCTGCATGTGGCTGAATATAAGCTGAGGGGACGGTACGGTGCAATATAAATATAAAAGATAACTGCTACAATCCTTGAATGTCATCATCGTAAAATGGTTGTCCAAATGCCGATGGGTGCTTGTAAACTCAATAAGTAAGGGAGCATATAAGAAGTGCTACTTTGTCATACATTTGACTTAAACGATAAAATCTTGGTATCATACACGATCTTTTATGTCCTACGTAAAAGTAAGAAGGGAAAAGTTATTTGCAAACTCATAAACATCCGTCAAATCTTACCACATCCACATTACATATCGCAGGTGTAACAATGAGTCTGACGGTATATTGTCGGGGCAGTTCATTTTCTTATGTGCGAAAGCGTTTACATTTATGAGAAACGTGCGGGCAGATGAAATGCAAAATGTGGTGGTACCAAAACAGGGACCAATTGGGGTGATAATTCAGCTTAGACAACACCACTGAAGTCCATATATACGAGTACTGGCTGCGAATCAATCACTCGTATATGGACCACATGATACTTTACCTTACTTGAATTCACTATCGTTCACTTTAACTAAGAATTCAATTCAAAACTCGATATCGAGTTACAACGGATAGGCCAAATCAATCGCTGTTTCTTTTCTAATGGTCCGCCCAATATATGTATTCCACAAGATGTGCCATAGTAAACAATTCCACGTAGCTGACATATTTTGCCAACGATAACCTCTCATGCGATGGGATATTAGTCAATCTACGGTGAAGGACGTTGTTTTTTTCTCGCTGACAATAGCCTATCCATCTTTATATAATGGTTACCTTGCAACATATGGAGATTTTTTTATGCGTTCACAATTTTCATATCAAGCTGCAGATCACATAACTTTCCAAGAGGTCGCATTTTACCTCATCATCCTCTCCCTCACCTAAGCATACAGGAGTATTGCTTTACTCGCTAGTGTATGGCTCACTTTATTTATTGTTTGAAAGACCTCGCGTCGGTGGGCGGGAGCTACTGCATACCTGATAACAAAAGTCGTTATATACAAAGCCATTCCAGCCTTGGATTAACTATACATCATATCGCAATCAGACTAGACGAGCAGGGCTAGTTATTCTATATCTGCTATGGCAACATGGGACAACACCAACCGTGATGAGATGTATATTTGAACACTGCTTCCTTACGGACGAAACGAGAGTGGCAGCAACAGAGCGGATAGCTACGGCTGTAGCTATATGCCAGGTACGAATACATTAACACTAACACTACTTTCTGTGTCCATAGGTTCTTTGTCCATAGTCCTAAGTACAAAACAAATACAATATAAAACATTTAGGCACCACATGTTCACATATCAGACCTATAAACAAGAAGGCCATATGTCAGGGCCTGTATCATTGTCATAAAAATAGAGTTTGACGATCATTCAGTCACTGTGTGTCACTCAGATCGTCGGTACATATTGAACCAATGCAGCAATTGGTAACCAAATGTGCTGATCTATTAAGCATTCGTTTTCTTTGGACATATCAGGCCAATAGTACATTCAGTTTAAATATCAAGTACCTGCTAGGGCTGATATAAGCTTCTACCAAAATTAATATACTTGAAGGAGTAAAACGTTTAATATAATGAGTACTTAAGATGCTGCTTTGGCATATTGCCATACTTGATTATTAAACGATACAATTGGACCTGTAATGTGTAACTACTGATTCAAAAGGTATTGGAAACACGTGAAAGGCAGATAGGTCAAAATAAATAGGTAACGTCAATTTGTGATTTATACTTTAAAATCCCCTTGGCCCCGACATAGGTCCCTATTTGCTATTCCTACTACAGCTACAATATGTCTCGTTTGCATGATGCAAATAATGCTTCAGAATAGAGGCACTTTACAGTGAACGAAACCTTTAAAACCTCGAAGCTTATCTCTCTGCACGATGCTATTCGCTGAGCCATTTCCCATGCGTAGGCTTTAATGTCACAAATAACGGGCCGTACAACGATCTGAAATAAGTAATTTCCTCTTGTAAAAGTCAACGAGTTCTGGCATATGCAATTTGAGAGGAATACCAACTTACTGACTTCCTAGAACCATGGGCGACACAAAAGCACAAGGTAGTTACTGGTCATACACTTTTAGTTAGAAAGATATGGCACGGATATTGACAAATTCCAGTACAAAACACAAACAGTGAGCCATTTAACGTATCCTATGTGAGCTAAAAAATATACCCTACCGGCGCTCGGTGAATCATAGCATTAAAATATTGCAAGTAGTCCTTAATATTTGGACTGAGCCAAATGTAGCGTTGCTGTGAAACAATAATTGCCTTAGATGCTTTAGGCTGCCTGATCACATTTGAAGTGATGGTTAGACTTAGTAATAGGTGGAATCAGCTAACACAAGACCTGACTTTATCTGTTTTGTTAAGAAGAATCCTCTGTCCAATAGCCAACTGAAAGCGATCCAAAACTCAAAACTAGGCAGCATCTTCAGAGAGCAGCACATTTAGCAATTGCAGTCTTCTCTGCGTATCAAAATGAAATTTTCTTATTAAACGCGGCTCACGCATTTCGTAATTTTAATTTCGATAGATGTAATGCAGATTATGTTCAGCGTCGTCCACGTGATGGTTTATATGCTAATGCGTTTGATTTATGAGTTTATGAGGGCTTTTACAAATGACCTCTTTGTTTTTCAAAGAAGTTGTTCTCTCTTCACAGGCAGCATTTATAAAGGCTGGAAATATTCTGGAACGGGAGTGTAGTCCAACTGTGGGTTCTTAACGCACGAAGAAACAACAACGAGAACTCCTGAAATGGCAGCTTATGGGCAATTGCGCGGAAATTGCATTTGCATGAATATAGAGACTTGCTAAGCTAACGAAAAACTAAGTAGATTGGCACAATACATGGAACGACTGCATAGTATCATCAATGCCAATATGCATAACTCAAAATAATCCTCATAAATCCTGCTTGAAACAGCTAATCGTACAAAGACCCGTTCCATATATAGCAATAACGATTATATATGGAGTAGAGGTAAGTCGTAAGGTAAGGACGATGTCGAACCATGGCCATGTCCAACCCCAACCAAAAAGGGTCCTGTTTTGATAGCATGTTCTTAAGACTAATCGAGCGAGTTTCGCAAAATGCAACGGACGCTATTAGGCGTGTGCCGTATTCTAGAAAATAAATGAACCGATGATGAGATGAGATTGTTTAAGGGTGACAGGTCCATTCTCACTGCTGATTAGTGTACATTACCGCGAGTGAAGCATGACTAGTAATTGCTGCTGACTGCTCTGGCAATATTTCCTCTCCCACGATCGATGGACGAGTTATTTACAACGCGGTTCCCACTTGGGAACGAACAATTATTATTCTATTGGGCTATCGGGGTTGTAATAAATGAGCTTGTTATGCAAGGGGTGGGTGCGGAGTAGCATGGTTAGTGGCTTATTTGTATATGGCTACATAGCGCGCTTTGATAGGCATCGAGCATGATTGCGGAAAATCTATTATTCACGCAGCGGGACATTAAACAGACTAACTACATTTGGGCAGCTGAGTAGTACTTACATAAGACATCATAATACAGCTTGTCTCACAAAACAGATGGACGACAAGTAGTTATAGTTTATAAACACTGCATGCAACTAAGTCAACAACTGTGCGTTCGTACTCGTCTATTACCTGTTTAATCTGACATACTTATTCCTGGCTTTAACGGCAGCAAATGTAGCGCTTACTGACGCCTGTGCTACTCTTGGTCTTTCATCAGCTATAGGCATGTCAGAAGTTTGTTGATAAAAGAAAGATAACTTGGTCAGCATAAAATTAGTCACGTTATAGTAGGCGTTACAATCTGTTCGTAAGATTGATCGTCATAATGAATTCAATCGCCAACGTAAGCAGATATGTAAAAAGTTAGACAACAAGCTGCATATATCTCGACATTACATCAAATTATGTTGATCAGAAAATATTATCGGGAATTTAGGGCGCAATGTTTGATTAGTTAATAATACTGTTGATATTGCATTTTGAAAAGGGAAGGACTCATCGCCAACCAATCATCATTTTGTGCCGCTGTTTTCGAGGAAAATGCTTCAAAATTGATGTTTCTGTAATGCCACATTACGAGTAGAGCGAATATATATGGCAAATAATATAATTTACAGCAATGAAAATGTTACATGCATCGTACCTAATTGCTGCCACATTGATGATAATTCACATAACTAACATATCATTGGGTCGACGGTGAGAGTATCGTTCAGTCGGATTCTCGCCATTGGAATACATCGACAGGTTTTTAGTTGCTACTAACGTGACTTTTGTTAATCTCTATTCTCATACTGTAAAGCAATCTGTGCTATAAAACACCATAAATCGGAAACAGCTTGAGGCGTAGTTTTGGTAGATGCATATTTACGAAGGATTTAACAAATAAGCGCCACGTCTACAACAGATTTATAGAGCTGAAAGGCGTGAACTTAAAGCGCCTTTCAAAAGCGCTACGATTTTTGTTGTGGTCTGGCTTTCATTGAAATAATTCTAAACAGTGGATTCATCAACCTTGTGGAATGGAGCGGATATAAAACCGTTACAGAAGGTATTATTTTCTTGCAATTGTTTATTTATGATCTTAATATTGCCATGGATGTGTCCAACCCCCTCCCCCGCCCAGCACAATCCGGGCATCCACTTAAGACCAAATCAAGGTTCACATTGATAGAAATTCCCACCAGCGACTTCGTATATTTACAGTGTTATCAACAAACCATTGATCAGTTGTAGCACATAAACATATAATCAACGTAAGCATTAAACTATACTGTGCTTGAATTAGTGTTCGTGTACAGCATTAACACAGAAATTATTTGCATCTGAGCGATACATTTGTTGTATTGAAGCTACAGCACGGTAACAATGCCACCTACTCTCATATACTCCATTTACAAATTGCCATATACCATAGCGCAGAGTTAGGTCGCTCGTGATTAAACCATCCATTATTCAACCGAAGCTTTGTATTCAGAGCATACACAGGAACATCAGCCGTCTGTTTATTCTCGTCATTTGCATAATGGATCTGCCACATTGAAACCTGAAACTATCGGAACAAGTATCAGAACCAGGTGCCTTGCTGGCGCTCACTGTTCTCTATCTTACATTAGATGAATATAAGCACGGTTGTTCAGAAACATTATTTGTTAATATGGCGAACAAAGGCTATTTAAACGGCGGTAGACCCTCGAAATATGAATTGTATATTATCCAAAGGAAAATCGCTAGGCGTCTGTATGCATGAATGAATGGCGAAAATGCACCAACTGGCTATGGTATATCCAGCTAACTCGTTAATCATTTCTCAAGTCAATAATGAAATATATTGCCAAACTACGGTTACAAATAATGTTGTTTAAATATGTATTGTAACGCGCCTCAACCCAGACACCCTAGACAGATGGAGTGTATAGCAATGTTGTGAAATTTATGACAGTTTGTATTCGGTCATTGCTTGTGCTTCTTGAGGCCACATCTGTATGGTTGAGTATGCATTTCATGCCTTTCCATTCATCCCCAGGTAAACTTGACCCTGTATTTACCAGACAGACATCCCATAAAATATGGATTAGTTATCTTTTCATGGTCGAAATACTTTAAATGGATATTTCCACTCGAACACAAAGCTGCTAACACCAAGATTTACCAAGATATGATTTTCCCCAGAATTACTCCGTTCCTTAGCATTATTCGAGCAATGCAGAGCCCATTTCAGCAAAGTTGTCAACACTCTCTTAAATTCACTGTATCTCACCTGGGTATAATTTACCTCACAATTGCTGTAACAATATGCCTCTCTGTTGTTTGATATGCGCATTAACACTACGAACAATAACACAAACTCGCACACGGATGGATGCATTTTCTTACCAAAGCTGGATCTGAGGACGACAGAGAGCGAATTTGTGCCACACAATAATGTACCAATAATAGCTCTAAATTACAGCCAAAGTATTTTTATTAACTTTGCTAGTATTAACGACATATACTCTTTTATATGTTTCAAAACACACACACATATATATATATATATATATATATATATATATATATATATATATATATATATATATATATATATATATATATATATATATATATATATATATATATATATATATATATATATATATATATATATATATATATATATATATATATATATATATATATATATATATATCCTCATAGTTATTTGCATATATATCTCCAGGCGACAATCGTGATTGGACTAATACCCCTCATAGTTATTTGCATATTCCTCCAGGCAAGAATCATGATTGGACTAATATTCACTTCACGAACAACGCTAGTCTATAAAAAATATGCATATGGTGTTAGGTGTCGTATTGTATCATGGTGGTCTTAGAGAGTAAGGTATTGTTGTTCATTATTTAACTGTCGAGCAAGCCAGGCTGTACGGAATATATAAGAAAGAAGCACCTGGTACTCTTGACTGAAATCAATTAAAATGCCTTGCAGGATAAATTAAATTTAGCCTTATTCATTTCCATGCATTTGGAAAGCTTTGGTAAGAATAGATTAAGTGAGCATTTCTTCACTCCTAGCCCCTTCATCGTTATGGCGAAATACCCCTTCAACGAAATAGCCAGACACTCATCTCAACACTGACCAAACGTTCACTGCAACCACTGTTCCATCCAAACCTCGCTAATACTATCGATGTACAAGATTTCCAACATAAAAGAGCTGCGTATTCAATATAATCTATTAGAGCGTTCCACCTGTCACTTGTAGATGGCTCACCTTAAATTCATTTTCTAAACCCAGCACCTGCAGTGTCTTACTCAGGCATCTGACAACATAACATTTTAATGGAGACTCGCTGGACATGGGTTTTGAACTTACGCACTTAAATCAGACTGCTTATGGCGCTAGTTGGACACAGCCTTAGTACTTCAGTTCAGTGTTTTGTCACAATTGATTTGCCTCAGTGTTTGGTCGTTGGTGCTACTTATGGACAAGCTTTTGTATCCACCCGTGTCCTAATCCTCAAGCGGGAGTTTGTTTCAGTCATAACATATAGGATTAAATTCCACAATCGTCATGTTAGTGCAATCCTCGCAGAATTGTCCACTTACCGCCATTTGATGGGACCATTCTCATGTTATTCTGTGCGTCAGTGACCAGCAGTCTCTGTTACTTCGCTAATACAAACTCCTTCTATAGCCTTTTCAAATGGTGCCTGTGAAGCGGTAGACACGTTTTTGAGAAATCAAGTGCTTAATTATTAATCCCATTAACGTAACGACTAGAGACTAGATGGAGGGCCAAAGCAAACATCATCATCTCCAATCAATCTATTGCGCGAAATAATTCTTTAAAGGTTTGATTCTAGTCACTCCTTGAGGACTGAATGCAAATTAACTGCAGCAGTCAAATACTAAGCAGTCTATTCTCAAGGTACTTTATCGACTCAAGCGGCATAAAACTTAATGGCTTCTGTGATGTTCCAACCAGCGCTTTCGGCATGATCTCTTTATGTAAGTATACCTTTGCTGCCCTAATGCAGGTACTCAGTTGAACAACCCTCTGTATGACTAATATTTTTCAGCTTACTCGTTTGTCTATCAAAGAGCGCTTTATAGCCATTTACAAGTAAGCTTGCTACCCCGCCCCCGCCCCTTGGCCCAAGCGGGTAGTTAGCTGCCTGCTGCCATACTAGATACATTGTTCTTACATTAATGCCAATTTGGCATTAATGTTTATTCGTCAGACTACACTGCTGCGCGAATATATCTCCTGCCTTTTCAAATGCAGACTGTGAAATGGGAACCATTTCTTTGGGTAACCGAAGGTACATTTGCGAGGCCCTCATTAACTCGAACAATTCACGCATTACCATGCAAACCATATGGTTGACCAACGCTGCAAATCATCGGCATTAAATCTATCAAAAATAAAATGCACGAACTGCGAGCTACATGATACGCAGAACAGACGGCCATCGGAAGTGGTATACTATTCAAATGTAATGGCTAAATGTTATGATTGCTAAATAGATGTTGACTATATTGGATTTTTGGATCGCTTTCAATTTGTGATGGGAGATATTGAAAAACAAAGCAGGTCTTGTGTTTGTGGGTTCCCTGCCGCACCAAGGCTAACCATCACTTTAAATTTGATCATCTATCCTGAAGGGTATGTTTATTTTTTCAAAGCATCACTGCATTGGACTCAATCCGAATGTTAAGGAATACTTTCATCCATGATCCATCGAGCGTCGGAAGAATATATGTTTTTCAAGCACAGGCGTAGTTAAATAGTTCACTGTTAATTTATTGTGGTCATGGCGGGAGGTGTGTACCAACCACGGCCGCCATTATTACTAATTCTGCTCACCTGCTGATTATCAGAGTGGTTTCACAGTTAAATCCTGGTCGTTTGGGCCAAGCACATTCCTCTTTTACGTTTCCCTTATAACACGTTATGGTTACAAGATAGAGCGCTCTGATTATACATATGTTTTATGCTTCTGATTAACTAGTCATTCATTCAAAATTGGTTATCTATTCCAATAACTGGTGCCACTGCTTAGAAAGTCGAACGCGCTGCTGTATACATTAAAACTAAAGTATACATTTTCCCACAGCACTATCGATGACTGAGCTAACAAAGTCAACGTGTCATTGCAAGACTTGGGATGACACAGTACTGTCAATATTTCGGTGTCTGAAATGGTGCTCATAGAATACACTCAATCGGTGTTTGCAACATTGTGACCCTGAATTCCAAGGCTCAAACTTCGGACCAGCTGTTACCATCTGCATGATGGCGGGGAGCACATTGCTGGGTACCAAAGCAAAAACAATGTGTATCCGATAAATATGAATGAATAATCAGTTTGCCGAAGCAGTGAGTGAGCTATTTCATTCAAAGGACATTCTGTTGCATTTGCTACTGGACTTTTCATGATATTTCGTGTATATAGCTTATCAACACAATAGTCAACCGGAAGCAAATTACCTGCCTCTCATTCACTCAACAAATAAATGTCCGTAATAAGTAGAATAATATGCATGGTAGATCAATATCATGTCCGGTTTAATATTGATGCGTAATGAAACTGTCAGAAGGCGCCCATACCAACAATTGATAGAAAGCTACTATACTTGGCATAAGAAGGGTACGTTTAAACTGATGCCGATTTCGAAACAATCACGCTCGGCAGATTGATCGATTGTCATCAAGGCTGTCCTCGTTCCGTGATGACGGAATGCAACATTTAAAATGATAACAAAATACATATGTGAGTTATTCGGGAATGCAGATGCTAGACAATCAAGTATGCAAACACGCTTTACGTATGTTCCTCTCGGTAACCAGCCGTTATTGGAACGTCGCTCTGACTACCCGGGAATACGGTGATGTAGACTCTATCCTAAACTCATTGTAATTATCAAATCATAATATTGTGAGATTATCATGTACTTATATCTCACAAAATAGTTAAATGCAGCCAAGAATCTGCATTTACTTCGACTGTTCGGCTGCCAAAGCGTTAGTTATTTAACGCAATCTTCTTATTATGTTCTTCATGATAGTATAGCAAACTATTTGCTTGATTGTGTAGACGACATTGATTGTATACCTATACAGCGTGTTTAGAGTCAATAACATTCAAAAGCATGCTCCTAGTGTCCGGGACTGCATAATTAACCTCAATAATCCCGCTTTTGTGCGTTTCATGTCCGTAGGTTCTGGCATTCGTTGATTGCTGGCTTCCTGCCGACGGATCACAGTAAACATAATTTATCCAAGCACTTAAAGTAGCAGCCAGAATTTCTTTAACCATTCTATGTAAAAAAGGAATTCTGGCTGCTAATTTTCATACAGTGGGTTTCTATGCAGCATAGCGAAGACATCAAGGGTGGAGAATCATCAATACTCAATTACGAACTTGATAGGCAGGACAATATGCGATAGATGCATACGTTTCATTAGCATTGCGGTGGCTTACTTACTCATCAGAAGCTAGTGTGCCCGCCATTTGGTCTTGTCGGTACTCATTCCTGATATGCGTCAGCGACGCCAGCGGTGTTTCTACGTCCAGCGTTAGGCGGACATCTTATATATACATATTCAGCCTGCTCACTTCACTTACATTGTCGTCAGATTTCATACCGTCTGACTAGTACTTGTATCCGGATCCCAGAGAAAGCAAACTGTGTCTGTTTGTACCAGGCATAATGCAAAAGTTCATTACATTTGTCGCTATATATTAAGCTAGCAATGTTTTGCTTGAAATAGGCATTTTCGTGGTAGCATTATTCACCGAACACCCGAGGCATCCTATATTAATATTCAGCCTGTTCACTTCACTTACATTGCCTACACAGACACAATTTAGTAGATCTGTCCCTATCCTATCCGCGCGGGTAATTTGTTTCCCCAAAGTCTCTGCATTTAGGTCACTTGCCCATGACACCGTATTATTACTGCCGCGTTTGCCTAGTTATGGGTCGATGCTAGCGCCACTCGCTTATACCATCTCGGAAGATGACAATATTGCAGATGAGAATACGGCAAAGCTTTCTTTCTGTTTTCGTTTCTATGAATCTCAAACTGTTATGCCGATGTGATAAAAACCGTCCACAAAGCCATGGTTATGTTGTTTTACTGAATATCCTTATTTGAACATATTAATATGCATATTAATATGCATTTTAATTTAGATCCATGTGATTCTTGGTTGTGACTTTAGTGTTTCCATAGAACGCAACGGCTCTATATGACGGTGGAGATAGCGCATCGGTTTTGAAACATATTGGCAAACTGTCGTGGTGCGAACAGGGTGTCCATATCATCGCTATTTTTGGAAATTACATTTCCGGGGCTGTTTATGCGCAATGCATCACCCCAATGGTAATAGAAAGTCTGATAGGATCCCAATGATATATAGTGTGCATGTTAATGAGACAGAAATGTACCACAAACAACAGTGAATCCGAGGAAATGTCCCATAACAAATATTCGCCTTCTGTTTCTGTTTTGCCCGCACTGGTCCAACGAAACACCTCGGGCGTCTGTAACATGGATGAAACACTCATCGTTTATTTATTTACAAACCATAAACAATGCTTTATGGCTAATTTAATCGGGGTTATTAGACACATAGTTTATATATTTTTGACCGCTGAAAGCAACTGCAATATACTAAACCTACACTATTCATGTCGATTTTGGTTGATTGTTTTCTGCCTATAATATGTCATTGCAAGCTGCTTTTCGTCACTAAATTGAGAGGCAAACTTAATAGCGGCCATAACTATGCAGGAAGTAATTGTAGATGTTTATTTGCTGATAGCGGTGACGTGATTATCCGTGGAAGTAAAGAGTGCATTTTCACTGCCATTACAGTCACAGGAAAAGCAACGCCATAAACAAGTCGTCAATTGTTTTTTACTAATGAATATGCCAGTCAGCATTTGGTGCGTATGTGTTTTTATGCCTCGTGCTTATGGAGTCTGGTTTCCTTTTGTAACTGCAATCGTTTCTTTTGGCAAGGAGCCTTTGAATCCATTCAATATCATCTCTTTCCCCTAAGGTAATTCGTCCATAAAACCTTGTGATTCATGATAACATTGCAATAATTATTTACTGGCCCTAAACCATCAATACCAATCCGTGATCAGCGACCACATGAAGTATTGTAATAACGATTGATAACGCAACAGGTTTCAAACGGCGATGGCATTGATAACAATATAATTCACAGTCACACAGGTGTCTGATGCACCTTCCTCAGATCGTCCTCATTAAAGAACCAGGATATTGATTGATTTCCATAGAATTAATAATGCATAGCCGCGTCCCCTCACTAAGTCATTCCCAATGTGACCTATTGTCCGCATTATTATGCTGTGTAACATTGTGTTTCTGTGACATAGGGCAGTTAAAAGATGTTGCTGCTAATATAAACAAACGCAAGCACGGCAATATATAGCAGGCGACAATAAACGACTTTATCCTTCCTTTCAGCTGATTTTTATTGCGATTTTGATGATCTGTTGCTATTTATGTCATATTCCAGTTTGAGGTTGTGCTTCAAATGTGCACCTCTATGGCGCCATACATATTTGTACCTTTGTAGTCCGCCTCTAGTCTCTGAAATTCTAGATGCAGGATACTATCAATCCTGTACCCAGGCTACGTACGCCTAATAACGCAAAGTCCAGTTTTTGGAGAGAAACACTACTTGAAGCATTGCTTTTAATGAAATATGAATTATTATCTAAAACACAGACCGGCGCATAGAATGAGGTATCATATATTCAGTTTATTCTTAATTATTCTATATTTCGCTTACATTATTGCACTGTAAGTAATTTGTATCATGCACAATCCATGGCATATGCAGCAACGGCAAGAATTCGTCGGGATTGCTCTTACATTGAAATATTTTACTCAAACAACATAGGACTAAATCATGCATCATGTCAATTGTAACTTCACTATGTAGCATAAAAGAATGGTTATTAGTCAGAAAACGATTAGACCATAGTTGGTTTGCCATGTCGATAAAAGAGTCGTCAACGTTCACCATGATGTAATGCGTTTGTGCGGCATATACAAGGATAGTCCAATGACATATAACCAGACAAGCACCAACAAATTGGCATTGAAATCGACCTTGTCTGAAATGATGATGATTGCCACGACTAAGATGCAAGGACATGTATTGTAGATACCTACAAGTTTTTGGCGGAGCTTGGCATGCATTTCTGGCGTCAAGTAAGCAGACTACAGCTCATAATTGCCAGTATAAAAATTGCATGAAGCGTTTAGAACACATGGATTTCCAAGATATTTAGATTGGGGGCATTGTACCATGGCTAATATATCACATACTTACCCAACCAAATTCCCGCCAGTTGCACGGCTCGGATCTAATGTACTTTGTACGCAGTGTACACCACTCAGCACACTAGAAAAACTGATCGTTTGCAATTAGCAAATGCTGATGCATCAGTAATGGTACAGTTCTGTGCCATTTAATATTCCACCAAGCCATATAAGATAGCAATGTGTTCATAAAAAGCTATGTTCAAATGCATAATTTGATTCCACAATATAGTCCCTTCTATTGGTTGGGCAAGCAGCTGGTACTTGCTTTACATATCAGCGTTATAGCGTGAATTATACAACAGCACTTCCGAGATGCGCTACAGTTATGTCATTAGTACAGTCAACGCGTCAATTCCATATTCGAGGTGTTAGAGAGTACCTTGGGGAAATGTTACATTCTATATATCTACGTCCGAAATGCACATTGACAGAAGTTTTGTGGTCCCACACTTGTCTGTTATAATATCTTGACGGATGACAGAAAAAACACAGATATGTTTATGTGAGACGTGGTGTGCAGATGCGTTAAATGTAAACAATTGGAACCGACACGACTAAATTGAATGGATCATAAACGCTGACGAGGGGGTTTGCATGCACAGCGATAATGAAACGCTCGGTGTATGGTGCGTTGGTTGTCTCAAACGAGGACTTCGTTAGAGTGCAATGTAAACACAATGCTTTTACTACCTTTCAGAACCTTTCCTTTCCGGCTCTTTAAAAGCTAGAATTATCTAAGGTAATTATTATTCCATCGGCAAGAAGCAATCAATCATTCAAGTACAAAGGCTGATATCATAAAACGGTGTTGGACAAAAGAAGATTAATTAGACAAAATTATAGTTCCAGACATGTTTGTATATGAATGACTCCATCCGCTGCCTCTACAGATAAAACTCGACAATCGTGCATTAATGTCTGATTAATATGCGCATCATAACGGGCTCCTATCAGACGTTCTATCACCATTGCCTAGGGTGTTCGTTACATAATGCTATCACGAAAATGCCGTATTCAATTTGAGCTTTGTCTTTCTCTTGTAGGACAAATTAATAACTAATACAGTTCTTGTTACTAATGTAGGCTTACATATATGTTTGCTAGATAGAGAAAGTCCACAGGCGTCGCTAACGGATATCCGGAATGAGTACAGATGAGACTAAGAAGCATGCATCATAGGTAAATCTGTACAACGCTAATGTCACGTATGTATATCTCCAAAATTATGTTGCTTATCAATAAATGCTAAATTAAGGATGATTCTCAACGTTTGCGGCCTCCGCTGTGCTGCTATAGAAACCCACTATTTTAATTATCTTTCTGAAACCTTCTATGTAAGAGAGCGTTCTGGCTGCTACTTTAATTGCTCGGCTATATAATGTTTCTATGTTTCGTCTTCATGAAGCCAGAAATCATCAAATGACAAACGTTATGCACATAAAACACATAAAAGCGGATTATTGAGATTAATTGAGCAGTCACTGGCACACGGATTACAGTTATGTGTATAAATGGCCCTAAATATGGACTGTAGGTTTCCGATCCATGTTTGGGTGTATAGATCAAAGTTAAGTACACTAGGAGATCCGGTTTTTTCAAAGACGGTACGTTTGCTATCATGACGCACTTTCCTTCATGCAGGTGGCAACAGCGGCTCTTCAGATTGAGACATTTATCTAGAAGCAACATGTTGCAAGAATCAATTGAATGACATCTGCCGCAATTGATCACCGATGAGCTAAATGTGACATAATATTTCTAGTACCTGCAATAAATTGTCAACATGGAGCCATCTTTAGCCCACAAAACATTGTTGAATATTCATACAAACGATTTGTGGCACAGACAGATATATAGATGATATCCGGGCGGTTGCATCAATGTGATCTTGTTTATCTGTCACATTTAAGTACGATACAAATGCGATTGACGATACAATAGCGAATATTGTTGGCAATAAATAGTCTATAAAGAGTCATTTTCAGCCATCTTGATTGTTATATTTTTTTACATAAGTATATTCCACTTGCAGATAAATGGATGATATTCATGCAGTGGTATCAATATAATCTCATATACATATACCATAAATAACCCGTCGATGGACGAAGATGCGACTAATTGTGAAAAAAGAAATGAAGCAAGATGCAATGATGGATACACAAGTATTATTATCGAGGATTCAGGTTGCAAATCATAAAAAGATAACAGTGTTTGCATTTGCAAGTGGCAATGCTCTGCATCGCAGCTAGTTATATTTCATCCAATCTTTGCGGTTCCCGCATTGATGAGCACAACTGATATTTGAATTGGGACGGTGACGTTAATATCAAGATAGTCCTGTTGTTTTAAATCAGACGCTGAAGGTATGGCGGTTAATGCAGATTTGGGTGTCTAGTTCTATGCATAAGCAAAACAAAACCAATGATACAGGTGGATACACGATGCAGTTATTTAGTGTGGAATCGTGCTTATAGTCCGAGTTTATATCATAGGAAGTCATTCGAAATATTTACAATTTGTTATCATGAATAAAGAATAGCAATAACAAAGCAATGAGTAAGTAATTTAGTGTACACTAACAACATTGCTCGACAAATCTTGGCAGTTATTGTTTTCTACAACTGCGTGCTTTTTGTATGTGTAATGCCGGTATCAAAATGTTTTAGAATCCTAGACCATGGTTAATCCCTTTCTGGCGCCTGGTTGTCTCTCATGAATCGCAGTTATTTGTCAGTTGTTATTATCTGCGTTTATCAGAGTTTGACTGCTTCTTTGTTGCGTATCTCGATAAGACCTGGTGTGATATTAATCTACCTTGCCATTCATTCTACTGGCTGCAGACATTCATAAGCGACAAACAGTGAACGATACACCGGTCTTCGTGGACTGACTGGATTATCAATTAAAGGATTGGCTCCTAATAGCTTGTCTTGGCAATAAGTGCTTGGGCATCAAAACACTCCCACCGCGCGTGTACATTATCTCATAGGAACAGCAAGCCCAATTATAGGTGCTCTGTTGTTAAATTGTATCTTTTCGTCAATAAGTATCGACTGAAAGATGCAAAATAGAATGAAGATTCAACTGTTAAATAAAACAGATTACTTGTTTTTCGCGATTCCGCATATTTCGGTGTATCAAGACACGCTGACTCTTACTTTATGTGTGACATTTCTATCGAAGGAACGGTCTCCTGCCAAACAACCCCTAGCAATGAACATATTGTCAAGACAAACTAAACATAGTTTGACGGTTTATCTACATGTCCGCGTCTAGATAATGCCGTCTTGTTTTCGCATGGTGAGCAGAGACAAAATCTACTGACAAGGGTTTAGCAGCAGCTCGCAGGGTGCTTACATCGACGTCGATAGGGTGCGAGACTTCGTAGAGATAAAGTTTACAGGCTCTCTCAAAGACACTGTCGCTTATGCATCTTTCTTCCATTGCAATCAAAGCATGCAAGCACAAAGAATGAAATGATATATGGTTGAAGCAGTGACATTTAAAATAGTCATGGAATTCACTCTAAGACCTGCGCAATATGATGAAGCATGCATCTGATTTTAAACGAATAAGGAAACTCGCGCAAGTCAAGTTCCATTCATGTCATCAATTGTTTTACGGATTTGAAATGACAGTTTTGGAAAACATTTTGGAAACACTCGCATGCTGTTCAGAATATATTGCATATGCTGATATACATATGGTAATACACACGATGATCAAGGGCAAATCTTGTGTAATACTGATTTCGTTCAAACTAATGTTTCAAATAAACATTATATTAGCTGATTAAATTCCAATAGCAAACCATAAAAAAACATGGGAGTGTTGAATGTTACACTTAAATGCTTGACAAGGTACATCGTATTATCAAACAATCAACTCCTTTCAGGCCCACAATACGCAGTCCTCCGGTTTTTAACCAGCCAGTTAGGCAATACACTTTGTACAGCCTGCTGCTATTCGAGATAGATAAATAACAACATGTATGCAATAATGTGAGGTCCACAATGGCTAAGTTGCGTGTACAATCACGCAGTATGAGGTCAAAAAGCATATAAATTGTCAATGATTCTGTTTGATTCCTTGGTCGAGTATTGTTACAACTTATGATAATGGATTTTGATCCTTTCTCTTGAGGAATACTTTGGTATAATCTTAAATCCCATTCTATTACTTAATAGGGGCGCATGGTAGTGATTAGCGCCTAGTTGTGGGGACACTGACATTTGAAAACCGTGCACCGTGAATTCCGTCCACCTACCTATCTTATGGAATACTTCACAGTCGGTCGCGCTGCGCAATTTCTTGCTATATATCAACTAATGATTGCCATTCGACATTTCCCTTAGAAATACCGGATGAGGACATAAAGTTTTAAACCCTAGAGGCAGATTTGTAGAGGCGACGTTGTCTGACCATAATGTTTTGTGTTGCCAATTCGCTCACATCGGCTAGACCAAAACATTCTGATGGCGTCGCGTGCAGGATATATTTAAATATGCATCGAACCATAACAAGCATAACGGGCCAGTAATATCAAGGTGCATGGACAAGTCACAAATATTCAGAGGTGTCTTTGCTCTGGTTTAGCATGCATCAATTGTTGCTATGGGCGTCTTCTGACAGTTTCATTGCGCGTCAATGTTATGCCTGACATGATATTGATCTACCATGCCATTAATTCTACTTATTATGGATATTAATTTGTTGATTAAATGAGAGGCCGGTAATTTGCTTTCGGTTGACTATTGCGCTGACAAGCTATATGCACAAAATACTTATATCATGTAACAAACTCAACAAATTGACCTTCGAATGAAATAACTCACTGCTTCAGCAAACTGATTACTCATTTACATTTATCGGTTGCACATTGTTTTTGCTCAGGTACCAGCCATGTGTTTGAAGCAATGTTGTCCGCCATCACCAATTGATTGTCATCTACCGTAATCAAGCGATACTAATAACGACTTAATATTGCTTGTATCTGCAATTTATTGTCTACGTAGTTTAATATTAAGCCAACAGAGCACTGTTAAATATTAACACAATCATTTTATCGTACTTGCACATTTATAGATGGTATCCGGGCGATAATCAAACGTGATCCCGTTTATCTGTCATATTGAGGCCGTTGTAGGATATAAATGTGACTTACAGAAATAATGGTATACATTAATATTGTTTGTACATGCAATACGTTGTCTATATGGACTCATATTGAAACAATGGAGCGGTTCTTATATATGTATATATACCAATTATTTTACTTGCAGATAAATGGACGATATTCATCCAGTTGTGTCAATATGATGGCAAATATATATGTCATGCATAAGCCATCGAAGGACGAATATGTGACGAGCAATAACAAACGGGGATTGTAGAAAGCCAAGCACTGCAGCTGCGCCCATGGAATATTGCAACGTTCTCAATGGAGAATATGGGACGGAACGGCATTATATAGCATGGCCTAAGTTCAATTATCAGAAAACTGATGCCCCTTTGGTTATCATTAGGCACTCCACTGCACCGCTTTAGCAGAATAAGGTTGAATAGTACATCATCGAGACAAATCATTCAGATAGCACCTAGTTGAATATCATTTGGAATTGCAACTAGACCATCGTCATACAGATGGAATATATAACTACCCTTGGTGAGATGCAGTCATTGGGTTTGACGTTATCTAGGCAAAATTATTCAACCGTTAGGATTAAATGCCATAAAATTACACGCACCATTGGTTTGTCCCAAACTTGTAGATCTGCCGTATTTAAAATCCGTCAACACATAGAACAGGTTGAAAGCATGATTCTATGGTGTATATACACACAATGTCCCCGTTTATGAATGCCACTAATTATAAAATAATGGAAATATTTGCATTGCAAATTGCAAATGGTTATATTCTATGCAGTTGTTGGGAAGGCAGCATGCACCAGTAATATAATTCCAACACCACTGGATCAGCAAATGATGGCGGTTTATGACTGATGTTGCTGACGGCGAGGTTCAATAATACAATGATAGGATTAGACGTAGGCTCTCTCGTAGCAAATTTCACTATAACAAAAGCGACTTGCTATCTTTATCAACAACTGTAAATTTGTTGTGATACTGATGTTGCAGGGTGGGTGCGGATCATACTATACGTGAGCGAAATACTATGGCCTGTTGTAGTAACTCAAACCAACAAGATACTATTCTGTGAGCAGGCCAATATCCGATAGCTGTTTATCAAGGAAAACAAATGGTCAAGTAAATGTACGCCTTTGAGGAATCACAGGTTACCGCGGAGTCGTTACAAGAAGCTTAAGCCAAATTGGGAACCGCGGACACACAGGGTCTATCGGTACACGGACAACACCCCATCAAGACCCGTAACATGACCGCTCTTCCTGCACCTTTTCTGAAGCTATAACTAATGACAATACTTACCGGTAATAGTAAACATTGTTGCATGGTCAATCGTAATACGTCCTCATGGTTTCCGTCATTTTGTCTGGACAGAACAATATCAGTTCTTATTTATCAGTCTAGCCACTCTGCTGGCCATTTAAGTGCTTGGGTTGATCTAGATTATATATATCGTCACCCTTCAATTATGGCAATCGGCAAGTGTAAATAAATGGCGGCATAGACTGTATTACTGTAGCTCGTTGGGTAATACAATTTGGGACTTATTTACTGCTGCGCATATGTGCTTTATATCATGGTGAGTCAACAATTCCTGCTGACGAGTCTATCTTTCGCGTATTTACCATACAAAACCTTCAATTGTTTTGACCTAGCAATCTGTACATTGAGCTACAACGCAAAGCAAACCATGCCCGTATTATGTTCGATTAACGAGTATTTGTCCATGGATGATTGGACAAATACATCAGGCTTGTAAGCGTAAATGCTCTAGGTGTATGAGGTGCATTGAACGTAATGTCTAATCAGGTCCAATATTGTTTTTGGATGACGCGTTATGTGAGCCTGGCTAACACAAATATCCATGTTACATGAATCCCAGAGCATGTACGTTGTTCGTTCGTACAGCTCAGCTCATGTATTGAAAACTACAAGATGTAGGCCGGCCACAGCCGCTTAGAACCATTACAAAATTACACAAATAATTCATTACGGCTTCCAATAGCATATACCTGCATCAGGGGCAGGACTGAGTGACTACAGAGGGCAATCTACTCCGTGTCCATCTGCTACAGTGCCGAATAAACAGGACTTTATCTCTCTTGGCTGTGCACATCATCAAAGCCTGAGGTAATAGGCCCATTATTTATACGAAGCTTTTGCCTTGCAGCGATTTCCTCATTATTGGCTTAACAGGACTTTACGGGCTCTTACACCTCTCCACCTTCATAAACCATGTTCAACAATATGAACTTCGGCTCGACTGGAAATATTGCAGCGTGTAACTAATTCGGGAGCGATTTTATACTTGAGCACGGCATCAATCAATATTTCGGACTCTCTGATGATGAGACATGACATCCAAAACATACAGTGCTTCGCTGTAGGCAAATCAATATCCGCGAGCAGACAAATTGGATGTTGTGGAAAGGATCAGAGTAAAAGAGAGGATCAGTGTGGTAAAGAAGATTAGTGTGGTAGAGAGGATCAGTGTGGTAGAGGGGATCAGATTGGTAGAGAAGATCAGTTCGGTAGAGAGGATCAAAATTGTAGAAAGTTTCTGTGTTGCAGAGAGGATAAGTGTGGCAGAGAGAATCAGCTCGGTAGAGAGGATCAGTGTGGTAGGGATTATCATTGTGGTAGAGAGGATCAGCGAATAACAGCGGATCAGTGCGGAAGAGAGGATCAGTGCGGTAGAGAAGATTATTGCGGTAGAGAGGATCAATTAAGTAGAGAGAATTACTGTGTTGTAGTAGATGAATGTGATAGAGAGGATCAGAGCGGCAGAGAGGATTAGTGCGGCAGAGAGGATCAGAGCGGCAGAGAGGATTAGTGCGGCAGAGAGGATCAGAGCGACAGAGAGGATCAGAGCAGTAGAGAGGATCAGAGCGGTAGAGAGGATCAGAGCGGCAGAGAGGATCAGAGCGGCAGAGAGGATTAGTGCGGCAGAGAGGATTAGTGCGGCAGAGAGGATTAGTGCAGCAGAGAGGATCAGTGCGGCAGAGAGATCAGAGCGGCAGAGAGGATTAGTGCGGCAGAGAGGATTAGTGCGGCAGAGAGGATCAGAGTGGCAGAGAGGATCAGAGCGGTAGAGAGGATTAGTGCGGCAGAGAGGATTAGTGCGGCAGAGAGGATCAGAGCGGCAGAGAGGATCAGTGTGGTAGTGAGGATAAGTGCGGTAGAGAGGATCAGCGTGAGAGGCAGGATCAATGCGGTGGAAAGGATCAGTGTAGGAGAGAGTATCAGTACGCTACAGATAACAAATGTGGTGGGCGGGATCAGTGTGGTAGAGAGAATTAGTTCGTTACAGAGTATCGGTGTGGTGTGGTAGAGAGGGTACATTTGGTAGAGAGGATCTGTGTGTTGGGGAGGATCGGTGCAGCAGAGAGAATAAGTGCGGTAGAGAGGACAAATGTTGTTGACAAGACCAGTGTGGTAGAGGTGATTGGTGTGATTGAGCGGAGCAGTGTTGTTGAGAGGATTAGTGTGGCTGATACTTTACAAAATATCAATCGAGAGTTGCATATATATATATATATATATATATATATATATATATATATATATATATATATATATATATATATATATATATATATATATATATATATATATATATATATATATATATATATATATATATATATATATATATATATATATATATATATATATATATATATATATATATATTTATATATATATATATATGTTTATAGACAAAATGCCTATGTGAATTACTGAATTGGGTAATTTGCTGTCCACTATGACACCTAGTTTTGCTGCTGTGTTTCTTGTCGCTAAGGTCAATTGGTGAATTATATGCGTCCCAGTTAGTCACACAAAAACGGCGACTAACCTAGAAGGAAGAAACCGTCATAATTTATGTGAGATCCAGGACCTATTTGCAAGTCTCTCACCACCAGGGTACTTGACATTAGCTGGGTTAAGAAGCTGCTGGTCCGACCAAACAGTCTTTTGGAGCCAAGATTTTTGATGCATCGAAACAAAACATCACAAACGCAAAGGTGATGGATAGGCGTCTTGGGTAAAAAAAAGAGATGCGGAAAAGAAACGTTCTTAATCCCGAGCGCCTGATCGCACTCGATTGTTTCAGAGCGTTCAATTTGCGTTCACCAGTCTATGTTGGATAAGTGTCTGACATAATAACATTAACGCTCACCCATGTGTTCAGCATATTTATGAGCCATGCTTCTCCGCGGCTTTACATGAAATTATGCATTTACTGCTTAACAGAAGGCGACACCAGAATAGTTAAATAAAACTAAAATTAAGTTGCTAAAAGATCCAGTGTTGGTGTTTTGTAGTTGCACCTATCTCTTTGACGTTAAGATATTTTTCAGCGTTTGGGTATCGGATATCTTTCATGACTGGATTCGTTATTTTTTAATTATGTTTAATAAGTTGATTGAATATAGTTGAAATATGCATGAATCATAATGTGGAAACCGCATTCATCATAATGCGCAAAAAAGGTTGTAATTAGTGATCCAACGTCCCAACAATAACTGATCATTGACTCATCTGGTGATTTATCTCAATCAAGACTTAATCAATATTCGATAAACACTTCATCTGTTTATATGGACATTGTTGTGGCTGTCAGTGTCTCTGAATGTAAATATTGACTATGACGGAGTTCCATCGATATCTTGCAGTAGACTGTAGATTTTAATGTAATACATCATGTTTAACTTATTAAGACTCTCAACAGTATCTCAACTCGATCCGATTGTTGTCCCGTTAATGAGAAATATGAGATTTATGTCGTCATAGGCGCCAACAATGCATGTTATCTTACAAACAGCCCCGACTGCCAAATAACGCACAGTAGAGTGTCCGAATGTGCTTTTCAATCAACAGCTTGTAAAAGATACACATAGAGCACAATTTGCTATTGATTTGTCACAATAATGCTGCGCTGCCCCAATTATTAATTATCAACATATTTATTTAATATAATCAGGAAAACACTTTCCAATATGCCACAATATTCTGATAACTGCATTTAAATCGTGACGTTTCAAAGCTTCCATGACATACCGACCACATGTCACCATTGAATGACAAAATTCTTTAACATAAAGATAGCTTTTCACTCAATAGACTCTTTTTCACATTGAGAAATGCACGCGGTTTGCGTGGATAATAAGTAGGTTGACCATTTCTCTTTGAAAGCTCATTCTAAACAATGACGTCACCTCTCCCTGTCCCAACCACGCAATAAAGAGTACTAGTGTGAAGAATAGCTCCAATCGCTACAGCTGTTTGATAACTGCATCATTTACATATGCTCAACCTTTACTGAGGGCGTGCGACCGTCAGTTTTGTCCGCAGAACAATCTGTGGACGTCTTGATATCGGGCATCAAAGCGGGACCACCTTTACAGCGACATAAACAGAGCATCTTCACCTGAAAGCGCAGAGAACGCACTCCATACAGATATATCACGGGGTTCATGGCACTCTTTGTGATGATTAAGTCCATAGCAACCTTGTGCAGTTCCGGCAGAAGTCGCGTGCGATTGAAATCGATAAGATTTACGACGTATAATGGGCACCAACATATCAAAAATGACACAAAAAAGAACACGGTTGTTCGAAGTGCTCTTGTGTAGCTCAACTGCGCGTCTTGGCCGGCTAGTTTATCTTCGTTACACATTGACTTGCCTTTCAAGATGGCGCAATGTACAGTTATACAACACACGAATGTGAATACAATTTGTGCGATATGGACTGCCAATATCAATACGGTATGAGTATAACCGACTTCCCGCAGGTCAATCTCTGCTAGAGTTTGCATTGCTCCCGGAGTCTCCCGACAAACGTGGATCCCCGGGTAGATATTACCACTAGGTAAGCTCAATAGCTGTGGTGTGAATATCAGTGACACGTTGAGGATGCAAGCTGCACAGATAAAGACGCACGTGTTACGTCTGGAGAATATAACAAGGGCAGTATGCTTTGAGAAGGTGTAAAGTTTGAGATACAGAGATATGAGCGCCGTTAAACTCAGCGTCAAACTGGCGACCATGATGAAAATTGAGTGGGCCACATCACAGTAACCCCATGTGTCTGCAGGAACTCGTGGCTGAGTTGCCATGACCGTGGACGACTGGTTCTCTAGTAGAAAATACGTATATGATGGGATGTAAATGAGGCAGACAAACAAATCTGCCGCAGCTAACATGCTGATCAAGAGATGGAGAGGATGCCGCAGACGCTTAGAACACAGAGCAGTTAACACAACGGCGAGGTTGCGGAGGTACCAAACAAGGCTACAGCCCACAGATACGTTCCTTCCACGCTCCTAGAGGTATCCACTGGCTTATGGACCGGTATATTGTCACCTCCAGTAAACCATATATGCCCGTGAACGGGCGCTATCAGATGAATAGGCTTTCTGGATCCAGTCACTTTTTTCCCGGATTGAGTACGGGTAATTTCCGACTTTATGTGAGGTAATGGCTTGGACGGTTGTGGCAGATTATTCGTAATGGCAGCATCTGCCATTTGATGGTGCTCAATATGCGATTTAGACGATGGGACATCTGCAATGACGTCATTTGGGTGCTTATTATTAGTGTCCTGGTCAACGACGGGAATGCCTAATGCCAGGAGGATTTGCCCTGCCGCGTACATCCACGTTATCCGCGCTCCCGGCCGCATGATGATAGCTCTGTGATGCAGCTTTGTGTGAGAGCAGTTCATGTATAATTGTTCAAGCCTTGTCAACAACTCCAGTTGGGCTTTTACGGCAGGCAGGAAATCTAAAGGATAGAACATGTCATATTCAAATGATGCACGTTGTCAATATTAAATAAAGAGACAACAGTAACAGTGAAAACTGAAAGCACTTGCAACATTTAACTAGTTGTGTGCAGAATTTCCACACAAATAGAAGTATATATTAATCACTTACCACATGAAGTTTACAGTAATCTCGTTATCATCTCAAAAAGGCGCGCGCAATATTTTCCCAAACTGCCTGTTGCAACAAGATGTGCATCTACTAATATTCTAGGAATATCAGTTGATATTTAATTGCTTTCAATCTAGCGCATTTTGAGGCCAATCACGCGAAGCATCTGTTTACCGCGATCATATCCGTCTTTGGCGCGATTAACACGCGAGATTTCCCCCTGCCCTCTCGCTCCCTTTCTCCCACTCTCTCTCCCGCTTGCTTCTTCTAGTGTATAAGCAGAGCGATCATGGAACAGCTTTATTTATACACACGGCGGCACTCACAATGGGCGTGGCCGAGTGGTCTGACAATCAATTACACGCGCCTACCGCTGCACAATGGAGACTTCTTATTGGCGCACAAGGGGGCAGCAGCGGCCCTTCCGGCACCGCCATCGCTGCCTTGGGAACTGTAAGACCTTATCAAACTCGTTATATCTTTATCGTAGGCTATATTGGATGCAACTTATGCCTCACAGTCCGTCCATAGATGCTGTATTCGTGATCCAAACAAGTCCAAAAAAGCCCCCAAAAGCAACGAAGTTGGCCCATCATTGTTTACATGCTAGCTAGCAGCTACACGTTGTCTTGTGCTGTCTTGTGTGCTAGAACACGAACATTGGGTATGCATGGAGAATTATGACAGGAACATCTAGATTGTTATTATTAGTCTCTGTTACATAGCAAGTATACGTATATTTGCTGCTGAAAGTAAAAATTATAGGTAAGTTAACTTATATCAAAGCGCAAATAACGGTAGGGTGATTCGAGATTGACAATCAGCCTCATTAAATGCTTCCCACAGCAACAGTTCATAACCAAATAGAAAGGGTGAAATAACATTTCTTGGATTTGGTTTTTAGATTTAACTGCATCAAGACATTAGAAAATATCATGACTTATATTGTACATTTTCATGCGAGTGTTATTAGCTCCAAACGACATGAAAAAGTCAGAACAAAGCGTTGTATGTCTGGTGATCTCATTCCTTATTGGAATCTGATCTGTTGTATCACACCCCAAACTGCGACTCTGTTCACGGCCCACAAACATTTATTCAATCCGCGGTTCAATGTCCCCTGTAACGTATATCTTCTAATGGAGCCTTAACATTCTAAACGTCACGTGAGACAGAAACGATGTCATTCATTTCCCGCTCAGCGCTGAAACTCCCGAAAAAAAATAACAAAAAAACCGAACATGCATGACGATAGCTGCTCACGAAGACAACAAACCTTGTGTGTGCACCGTGTGCATCATGAGAGTCGCATTACGAATTCATTCACACATCATAACGTGTAATCATTGACTGCAGTGCAAACCGCGTGAATGCGTTTGGTGGGCTGCATAACGTTTCCTTGCGTTTCGTCTTCTCGGCAGTCGTCTTATAAAGTTAGTCTCGTACGCTTCAGCTGTCATTAAAACACTTTTCAGATGCATCACTTTATGCTAGATCCATACCGCTTACACTGACCGGTATTCAGTCTCACTTACAACCCAGGGGTTCATAAGTCCTACCACTTGTATGTGTACTAAAATGAGGACGCACTCAATAAATTTAACTTCACTTTAACTTACCCTATTCACTTGAAATGAAAATTATCAGCACTATTGACTACCTTATACAAAGTAGGTAAGGATTCAGGATTTGAACACGCTACTCTCTTGATGTGAAGTGAAGATAATCCGTTCAAGTGGATGAATCATGATAACCTCAGATTGGTCGCATTGAGTTATTCATCTATAACATTGACAATAGACCCGGGTATGAACTTAACCATGCGTTCGTTCAAATATGCGTTTAAAGTTCGATAAGGCCCCTTTCATGATTACTCTCGCCTTAACTGTCACATTTGTCAGACACGTGTAAAGAGTTTGTTGGCGTGGAACATATGAGGTGTATCAATTTGAGCAAAAACAGTGCTTCACAAGCCATATGTCTTTTTATAACAAACGAAACCATGAATCCACAACACCTACCTTACACAGTATGTATCATATCCATATAGAGCTACCGGACAATGGGATGACCACTAACGCTGTCATATCCAGCTACCGGACAATTTGATGACACCACTAACGCTGTCATGTCCAGCTAAGTCAGAGATTAGCACCATAAGTACGACAATAAACAAGAATAGCTTCAGTAGCAGTTTCATCTGATTTTTTTTTTACTTCAGATTTGTAAACAACTATGGAACAGATGTTAACAAACTGTTCAACAATTTCAACAAAAAAGTCTTGACAAGTAAATTGAGCAAATGACGTCATTGAATACAATCCAACAACAGTATGGATGCGACGAAATTGTGTAAATATACATATTCTGGCAGGAATACTGGCACCAGACTTTTGATATCATGACTGTGTGAAAGGTAGAATAGCTACAAAAAACTGGGCTATATGCGAAATGCTGCCTGTGATACAAATGGCCAATATAAATATCTACATTCATTATATTCCGATGGGACTGCACCTCTTGAATAACAAGCGGACACTCTCACGCAGACATATATCACTCTAAAAGGGGGTTATCATAAACAATAAATATATTTGAGTACGTAAAAAATAAGTTATAACTTTATAAATTAATTAATTACAAGTCTTTAAATAATTTAACGCTGTTGAACAATGTCTATATACGAGTATGGGTGTCCAATAAGTTGACTGGGATGGGAGATATATACCCGAAGTTTATCCTTCCTCCTGAGGTCCAACGTGACCGTGAATGAGACTCTGGCGCACGGTAGGCGTTCCCTGTGAGCTCTATGACTACATTCATCTCCGTCTTCAGCAAGAATCTCTTCATCAATTGACATAGGATGTGGCCGTGTAAGCTTGACTTGATGTATACCGGCCAATCCGTCATCATGATGGTCCACTGCACCGATCCACGCCATGCTTACGGTGATGGAGTAGATCCCATTGTGGCCAATTCGAATACCATCATTAAGGGCGTCTCCTTTCAGTCCAATCAGAAACGATGTACCGTGGTTCGAAAAGTCCCATGCTGCTATTTCGACATAATCTTCATCATGTGTTGAAGTGATGGGCAGCATTGGTACCGCGTGGAGTAGCGTCAAGGCATGGCCGCCCCGGTGTTTATTTTCCACATAGAAGTCTCTGCCCATATGCTTGCTATAAGCGACCAAGAATTCTAAAATAGGCAGTACCTTATGCAGGCAGCAGATCTCTCTATCGCTGCTCTTTGTCATAGCGCGCCAAATAGAGTCTTGTTCAGCTTCATCGATTCCATGTGTCAAAAAGAATACTTGGTAGTCCTCGCAAGGCTCACATATCTCACGGTGGGTCTTAAGAACGGCCGTGTCTTCATCTCCATCCACAGCGACCATTGGCGCGCCTCTTACGCTCATCGAGAAGATCACCACCATGCAACACAATGACATGTACATGATGGCACTTTATTCTTTAACTTGGTCCGGCTGTCTTATCAAATATATCAAACAATAGAGCGGTTCTGTTCTCTGACTCATATGTAGCAGTCGAAGGTTTGTTGGTTTTCAGTGCCATGACACCCAATTTATATACCTCCATTTGATTAGATATTTAGGGTTTTTTAAAATGTGGGATCAATGGAATTAGTAAGATATCTCATATATATGAACAATTTGCTTTCTTTAGCCCCTGACTCCACTACAGATACTGTTAAAATGATGCCCCGGGGCATGTTGCCAGCATCTGTTTCGATATATCATAAATATAACCACTAACCATGCCGAATTTGAAGTCAAAATCCCCTTTTTCTAAACCACCGAGTTTCGATTCAGTCATTTACAGTCTGTATATCTTCTTAACTGTAAGCGATAACCTTTACGCATCTATTTTTAGCCACCCCGAGCTCGCTTCCGCTGTGGTTACGAGCACGATTCAATACTCACCTGAAGAAGTGAACGTTGGATGGGGTCAGGTATGGTTTCACCGACGATGCGGCTCGTTGATCAGCGCAGACGACTCGCACTCGAGCCGATCTCTCGCCGAAATTACCCGGCAGGCATGCGATCCATGATGCTTCAAGTGAGACGTGCCCCTGGTCTTAATGAGCTCACCTTTACAGGTGCCATACAGGTGAGACAATCGTACTCGTTCGCTGTGGACTTGTACATGATCAAATGCTGACTGAACAACCATGTCCAGTGCAGATTATCCATAATCTCGTGTATAGGAGAGTTTATCCATGGCCAATATCAGATGGAAACACGTAGTATTTCGCTCTCGTCTGAAATGGTTCCGTCTGTAAATGGAGTTTTAAATAAGGAACGATCCAGCCTATAGTGGAATCAGACACTCACATACTTAAGTAAGGGAAGCCTGATCTTTTATGTTCATTTGTAGGTGTGTAGAGATATCTCTTGTGGGAATTAACAATGAGTTTCATTGGAGTTCTTGAGAACTGTGGATTTGTCATCGCAACGCAGCGCCAACGTCGTGTGCGTCTAGCTCGCTGAAGTGTTGATCGCCACCAACGCCTGGCGACCCATGCCCACGCCGCTTGCTACTCCACTTAAGGCGCTCAGGACACCGTGTCAAAGTCTAGTGGCAACTAGCTTATAACGTGCTGCTAAATGGGGGTTTCAGGTGTCTGATTTGTACTATGTTTCAGGTAGAAGATGAGTGTCGTTGGCAGTAGGGGTTGGAATAGATTAGGAAGTATGTTGTGGCATCTTTGGCCATATACGGCGTCTGAAGTATGGACAATAACCACGGACTTTTATGTTGTCAAATCTTTCTTGTTGGATGAACGAAACAGGCAAATAAGTTGCGAGGCACTTTAACGGTTTATTGTTACTCGCAGATGTGAGGAGCTGTTTCGATGGAATACAAATTTAATTCGAGTGACCCCACCATAAAATTGTGCTTTCAGGTGTCTGATTTGTACATGTTGAAGGTTGGATTCGATGGCCGTGGTGATTCTAACTAGAAAGGATAAGGAACCTTGTTGTTGTTGTTGTTGTTTCTATCTTTAAGTCGTATGTGGCCATGTACGGCTTCGGAATTGTGGACAATAACCGCAGACGTTACTGTATGCTGTCAACTGTTCCATGGACGATGACTGAAAAGGGCAAGTTACTTGCAAAAGGCCCTTAATGATTTGGGGAATTTATGTTACGTGTAAAGGTGAGGGCATTTTCACTGGAATACAAATATAATACGAGTGACCCCACCAGATGTCTGAGGTAGTGATTAAAATTGAATCAAGCGCATACTTTCATCATGTAAGCTAACTTTTAAACGCCAGGTTTTAAGCGCGGCAGTTTTATGTGCGCCTCATGCTAAGTGGATATGAACTTGATAGATACTTGATAGATGCTACATTTACATTATTCAACCTTGACTGTTTGGCACAATTACCAGAAATCTATCGTGTATTTGCATTTAATGTTATACTGAAGCAGTTTTAATTCAGGCTGTCAGGCTAAGCATGGATAAGGTAAATCTTCACACATTTCGACCTTAAAATAGGATTTCAATTAGGATCGGTTGTGTTTTTAAAGGTAGGTAGTGTTTGCCCTTGATCAAGTGAAATGAATCGGTTTCGATTCCAATGCACCCTCCGTCTAGTTTTCGGCGATACATTATAGTTGGCACCAACAAAATCCAAAATGATCCAAAAATGTCATTTGCGTTGGTTCTGTGTTTCTATTTCTCATATAATTCTTTGTCATTCTGACCAAAACCCAGCTTTTCTTAAATCAGCGAGTGTCTCTCCACCTAAAGGTCGATCGAACAACCAGCGACCATCGCTTCAAGGCTTATTTCTTCACCAAGTGTAGAAGCTCCAGATCGCCTTATCACGCGCTCAACACGATCTATCTGAACACTCGTGGTTCCGAATCGAAACGCTCTCATTGGCAATGTAAACTCTACCTAGAACAATCCGTTTAAAGGACAGGAAGCTTACAAATAAAACTGGCACTTATCTATATTTATTAATGACGTTTTTTTGTAAGATCCCCTCCCGGTTTCCTCCATTCAAAAAAGAACTTTATAAACACTCTTTTAAATCTGGTTCATTGAATATATTAAAGACGTCAGTAAGCGCGTGGAGCGCTTCACTTACTCTCAAGCACCTGTCTTTTAGGTGCGTCAATATCTATCTGGGATCATTTGGGTCAAACTGACACAAAACATATGTCAAGTTTGCCCCTATATCAATTTGATAGATTGGCTCACTGACTGCATTTGCTCCACCAAATTATCGAAAACTTTATTTGGGGTATATCATTTTACCTTCTAGGACGATAGTTTCAGTTTGCATTGATGACGAGTATCCTTCCGGGTCAAATAAGCGCGTGGGCGGGGTACATTCCGACACTAAATATAGGAAATAGTACAAAATTCGATGCAGGCTCGATTCAGTGCCACAAGCACGGAACTTTTATTAATCGCAGTCATAGAAAAATATAACTTTAAAAATTCCCTGACTTGTTACCCATTTACCTGGGAAATAGGAATACGTCAGACTTATTGATTCGGGATATTTGTTTCGGTACTGGACACAATGAGGTGATATCGTTACGATGGGGGATTGAGCTGTTTGGAGATCGCCTATATAGTACCAACACACTCTTGGCACAATCCCGTTACATAGAACGGGCTGCCATCATCGTGGCGATATACCCTGCTCATTCAGGTGCATCCCCTATTAGAGGATTTCAAACCTATGGATCGAATCCATTACATGTGGATCGAAAGGCGGCGCAGATTACCACAGCGCCACGCTGCGTACTAAACTTCTATTCCAGTCATGTTTGAACATAGCGTTATTCTCGTCCACGCCATTGCAGTCCTAAAGCTGCTTTCCTAACCAGTCGGTCTACGGTGTGACTCTTATCTCAGTCTAGATAAACAGACAAGGATAAGTGCTACCAAGACTAAGGCTGTCATTCCTGAACATTTTATGCATCCGAGGCATTTTATCGTATACATATATAGCGTGTATGGAAGCTTGTGATGTCCAAGTTAAACCAGGCAATGGCCATTGACCAGAGCATGAGTCGATCCCAGAGAAGACATACTAGCGTTGATTCGCTTAAGAGCACATATGATCGGATCCTGACGACGAGTTATTGATCGCTGGCGTTCCTCTGACTTGCGATACACAGATTTCCAATAGATGTGGATGGAAAGTGCCGGTATTGCGCCGTTCAACAGGGCCATTTACTTGGTGACAAATGTAGCTTACTGAGCCTTGTGCTAGCGCACAGTTGCACATAAACCCAAACAATCGCCATGAATCCAAACATGTTCTGATTAATGAGAAAGGGTACACATAGTGCTTTCAGCCAGCGAATTTGTTCAGCGCGTCGCCGCTTCAAGTTCTCGGAGCTCGATATCAAGTATTCGAGTGCAGGTCCCTTATTGTTTCGAATCGAATGACCAAGTGTTCAAAATCCACACATAATGATTCAACAGAGTAAGACGATTTTAGCCCCCAAACAGCACATTTGTCGATCTTGTTGCCTCCTGAAAACGATCGACTGGTTAGGTTTAACAGTATAAGCCAAGTTCATGATACGGGTAAATGAGATACCAACGTCCGTTTGACTCAGAATTTGACAACGCTCAGCATATCAGGCTTCACGTTTGATACTCTGGACCGTGCAAAGTGAAAGGAAATGAATAAGTTATGACCGACCTAGGCAAACACAACAAGTTTTAACACATGTAAACTAGGTAAATAGTGTATGATTGCCGGGATAAAGCCACACCTACTAGAGACTCGTGCTTTAATGGAACGGACGATGTTTCGAGTAATTTTTTTGTTTAACAAATGGTCAAAAGTACCCGGAAATGGGATGACTGTTATTATATAAGTGTCATAGATCTATCTGCTGAACAACACGGTATTATTCTCCAGTCACCATTATGACTCGTTGTTGGAGGGTTGATGCGTGTTAGAGCAATGACAGTCTTAACATGAATGAATTGGGGACCATCCGCAGATATATACCACACTCATGTACACTGTACACCACCTAACGTAAACAAACAACATCCTCAAATAACGACATTAGGAGACAAGGACGAATGTATTGGATCAAATAAATGAACTCCATTCATCAATTTGATTGAGACGTGAGGGTATTGAACATCCCCCAACCATCCGAAACCCTCTGTGACTGCGGCAACAAAGAGTTACGGTACCACTCTGTTTCCGATATACACGCCTCTCGCAGCTCACCACAACGTTTTACACATTGGCACAAATTCGTACAGTGCGGTATAAAACATGTGAACAATTCCATAAATAGTCACTCATGCATATGTATGATGCGTCATGTTTAATGAACAATAACATATACACCGAGTTTGTAATGTTGAACACCAGGTCCTCCAATAACAGTTGCCACAGCAACACGAACGATTCACATACATGTGAACAAGTTTTCAGTAACGTTGTGCGTAGCATCACGAGCAGGGGAAGTATCCACAGAGGGAAAGATAACGGGAGATAGTCTGGTAGGGCAACCGCATGTGGTCGTGCAGCAGCCTGGGTCTGCATCATTTCGTTGCGTGCACACCACTACATTATACGGCACTAGCCGCACTTCTATAGGGCCGTCGTCTCCTTCAACGTCAAGTCTTAACACCCAAAAATCAACAACTGTTACTTTAACATCTGCCAACACTGCCCTGCCAATCACCACCCCCCCCCCCCCACTGACACTCCCATCATTCACACACACACTAACCAATCTCCCCCCCCGACGACGAAATTCCCCTCTCAATCTGTGATCTTCAATTCTTCGCAGGCGTGCATGGCTACTCTCGTTTCTTGTAAATATCTACCCAGCATCGCTTTATCTACATGACATGAAACTATATTGTGAAATGTTGTTTTTCATCATTTGAGAGTTGTTACATCACACGAACATGATGACATCACCTCAGGTCTTAACTTTACATAAAGGACAATGCATCCTATCCCTTGCTGTAGTAACAGCTACACATCACCCAACTGTGCACCCATAGCGACTGATTACTCCTTACGGCAAGCCCGTCTGTACGCGAACTGTCCGACGCAAAGGACAGAAAACTTCAACTCAAATCAGCTTGACCTATGCTGAAAAGTCGCCAACAAAACAATAAAACAAAATCTCAAACACAACCGACTCAGTTTATGTTTTGGGTATTCAATAGCACTTCGGCGTGTTCTACTTGTCAGTAAGCCAAGTGAGGTTAACGATATATTGTTGTTACAGCTTTTTGCAGCATCATTGACTTTGATGCTTTCATCAAATTTATAGTTTACAAAACATAATTGCTTTTTGAAATTCATGTTTGTATGTCACAATGTTTTGGTCCTTTATTGAATCGTCTTTATATGCTTTATTGATCATACATTAGATGCTTTATTGACTCTTAACAACACTTGGATATGATGGTAAACTTCATTGTTGTATGATGCCTGGCTACACGGTACATTGGTGCACAACAACATTTCACATTAATCATTTACTACACTATAATATCATCCCTAACCTTATTGTACATTGATGCTTAACAACATTCTGCATTGATTCTTATTCATAACCTGGTTTTAACCCTTAATTGTATCGTGCGTTGATGCTTAATTATGTCGTTTATTGATGCTTAAGCGCATTGATAAGCTGCTTATTTCAATGTTATTCAAATGAAGCAATAACATGTTGCATTAAAAGTGAATGCTGGAGCGAGATGGCTCAGTACGTTTATACGATAATAACGGGAGGGCTTGGAAACCCTTACTTAGCAGCGTAATGCTGGTGTTGTGGTATGCAGCCCTCAGCCATGTGATTAAACACTGCAAACGCAGCCTTGTCCTCTTGTTTCGTTTTCCTATTCATGCATATTTAATGGAAAAAGAGTATAAAGTGAAGGTAAATGATTAATTGTTGATTAATGTATATTTAACTTCATCAGGTCCACTAATTTATGCGGTGTACTCATTAGTGAATGAATAGCACCGCTGTCTGTGACATTTTATTAATACAAATATATTCAGATTAAAAAGTGCCACCACCGTTCTTGTGCTTATCGCATGACCTGACTTCGCTTGTAGTAGCCACTGTAAACGACGGTTTCGCTGCATATCAGAGCGCATTGGACTTTTATTAGAGAGGCTCGTCCTTCTTTCAAGTAAGATTTTGTTACTGATATCATATGATTTGATTATGTGTTTGTTTTCATGGAATATGTCATTCATGTCCGTCCGATAATGCCCTCGGAATAGTACCGATCGTATTTGATCTAGCACTTCCTTCCAGTAGTTCTACTCATACTCGAACTGTCGATGTGGCAGATTATGTACAAAGTTCACAGTGTGTCAGTCCTTATTTTTTTTACCAATAATATAGCCACTGACTTTGAGAGCTTGCGAATCATGAGAGCTTGTTTTATGAAATAGTGTGGATTCTTCAGACATTCATAAGGATGTGCAACTACATATTCAATGATAGATCAGGGGATTACATGTTTCCAATAATTGATGAAAAGCCTGCAGAAATGTTGTTTATTCATGTAAGCCACATTAACGAAATTTGGGGTTTCCCCAGACTTTCACGAGGAGGGGGAAATTTATATGTACGTGCTTGAGTATAGATTTAAGCGCATCTTAGTTTTAATATGCGCTTGAATCTAACTAAGAAGTTGGTTATTTGAGTAGGTTCAGATTATGTAAACATCCCAAGGTAGCTGCTGATTCCAATGCTATTCCAAGTGAAGCAATTACATGTAGCATGAATAGTAAATACTGGAGCGAGATGGCATAGAGCGTTTACACGATAATAACGGGAGGGCTTGGAAACCTTTACATAGCAGCGTATTACGGTTGTTGTGGTATGCTGCCCTCAGGCATGTGTATGAACTCCGTTCAAACCTGCAAACGTAGTCTTGTTCTCTGTATGCAGATTCAACTCTTACGTGATATCAATAAGTGATGGCGCATGTCGAGGCTCACAACTGGAGAGAAGGACTCACCCTCCTTCAGCGCATCAAGTACATGATGGAGAGACAATACGCCTGTGACGTCACACTCAAAGTGGGTCAAGGGAAAAGCCAAGAAACCATCAAGGCCCACAGGTTTATACTGGTCGCCGGCTCTCCTTATTTTGAAAGCCTGATTGGACAGTCTCCTGCCAATGATCAGCCAATCACGCTGAGGGACACAACACCCGATGTTATGAAGCAGGTTTTAAAGTATGGATGCTTATTTCTATTACAATATATCCGCGTGCCAATTTTAATTCCCGTCTTATTTGAATTATAATGCCGAGCCAATTATCAGCGAGAAATACAATTTATCCAGTCCAAATAGCTGCGACAAAGAAAAGTGCATACCCTCGAACAAATACCTCCAAGTGACGCAAGCTCGACTGAAGTAGCTCTTTCACTGGATATTTTCGGTCGCAAAATGACGTACGAAAAGCTTAATGTCAATCGGGGTGGTGCGGTTGGTGTGTGTGCGTTTGTGTGTGTGCGTTTGTGTGTGTTTGTGTGTTAGTGTGTTTGTGTGTGTGTGTGTATGTGGTATGTGGTATGAGGCGAGTGAGGGTGGGGGGGCATCCGAGGGGTTCAGGGATTTACTTTCAACGTTAATACGTCACATAATGCATATATTTGTTATGACTTTAGTCGTTCAAAACTCCTTGAACATGACTAAAGCTGGTTTTGGATGCCGAATGGCATCTTCGGTGACATTGTGCAACTTGCCAAGTGACCATTTGTCTAGCGCTGACCTATTCAGGGAAGCAAGAGGTCAAGCGGCAAGAACCTGATGATGGTGTTCTGTTAGTGCACAATAGGATGCGTTGTTATACAAGTGACTTTTATATTGACGAATGAAGTTACTTTTATGGTTATAGTCCGTCGTTTATGTTTACAGAAACATTAAAAGTTAAACTTTTGGTTGTAAATTGCTCAATCAGCAATAGAAATATCTACGTATTAAAGTGATTATTGCAACTAGATATACTATTTGAGATGTTGTGATGTTCTTAGAAAACATCCCATCTTTGTGTTTTAAAACGGACAACAGAGAACAATCATTATCATTTCTCAATATTTTCTCGCTTCTTATCTTTGTATCAGGTTTCTGTACAGTGAAGAAGTTGGCCTGGCTCCCTCGAATGTCCTCGATGTAATGGTAGCCTCCAAGAAATACGAGGTGTCCCAGCTGACCCAGGCCTGCTCCGTTTTCCTAGAGAAAAATCTTAAACCCAACAACGTCAGTACTATTCTGACACAGAGCATCACACACAGCGAGAACAAGCTGGCTGACAAATGTGTGGAGCTTATCTCACAAAAGACAAAAGAAGTGTTTGAATCGGGTGATTTCGCCAAAATGTCTCAGCCTGCCCTCATGAGAGTCGTCAAGAGTGACATTATGAGTGGAGTTACAGAGGTGGATGTTAACAAAGCATGTATAAGATGGGCGGATCAGAGATGCAGAGAAAATGGTCAGAAAAATCACAGACAGAAACCGCAGGGAAGCTCTGGGTGATGTTCTGTTTGAGATTCGTTTTCCGACCATGACAATGAATGATTTTGCAAAGATTACACACAACTCCTCCCTCCTTACCGGGGACGAACAGGCGTCTGTTTACCAGTCTATTGCTCTTAGACAAACGCCAGGCTATGTTCCACCTGCTACCAAATTTGCCAACAATGCAAGACAGGACGGAGGTGCCTCGTCAGACCATCCATATGGGGCGAGTCATGACGGCTGTCGGATCCTCTTCGGGGAGTGTAAATTAGAACCAGCAGAATGTCCATACGTCAATGTTCATTGCAAGCCAAGGAATATGCTGGTGAAACATCTTGAAACCCGCTCTTTGAAAAAACGTGTTTTGTAGGAATATCTACCATCTACCATAATGTTATAGTAAAAACAACACCGACCTGTTTCCAATCCTACTGCAAGAAACAGGTCTTTGGGGATGTTGTAGAAACTTTCAGGAAGCTTATCCGCGAATCTTGTTGAGGGATGATCCAAGCGTAAAGATGGCGTGAAGTACAGGCGCTTTGAGTCGTTGCTGATGGTCTCTAGTGCGACTGTGTTCTGTAGACAGATGCTCTGTAAGAGATTTATACACATCAAGCCCTGTCATATGATAGGATGAGCTAGGTTTTAGACAGCAAGAGATCGCATGGGATGCAACTTGTTTTGAGTTGACGCTTCCCACGCATTTAGGGACATTCTGGTGTGTAAGTGAATGGCAATAGATCTCATTGGTATGAAGGTTTGAATACTTAACCGAGTTTCCAAACCAATTTTAGAGAAATTTTATTTTAAATTAATGTGCACTTGATGCCAGATTGTCCACGTTTATTCTGCTTGTTTACTCTTCTGATTCCAGAGTTGTATATTTCATACTGAAATATGATATCTAAACGGAGTGTGTATTGAATGGTGATGACTAATGTCATTAATCATCGTGCACTTTGTGTGTTATGGTTTAAGAAGACAATCCAAGTTCTGATTCCCCTGATGACTGTAGGGTTGATGATGTGTAACTTTGGTAACGTTGGCTACTAACAGTGGTTACCAGGAACCAATGTTAATCCGACAACATGTTCTACAAACTGTGTTCTAGAACGTTCTTGTAGATAGTGTGATCCTCTTCTATGGTGCTGTGTACCCATATCATTAAAACAACCTTGTTCTCCCACTGGTAGTGTTGTAATTTATTTAAGAGCCATCGGCGAATACAATAACTATGATCTCGCCCTCGTTTTGACGATAAGCATGGTGATCCACTTGTCATAAATAGCTACTATTGCCAAGCAGTCTAGTCAATGAGGCAACAGGCTGAAGAGGCCACACATGATCGAGTACAAGTTTACATCGGTAATCCCTAATTGACTATTATGGACTAGTACTCCATTCTAATTTCCACAACTGAGCAATATTTCCCAGTTTGATCATGCAGCTTTATTTTCGCGCGGAAGGTGACTTTTAGAAGGACAGTTGTTACCATTAATATCCGTCGTATCATCTCAATGTCATAACGACTGAATTATTATAGATTAGAAATAAAATTAAATCAATAAAAAGGAACCACTGGGGTTTGCCTTAGCTATTTTTTCGAACGACTTGTAAGCCTATACTAAAATATACATTGCCAATTTCTGCAACGACTATGGGGTTTAATCCATAGATATATATTGCATCTGCAAACTGATCTGATGAAAAAGAAATTGCATTGACTGTTTTCGCGGACGACTTGCAAGATTGTATTGCAGAATATATTGTTATTTGCTATTAGGGACAAACATGCGTTTTCTGTGTGCAAGTTTATCTGAAAAAAAAAACATTTTGCGTTTTTTTGGAAAAGCCTATTCCTACGACATATGTTGCAATATTGCTTTCAAGAAATTCTATTGCAAGCCTAAGTTGTGGTTCTTGCGAATAATATGCGGAACAAATATTCTATTGTTTTTTTTATATGTGCAACCCTATCGGGAAAACAAGGAATATATTTTTCTGTTTTTTTCAAACGACTTGCAAGCCTACACGTTCTAAGGGTTTACTCTGCTATTTTTCCGAAAGACTTGCAACTGCTATTTTCTTAGGTGTCGTCCCCACAGAGGTTGCAAGGGAGTGAAAGCTGGGAGAGCTAAATGCAGTGGGGTACTACAGAGTGCCATTTCTGATCATAAGAGAGGGCAATGTGTTGTTCTAGGCTCATGCAAGCATAAAGAGGTACGGGTATAGGAGGATATACAATGTTTACGAACAATGGTGGCATCGATGGCCCGGGTAGATGCATGCCGAGATTCGACAGAGAGATATTTGTGGGCATGGTGGACGAGTGCAAAAAGAAACCCAACCCACTGTCATGCATTCCTAAGATTAAAACAGTGGCACCTGAGGGTCCCAGAAAAGTGTCGGCCATGGTTCTGCGGATGTTACACGATTTCTACATAGGTGGCCACACGGTGCATGTAGTACAGATATTGGGTTCCAGTAAACCTTTTCTGCATTCGTTGGCGAAAGCATTTTGCCTGGTGTATTTCGATCTCCAAAGGGTACGGTCTTGTAGATTTTAATTAGAACAGCTTGAGCCTCGGGCAGTCTTCCTCTCTTTTTTTGTCGGCCCTCTAGTATACCTTGTAGAGCTTTAGTTGGCAACCCAAAGTATACATCGTCTGGGCCCCTACCTTCTTATACTATCCTTGCAGCCTTCGAGCCACTGATACTATACCTGTATCCTAGAACAGTCAAAGAGGCAACAGCATATTCAACTTCGGTTGTTTTTTTTCTTTTGATAGGTGGCCCAGCACATCTTGTTTTCTGAAGCGATGGTTTGTAGCTGTTTTAACTCCTTCTCCTGCATACGCTGCAGCTCAACATGGCAGGCAAATTCCTCATCCTATTACACACTATAGGGCCTCTCGCAACAATTCTGCACTGAGAAGTTTCTCTGTATGTTTTGGCGATTCTGGTTGGCGCATGTGGATATTTTGCGCTGGCTGGCTCCCTGGGTTACTTATTCTAGATGCTGGGATGGATCGTTGCGACCAGCGCAGCGGGGGAAACACTATTATCGGATCTTGGTTGCCGAAGGACATGCCCACAGAAAATATAAGAATGTTGCAAAGGCTAAGGTCTGATTTTTCGCTCTCACTTGGCATTGTCGTCTGTATGGAGCATGGTGTGTACGCCAAATATTCTATAAGTTGTGATGTGTGCATGGCTAGCACCATGCAGCAGTCGAGTTTGGCTGCTAGGTTGGTATATGGGGCTGCTTTTGGCATCACTGTGAAGAGTTGGAGAGAAAGTCTGCAGTTTCTTCCACAATATGCCCCTGTCGGTCGAAGTGGCTGGTGGCTTGGTTTCTTCGTACAACTTCTTCCACGTATTTATTTGCACGGCAGTTGGTTGCCATTTCTGTCATCTACAGTATGGAGCATACGACCTTGTCCGCAGCTCGAGACGGTGTGCACAATGGTGGCGTGTGAAAACCCCATGCTTTCCTTGGTTGCGTATACGATGGAGCCTGCTATGGATTTTGCAAAGCCCGCTTTGCCTGAAGTTCACAGATTTCTCCCTTTGCTCTGTACATACTCAGATCTGTGTAGATAGCCGAACAAGCATTGTCTAGGAAAAAGGGGAAGCCCCGACAGAAGGTGCAGATCTGTTCTCCCTTTGTGGCCGGCCAGATAATCAAAATTTGCAATATCTGGTACCAGATTGTACTCGTATGCGTTTTCGAGGAGCATGTAGGTAAAGAGGTATGCCTCGGAATGTAGACCCATGTGTTGGAATGTATTTTCGACTGCCATGCTGTAGTATGTATGTAGTATTCACTGTTTGGACCATCAGTTCAAAAGGGCGCATGGTTGGCACTTCTTAGAAGCCTATGGTTGCATTGGTTGTTATATGGTGCACAACGCGGTTTGTGGATTGTGTGTATGCTACGGGGGTGTTGCGTTGTGGTAGAACAAAGTAGTGGTAGTCCCAAGGTTTCTTACGCCTTTATAACATGTAGTCTTACGTATAAAAACAACAGTTTGAAACAACAAGCGACGAAACCGTTACATCCTGAGCTGCCTGGGCACTCTTATCGGTTAAATGAAATCAGTCTCAGGAAGCAATACCTTGAGAAAACGCTGTGCTTTGTACAAGAAATATAGGCGTGCAGTTCACTCAGTGGATGTAGTAGACAATGTTTTAGTTACTGTTGGTATGTGTCTTGGCGCAAGTGGTGTAGGTGTAATGTCTAATGTGGTTGCCATTCCTATTGCCACAGCGTTGGGTGCTATATTGCTGGAAAATTTATCAGTCGGCGACTGACCATCAAGCTGAAAAAACATATTCAGATCCGCATTCTAGTGAGTTGTCTACATTCGCTGACATTATATCGACAGCACTTGAAGATAGCACTATCTCGGATCATGAGTTTAAAATCGTTTTAGCTGAGGTTACAAAATAAACCCAAATGAAGGGGGACATTAAGGCTAGATCAATAAAAGCATGCCAGACATTTTCATTAGAAGGTATCCGAAAAAAATGGGTGCAGCTAACAAAACTAGCTGCCTGCGGTAGCTAAAATTAGCAATTTAGTCTTGCAAATGGTTGAAAAATACAGCAAAATATATTCGTGTTTTCCAGATCGACTTGCAAATGCTTTACAAAAATATAGGGTTGTCGTATAAATGAGGAACCGGTATCCGAAAACCGTCATCCACTGCGCCAACACCCCCACTCTCTATACTACAATAGGATAGAAGCTACGCTGCCGGCGGCAGACGAGTGAATACTCTATCCAAGACTTGTATACGATAATCTCAAAAAAATATGGCTGCCCAGGCCAGCTTAATAAGCATCAGCAATTGTAAATGATCTATCACCGGGTCATGGAACCCAATACGTAAGTAAAGTGATTGCGCCATAGATTTGCTCTCTAGATGATTGCTGCGACTCTCAAGATACTTTATTTTCGTCCAGCAAAAGATACCCAATAAGCAACCTATATGTTTGCCCGTAAAAAATAATTTTCCGAAATAGTTTTGGACATTGCAATATTAACCAGAGACCTGCATGTTGGCCTAAACCCAATTAGTTTGAACTTTCCATTCACTGATATGTTACTTAGATCAATGTGTAGCTATTTTTATGTAATATATTTCGTTATCATGGCTTAGATGAATATTATTGTTCTAAGATATTTATAAAATGCAGAGTCACTATTCATGTTGGCGTCTAGGTATAGACATAATACCCAGTATCGACTCTGACCAATCGATATCCTGGTAAATTCAGCAAGATGTCTGAAAGGGTAATAATTGAATTTTTATTTAGATAATTGGTTTCAGACCCAATGCTAGAGAGAATATATGGGTTCATGAAAATATGGATCGACGTCCCATGACCAATTTCAACTCAACATACCAAATGGTTTTAAACATTAGGTGGTCTCAAACAACTGGCCATCCATCTGTCTGATGATAACAAAGCAAATGCAGAGCACATTGAGTGTTTTCTAAGCTTTGCTGTGTGATTTTCCACACATATGGGTGTCAGTTCGTCACTGAATAGCAAATTCTGCAATCAAAGTTATTAAACGAAAACATTGTGCTAAATGGATTTGAGATTGTCCTGTTTGTTAATAGTTATGTAAAACATATAAATCCCCATTTTCGTGCCGCGCGTGCCATTTGTGACACCAAGCAAACTATAATTTGCTGCTGTGTAGTACGTTGGTTCGTTCAAAACAAACAACGCAGCAAGGGTATCATTTATGTGTGTTTCACTGCGACATCAAGTGCGATAATCATATCCTTCCTTGTGTAGCATGACGGGAGAAATAACGACCCACATTACTTCTGAGCCGTCAATCACACACCCGAAAATGAACAAAGCTGAAAAAAAACATAGACTTAAAAGCTTGTATTCATGCATGTTTTTTATACCCGACTGACCTTATTATTTTGCAATCGTAAATCAAGTGTCCATCTGCTTATGCTCAGTTTGTTGCGTCACAATGTTTGGGTAAGTGGAACCACGTAGCTCAATACCGCGACTCGTTAAGTTGGGCGACGCTTTACAATCTATCCTGACTTAAAGTTATTACAAAATAGACACGGAAGGCCTTCTAGATCAATCTGTGGGCCAGCGGAAGCCAACGCTCTGATAGTGCCACATTTGTTTGTTAATCATTCTGATAGGTCTGGACGTGGTGCTAGTGATTTAACCGTATGAAGGATACTGCTGAGATTCATCAATAAAAACAGTTGCAAAGTTGTCAACTCCACGCAAGCATTCAGTGCTTAATAGTTTACCTAATCCATTATAAAGTACTGAAAATAGTCACCACCATCCAAAGTTTATAGTCGACTAATTGCATACAGCCTAATATATGGACACAACAGCGATAAAGGTAACGTTGCAGCCTAATATATACCGTGTCATGTCATGTCATTGTTATTATTAAAAATCTTCCCAGCATCTATAACAATGATTGCACACATTGGTAAAACGATGGCACCAGAATGGTAAGGACGTCTCTCCGTCACATTAATCATCAGCTCAATGGAGGACAGCACCCTGACTGGGCTATATACGTAGGATTTTCATTCTGATCAATCGTATAATATACAATATATTGTATTGAGGCCAAAACAATAAAGACCCAGGTACGTCACTGCTTCCATAGTCTGTTGTCACTGATTGTTGGATGCCTGGCTGCTGGTGGATATATGCAATCTTTGAGAGACAGAAGGTAATCATAGCCATGGCTTATTGTGTGTTATTCTGCTGCGCATGCCCTGGTTCCGAATACCATTATACGCTTATCGTCATTAGTAGAATAAACATACATGCTGTCCTCACAAATATGCAATAAACCATGCAATCAACTTTGTAAGATGGAGGTAGTTAATTCCATAAAAAGCCGATGCATTACCATGCATTCTACCAAATAGCAATGTCACTAATTCACATAGAACAAACAGCATGATTGAGTCTTGAATGTCTTAGTGCATCTTCATTTGCCCAATGACGTCATCAGAGTGACTAACTTATAAATTTGCATATCATTCCGGCTATGGTAATGCAAGAACATCAAGCAGTTTCCAGAACGCAAATAATATTTCTGCTTAATCGTACAAAGTTGCCCCCTTAAATTTCATTTTCAACGCTTAATAAAAACCCGTTGCTAAATATATATAGCTATTGGTCACATGTGTAAGCATATATTGCTGAGGTAACACCTATGTGATAAAGTCATACGGGTTTAATGGAGAGGCAAAAATATTGTGTTTATACTGTTGATGTAACAATATATTGAAGTTTTGGGAAAAGGACAAATTTTGTACGCCTTCCCCACCCGTTCTTACGTGTTGATAGTATGAGTACAATACAAATCCCTAGTTTGCGAGCCAGCGTACTGATTGTTTTATAACAAGTCGAAGTAAATCCTCTTAGCGAGGCTGTTCGAAAAACATTTACATGCCACATGAACTCGTCCGTTGAAAGAATATTTGCTCTTTGTATGACCATGCATCATGACGCATACACAAATAACCCTTTCAGTTGTTATACAATGATTGTTATGTCGATTGGTGAGAATACGCGACCTAATCAGGAATGGTAAAGATGATGACAAGATCCCCATACGAAGCACTTGAATAATGCTTTTGTTATGAACCGAGAATTGTAACGGCGGATCGTGACAGACAATGCTTCGTGTTGGGAGCAGGTTATAGCCGCAGTATACAGCAGCAACCATTAATCGATTTAAACGAATCCGTATATGTACCTTGGAGTAATCAACCGCAGCAGCAACATAACTGTTTGGCAGTAAAGAATTCCAACAATTGTCAGCAAAAATAAAAAGTAATTTCGCATATTGCGACAATTTTCTTTTTCACAGTTAGGTAAAATTAGTCAAGGTCCCCTAGGCTGATGGCTGCGGAAGCTATTTACAGGTTACTGATATTCAATAGTTTCGCCAGCAGTTTAGGGAAGGATAGCGTCTTGAACTGGACTAGCATCCCAGATTTGGGATGCTCCAATCACGAGCTGTGTCTCTTGGTCACTCTCAGGTACTTTTGAGTCGTTATCTCTCATTGGTCAGTTCTACAATTTCCGAAGAACTTGTCCAACCAGACGAGTGATTTTTATGAGCTGGGTACACATTCTACCACACCCCGATTTGTTGTTTCACGCTGAGAAGCACCGTTAATCGCACAGTCGGCGAGAGAAGCTTACCCACAACTGGTTGTTTTTAACTGACTATTACGTAAATATACTCTCGTGCAGCTAAGCGATTAAAGCGCTTGTTGTGGTGTCAATTTGAACTTTTGAGACGCCCCATAATTTCAGAAGACATTCAATGTGTTCTCATTGGACGCAGACCACAACAATGTATATGTCGTCACATAAAACCGAGGATGCGTATCACAGGCAAGTTTCATGACCCAGACACGCGCAATTAAGGTCAATCCGGGTCACCACCTTAGCGTTGATTGGTCATGAAGATTAAGAACGTGTCTAATGAATATTCGGACACGATAGTTTAAGACCTTATCGTGTCATAGACTGTAGGGCGAGAAGCGTAGCGGAACCCCAGGAGTCTGGACGCAGACTAAAGTAAAATACTGACTTCAACTTAATCCAAATATATGGCTCACTTCAATTATGGTTAGACCTGTATAAATATGAGAAGGAAAGGATACGCCCAGTTCAAGACACGGTGGTGACAGATGCAGATGATAGAGCTTGAAAGGTCGCACACGGACGCATTGTCCTTCTACCTCAAGCGAGCTCCTTGATATCAGATTTAGCGAGCTTAGTTTGCAAATCAGCGCAACTTAATGCGTGTGGACATATCATCGTTAACGAATATACAGCATTGCGAATTATCAGAACAGTTACCACGAAACGAGGAATGATGGTCCTATTACTGATGTTACAAAGATACGTCATAAAGATTTCAGCTTCATAAAAACGGATAGCAGCGCTTGTCGTAGCATTATATAATATCTCTGAGTACAAGCAAAGCACATTTGTTGGTCTGTTGCTACAAACCACAGCATAATAACGACTTTCGATTGAGCTGTAACTGTCGGCATGCACAACATTTTATGGGAATGTTTGGTAGTTTTATTATTCATAACATATATTTATGTGGACATAAGCAGCTCCCGGCGACTATGTTACACTTGAGATAACAACATTTGTGAAGCCGCTGATTTGTCCTAGGATAATGATTGTAAGACGCAACCCTGGCAGATGCATGTCGCAATGATTTTTAAAGGGGGACATGTCAGTATCGCATCGAGCTTTGTCAAATCATCCCAGCACCCTGCTAATTATGCCGTTTGTCCCATCGGGAATAACAATATCGAACAAACTACGTCACCGTCGCCATAAGGTTCCCCGCTCAGCAGGAGGAGTGAATGATGCTAAAACGCTTTCCGACAGGTGAATTTTTATATTCACTACAACCTGGCCAAAAACAGAGCTGTTCCATTATACAAACAGGGGCAATTAGCCCTACGCATGAAAAAATCGGATTTACTCTCACGTTTATGATTTCCTTACTAATTGCGGCTTGATGATTCTCCGAAAATGCATTTGTGGGGTCTGTGGTGTATGAGCATAGCCTCAACATTATAATAGAGCTAAGAATTCGAAAACATAACTGAAGATCAATCACTTGTTAGGTCAAAACCATGATCGACTTAATGTAATGTCGAGTAATCAGTAGCAGCCACGACCACTAATTGAAATCAATTGCCCAAATTGCTTTACAGCCTATGAAGTGTACTGCTAATAATATGGTACGACAACCAGTGGACAGCATTTCATCGTGTTTTTGGTATAATTAGCATATACATGTCGAGTATGACAATCAGATGAATCACAAATGTCTGATTTGCACATTTTCTTACTGCTGTAATATTGAGTTTTTGGACGCGTTATACATAATGAATGCTAGATGACAATGTTGAAGAGAAAGAAATCGTGTGGAACGCGAGTGAGAGAGAGAGATGGTATCGATTAAGATAAAAACTGCCACATATAATAATATGCCGTCATTGATTTATGTAGAGATACATTGATGATTAAGGCAAATCTTTCAAACGATATCAGTGCGGAAATATAACTGGTCGTCATATGACATTTACCTTGTGCATTGCTTACTTATACTGTTCTGATGCGCGATGTCAAAGCCTTATGTCATGAACGACTCATCACATGATACAGCTGAATATATAAACAACAGGGCGTCTAGTGGCCTGCTCCTGAATCGAAAGACGAGAACAAATATTCAGAAGTCGGCTCATGTTTCATTAATAAGGTTTGCAGCATGTCGCCTGGTAATTGTATCGTCCGCCCAGAACCAGCAACGTATCAATGTGACTCATACTATGATTAAATAGGAGCTGCTAGTTTGTTAGTTCCGCTTCATAGGTCAACACAGTTGAACTGTTAAAGACTTGTAATCTGGCGGTGAGAGATGTTCGTGTTTGTGACTGATGATAAATGTTAGTGTTGGTAGCTGTTTCTCACATAGTTAAGCAAAATTATGACGGCACATCTCGCGAAGCATTCAATCTGAAGCGTTGGTTTGATTTCATTCAAACAAATCTATACATATATACATATTTACCTCATTGCAGTATTCAGTCCAAGAATTGAACAAGGTAATTGGTAATAGTTTGTGGTAGATTTAGAGGTGTTGAAAACACGAATTTGTAACACCCCGGTGACTGCTGTTGCAGCTTTGCCCCTAAGAGCAAAATTAAAATAAAAGGGACTGAATATAAACGCCCACTGTTTACCCGATCTTTCGTACCTCAGCTGAATCGGGATGAAGTCATGGCCATGCAGTACTTGTAATCAGGTAGGCGTTCACTTTCATGCATTTAAAATTTGCGTGGAACGTTGTCCAAATTATAGTCAAATAAATAGATGAAAGCTGATAACTGACTGTCGAAATACATTGTGACACACAGTGTATTAAAAAAAACGTTACAATACTGGTCATGATTTAACCATAGAACAAACATATTACCCATGATGTTTAGGCTGCAGCAAACGCAGCCATACACCTTTTTCACCACTTATTCGCAAATCGAAGTATACACAAAGATATATTAATTAAGCAAAATAAATAAAATAAAAAAATAATACCAAAAAAATTAATGAGTACCAATTCGTTTGTACATAGAATCACAAGAAGCTCACCTGGCTCTTGCAGTGTTAGATAAGTCAACAAACGGCCTTCGCGCTGCTGACACAGTTCTTGCAAAGCGCATTTTGTCGCCCTGTCTTCCGCTGATACTTCATTAATCTTTAAACACATTTCACGCACATTATTAAGGTTAACTTCATTATTTAAACTTAGTTGTAGGTAAATTTGGTAATGACAGACATGATTTTACATTATTCGATACGACAGAGGAGCTTACATTAGTGAGCATATTAGCAAGTCAAACTTTTGGTTGTTACTAGTGGTGCATTTAACCCAAAAAATAACAAAACGTCACAGTATGTATAGTGTGTATATCTGGTCTGCCTACAAGTAGCGGTAAAAAACGAGACCTCGTTATTCTATTAAGTTGAAGAACTCTCCCTTCACACTTACACCAAGCAACACTTATTTATACAAGTGACTTTAAATCCAGTTTCCATAAATATTTTTTCCTGAATATTTTGGCAAAGGACTAAACAAAGCTGGACAAAAGTTAAAAAAGACAATCATGATTATAATTGTGGTTGTCCGTGTTACATCAATATTCGTTATTGCCACTTCTTATATATAAAGCATATTTGCAAAGTCTTATTCTCTTACATATGCAGCGAAGAATAAACGACAGCTAATGAAAAACGTGCTTCGTACTCTCTTGAGTTATCGCAAAAGCCACGCCCTGATCAATAACAATGCTTCGTCAACCAATAGTGCATTTGCTTCGGCGTTTACTATTACGGTTCAAACAGCTGACATCAAACTACAATACGGTTAGGAGTAATAGCGACAGATAATATTTCTTTGCATTAGGATGACATAATAGATTCACCCATCATTCGAAACCTCCGAAGTTATATGAAAGGTGCAGGCTGAATTAATGTGTGTTTTGTCAATGACTATATTACCAAACCTGCTCAAGTATTTAGCAAAAGATTCTCAAATTCTTGCAATTTATGTATTTCTGAATTAAAGTTTGGGAATAATATAGCTATGGTTTATAGCATGCATTCTGTTGCATGCACTGGTGTACACGTATATTGCCTCATTAATTAGCGACCAGCAACCTTGGCAAACGTGACAGCATCAGATTTATTGAAGTATCGCCTGGATAGGTCTGATCTACCGATCTGCTAGGAATAGTCAAGACTGGATATATATCTTCCGAATTTGACCTTTTGATGGCACTCTGAGCGCAAGCATGTAAATCGATAAGGTCCCGCGTAAATGAATCATACACTAATAAAGAATACTGGCATCACGCAGCAGCGAACAATTACTTAAATAGAACTAATCGACATTTAGCCCCGCCACTCTAGGTGCTTCATGTCTAGCCTACGCATCAACATAAATGACGTGTTCTGTAACGAGAGGCAACCTATGCACCATAAGACGCCACCTATTATCGCTGTGCGTTGCTTTGTAATAACGTCCACGTGGAATGCTCTGATTAATTCGTAGCCATGGTCGCCTCGATCAATCAGATGACTCCATGTCTTTAATAGACGCCGACCCCGAGACGTCGGATCAACAATAGCGAGTGCGTTTGTTGATTTCATAGTATCATCGCCTAATACGTTATATTTGCTGTAATTTCACAATTCCCACGCAGCTCAGCGGAGCTGTAACTTGTATGCCCGAGATATTCACATTTCCTGCCAAGCCAACAAATGTTAAAGTTCGACCCCTATCACTTCTCGCTTTGGAAGGTGGTTGACAATCTAATATCACCTTCTACAGCGCGGACATTAAAGATCGAGAATAGAGAACGGCACGGACGCTGTAAGAGGCAAACTGCTTTCGATGGTCTACTCGGGCAATTTATTGATTTGACATTTACTTCGTAGTATATATGTTATTTTCGCTACATTAAGGCCTGTGTCCGTCGTGTTTTAGCCACAGAGAGGCTCTGCAAAAAGACAGTTTTCCCACTCTCATCAATCGCAGTGATGTCAGCCTAGAAATCCATTGTTTATATTTATATCACGGTAGTGCCACTTAACGAGTGCAGTGTGTTAGCTAAGCTTTCACCACACAGCCACTCGAACCCTCTTAGTGAAGCTATACACTCCTTGTTGTTATGCCATAACCCTTATGGATTTTCTATGCATTAAGCATCACGTATCAAACCAATAAAATATATCACCCAGCCTTTTTCACTCAGCTTAGCAGACCACAAACGATCCCGCTAAATAGTGATGGTGCCGTCGGCTTAATAGTCTGGTAGCTCACTGAAGCGACTGATTGACATGCAAAACCAGTAATTTTCAAAACAACACATAATATATGCATATGTGGATACCTATATTGACGAAATATTTGTCAATCCATGAAACGCTATAATTTACACGATTTATGTTAGAGGAATTGATAAGTTAAGAAATACTCACCAGGGCGGTGAAAATTATAACATTGCGATGTTCCGGTGAGATGCAGGTGACATTCAGGCACTGAGTAACCTTCAAATCATGATAAATGACCGGTCAATACTACACACCACTATGGGAATGTTGGATATGACCGTAAGCAGCTTATTGCTGCACTCACAGCCGTCCAGATAACGATAAGGGGGATGGATCGAGTTGACATACGCTTTGTGTATGTACAATGAGTTATTGCTGAGTATAAAATAACGATCACACATCATCGAAGAAATTACTTTCCACAAGCAACCGTTTGCCATTGTTTATTAATGACGATGGTGAACGATGCATTCATATCAATATGGCATTATTACCGGTCACCAAGAAGTTGATCCTCGTGTTGTAGCGTAATTCTGTTCATATATGTGTGCCCACATTCATAATAGTAGAAAGAATCATTACAACCGTTTGTTTCGTCATCTTTTGTGACCCTCAGATTCTGGGTTAGACTACAATGTGAGACATCCTGACTTATTAATGGGCAGTGATGCACCTCGGACACAAGGAAGTATCCTAACTCGATTGCTAAATAATAATATTATGTCGGTCTTTCGTACCGTGAGTGTGGTTTTTCAGGACGGCGAGGTGTCTGCCAAATGTGAGCAATTACTTGAGCATTGTCAGCTTTGCATGACGCAATATCGGCTGCAAAGCACAATAATCCAGTAGTAAGCGTTAAGTACGTTGTTTTGCAAGAACCTTAAAATGTAATCAACTAGATTAGAAAATGGCTAATGTTAGAAATGTATAAACCACCAATCAGAAAGTGATACGGAGGAGAATCAGGCGCTATGAAAGCCCTAATGCTAAGTACTGCAATCGGTGCCTGGTCAATTTTGACGAGATCCGCCATGAACCATGTATTATTCATTGTATAAGATTTCTCGCAGGGAATATCACTAAAATGACCTATATTCTGTCAGTTTCACCTGCGTATGGATAAGGCTACTCGCTTTTTCCCCAATTTGGCAAGACACTTATATCCTATTCAGGGCGCATTCAAATAGCACATAATGCATCGTATAAAAAACTGCACAATATATAGCTCTAAGCTTTGCTGTGTGATTTTCCACACATATGGGTGTCACTTCGTCACTGAATAGATAATTCTGCAATCAAAATTAATAAACGAAAACATTGTGCTAAATGGATTTGAGATTGTCCTGTTTGTTAATAGTTATGTAAAACATATAAATCCCCATTGTCGTGCCGCGCGTGCCATTTGTGACACCAAGCAAACTATAATTTGCTGCTGTGTAGTACGTTGGTTCGTTCAAAACAAACAACGCAGCAAGGGTATCACTTATGGGTGTTTCACTGCGACGTCAAGTGCGATAATCATATCCTTCCTAGTGTAGCTTGACGGGAGAAATAACGACCCACATTACTTTTGAGCCGTCAATCACACACCCGAAAATGAACAGAGCTGAACAAAAACATAGACGTAAAAGCTTGTATGCTTGCATGTATTTATACCCGACTGACCTTATTATTTTGCAATCGTAAATCAAGTGTCCATCTGCTTATGCTCAGTTTGTTGCGTCACAATGTTTGGGTGAGTGGAACCACGTAGCTCAATACCGCGACTCGTTAAGTTGGGCGACGCTTTACAATCTATCCTGACTTAAAGTTATTACAAAATAGACACGGAAGGCCTTCTAGATCAATCTGTGGGCCAGCGGAAGCCAACGCCCTGATAGTGCCACATTTGTTTGTTAATCATTCTGATAGGTCTGGACGTGTTGCTAGTGATTTAACCGTATGAAGGATACTGCTGAGATTCATCAATAAAAACAGTTGCAAAGTTGTCAACTCCACGCAAGCATTCAGTGCTTAATTGTTTACCTAATCCATTATAAAGTACCGAAATAAGTCACCACCATCCAAAGTTTATAGTCGACTAATTGCATACAGCCTAATATATGGACACAACAGCGATAAAGGTAACGATGCAGCCTAATATATACCGTGTCATGTCATGTCATTGTTATTATTAAAAATCTTCCCAGCATCTATAACAATGATTGCACACATTGGTAAAACGATGGCACCAGAATGGTAAAGACGTCTCTCCGTGACATTAATCATCAGCTCAATGGAGGACAGCACCCTGACTGGGCTATATACGTAGGATTTTCATTCTGATCAATCGTATAATATACGATATATTGTATTGAGGCCAAAACAATAAAGACCCAGGTACGTCACTGCTTCCATAATCTGTTGTCACTGATTGTTGGATGCCTGGCTGCTGGTGGATATATGCAATCTTTGAGAGACATAAGGTAATCATAGCGATGGCTTATTGTGTGTTATTGCGCATACTCTGGTTCCGAATACCATTTTTTACGCTTATCGTCATTAGTATGATCGCCAAAAAATCCAGGGATCTTTGCCTCTCACGTAAAATGGCTCGTTATTCTAAGCAGAACACCTAAATAATCCGCATTGCTCGCCTGATTCACGTAGGCGTTCCCATGCCTGTAAGCCTCCATTACCATACGATGAGATTTGTAAAATTGCATAATCTAAAAATGTTGTACAGTAATCGTTGCGCTGTGGTAATAAGAAAAACGTCAGACCCCTGTTTAACTCTCAACGTTTTATCCTTTCCCGGTATAATGCCGTCAGATCCTGCATGAATACCATCCTCAAGCAGTACCCTTAGTTTCCAATGCCGAAGGGTCTATATTAAAACTAACCTCTGAAGTAAAATGTAACGAAAAGAAACCAAAATCTATGTTGATAGATAATAAAACAATGATGGACAGGAATGTGATAGAATATACGTACATGCTGTCCTCAAATATATCCAATAAACCATGCAATCGACTTTGCAAGATGGAGGTAGTTAATTCCACAAATGGCCTATGCATTACAGTGTATTCTACAAAATAGCTACGTCACTAATTCACATAGAACAAACAGCATGATTGAGTCTTGAATGTCTTTGTGCATCTTCATTTGCCCCATGACACATGTATTCGTCGCTCCGGATAACTTATAAATTTGCATATCATTTGTAATATTTCTGCTTAATCGTACAAAGTTGCCCCCTTGAATTTCATTTTCAACGCCTCATAAAGACCCGTTGCTAAATATATATACATCTATTGGTCTCGGTCTAAGCCTATATTGCTGAGGTAACACCTATGTGATTAAGTCATACGTATTTAATGGAGAGGCAAAAATAATTTGTTTTCTACTGTTGATGTAACCATATATTGAAGTTTTGGGAAAAGGACATATTTTGTACGCCTTTCCGAGCCGTTGTTACGTGTAAATAGTATGAGCACAATACAAATCGCTAGCTTGCGTGCCGGCGTACTGATTGTTTTATAACAAGACGGAGTAAACCCCTCTTAGCGAGGCTGTTCGAAGAACACTTACATGCCGCATAAACTCGTCAGTTGAAAGAACATTTGCTCTTATAGTGTCTGCTCACTTTGTATGACCATACATCGTGACGCATACATCAATAACCCTTCCGTTACAATCACCTGGTTTTATACACTGATTGTCATGTCGTCCGGTGGAAACATGCGACCTAATCAGGTTCGGTAAAGCTGATGACAACATCCCTGTACCGTGCACTTGAATAATGCTTTTGTTATGAACCGAGAATTGTAACGACGGATCGTGACAGACAATGCTTCGTATTGCTTGTATCACATCGCCTTAAGCTGTGATAGGCATTCTCGGTGTTGGGAGCAGGTTATAGCGGCAGTATACAGCAGTATCCTTTAATCGATTTAAACGAATCCGTATATGTACCCTGGAGCAAGCAACATCAGCAGCAACACTAACTGCTTGGCAGTAAAGAATTCCGATGATTGCCAGCTAAAATCAGAAGTAATTTCGCATTTTGCGACAATTTTCTTTTGACACTTAAGTAAAATACTGACTTGGACTTAATCCAAATATATGTGCTCACTCCAATTATTGTTAGACCTGTATAGATTTGAGAAGGGAAGGATACGCCCAGTTCAAGACGCGGTTGTGACAGATGTAGATGATAGAGCTTGAAAGGGCGCACACGTACACATAAACCTTCTACTTCAAGCGAGCTTCTTTGATATCAGATTTCGCGAAGTTACTTCCAAAGTGAACTATTTCATTATTTAGAATATTTCTGATACTAAATGAATCTTCGTTGGCAATTCGAAAAAACTCGAGTATACTGTTGAGCTGCGTCCCGTTTTCCCCCCATTTCAAGGACAAGATACGTACTTTTTAGTCAAACCATTTCAATGACATATTTTCGCAACTGTAGTAGAAGAATAAAACCGCGGAAGCAGGTGCTTTGTTTAATGCTTTTAGTGCAGGATGACGACGCAAGCTTTGTGTTACTTGTAATGTTTTGTTTTGATATAAATACCATGCACGTTTAGTACCATCATAGGCTGAGTAACTTATTAAGGACGGTGCTGACGTTCATTGCAATTCTTCTTCTTAATGCTTTGCGTCACAAGGAAGACTTGTAGCCTTACGTTTCCGTACCACAGAGGTCTAAGTCGAATTTCCCGGTCTCACATGTGCTTGCCAAATCTCTGAAATGATATGCTGGCGTTAGAAAGTCTAAAAAAGGAGGGTAAATTGCTTGTCAGTAAGCGCGGAAATGTATGGAAATGTCATTCTATAGGTAGATTTCCAGATCCATATTGAAGCTTAGGAAAATGCTTCTTCCATGCAACGCTGGATGTATATACCTCTAGTCTCAATACATGGGCCAACTCTGGCGTATGTATATTTTCCATCTTTATTAAAATGGGGCGCACATTATGTTTAGATTTGTGGTGCACATAATGAGGGTAGTGGCATTTTTGCCTTTTTTACATCCTGTCATCAATCACAACATTCCGTGGTTGATTGCATAATTAAATAACTGATATTTACAAATAGCAGTTCTTATGAATGGAATCAAATGATATTATGCGAAGATGGATAAGTTACTTTGAACTTATTTGACACTGTACGAATGACCCTGTCGTTGCAATAGTTTACAATTACGAGTTGAGGTTGTTGTATTGGAACGACTTAAATCTGCCTGTTCGGTCAAATGGTGCTAATTGGGTCGAATTATTACCATTAACCAGCGCGGGTTGAACTGTTAAAACATAATGCTTACACTACGCGTACATTTAACCGCAATTAAAAATGCAACAATATAGGATAGAGTGAACTCTTGATTGTTGTCCTTAACGAAAGGAACCCGTGCCAAAATGCAACGGTGTAGTACTGTTATAGTATGATGGTCCAATTACTCATGTTACAAAGAAGCATCGAAAAGATTTCAGCTTAGTAATAATTGGATGGCAGCGCTTGTCGTAGCATTATATAATATCTCTGAGTACAAGCAATGCAAATTTGTTGGTCTGTTGGTACGAACCACAGCATAATGACGACTTTCAAGTGAGCTGTAACTGTCGGCATGCGCAAAATTTCTGCGAATTTTGGGCAGTTTTATTCTCCATAACATAACCGGCGACAATGTCATACTTGGAAAAACAAAATTTGTGAAGCTGCTTGATTTGTCTAAGGGGTATTGATTGTAAGACGCAACTGTGACAGATGCATGTTGCAATGATTTGTAAAGGGGGACATGAACGTTGTACATCGAGCCATGTCAAATCATCCCAGCACCCTGCTAATTTTGCCGTTTGTCTCATCGGGATACAATATCGAACAAACTACGTCACCATCGCCATAAGGTTGCCCGATTAGCGGGAGGAGTGATTGCTGCTAAACGCTTTCCACCATGTGATTTTTGATATTCACCAAACCTTGCCAAAAATCAGAGCTGTTCCATTATAAAAACAGGGGCAACGGACTCTACGCGTGTAAAAATCGGATTTACTCGCACGTTTATGATTTCCTTAGTTATTGCAGCTTAATGAATTTAAGAATATGCACCGGTGGGGTTTGGGGAGCGCATGCCTGTGCACAGCCTCACTATTATCATAGAGCTAAGAATGTAATAACTTTACTGACGATCAATCACTTATAACGTCAAAACCAAGATAGACTTAATGTTATGTCGAGTAATCAGCAGCAGCCAGGACCACAAATTGAAATCAAATTCCCAACTTACTATAGAGCCTATGAAGTGTACTGCTATTTATATGGTACAACAACCACTGGACAGCTTTCCATGATGTTCTTTGGTAACCTTAGCATAGAATGTCTATTAATGTCAATGGTGTGTAAACCACGAAGGTCTTATATGCACATTTTGAGTCTGTAATATAAATGTTTTTGGAAGCTTTATATATAATGTATGGTACACGACTATGGTGAATATAAAGTATTCGCGTAGCATGCGAGTGAGAGAGGGATGTTATCTATTAAGATATGCACTGCCACATCTAATCAAATGCGTCGTTGAGTTCTACAGAGATACAGTGATGATTAAAGCAAATCTTTAACATGTTATCCATGCGAAAATAATGCTGGTCGTCATATGAAATGCAATGCTTAAAAATAATGTTCTCGTGTGCGATGTCAAAGCCAAACGTTATTAACGACCTCTCACATGATACTCCATAAAATATATATCAGGGTGTCTAGTTGCCTGCTAATGAATACAGAGACGAGAACACAGTTCATGTTACATTTATCAAGTCCGGAGCATATCGTCGCCTGGTAACTGCATCGTCCGCCCTGAACCAGCAACTAATCAGTTTGACTCGTACTTTGATAAATATGAGCTGCTAGTTTATTAGATTTGCTTCATCGGTCACCTCAGCTTACAGACCTGTAAGTTGTCATTGAGAGATGACCGTGTTTGTCATACTAACTGTGAGTGTAGGTAGCTGTTTCTTACATGGTTAGGCAAAAATGAATTATGACGGTACATCTCACGACTCATTCAAACTGAAATGTTTGTTTGATTTCATTCAAACTAGTCTATACATATATATATATCTACCCATACACTCCATGCAGTATTCGGTCCAATGATTAAACCAAGTAATTGGTGATAGTTTGTGGCTTGATTTTGACGTGTTGAAAACAACGCGTTTGTTATGTTTAATCTCCGGGTGTCTGCTGTTGCAGTATGCCACTAAAATCATAATTCAATATTATTCAGTTAGTTCAGCAAATAGTTCGACGTGTATAAACAAAATTTTATTACCCGATCCTTTGTGTGTTTTAAATTTTCGTGAAACGTTGTGCATATCAAAGTCGGATACATTGATGACAGTGGATAACGGAATGTCCAATATATTGTGACACACATTGTGACAATACAACGTTACCAAACCAGTCATGATTTAACGATCGAGCTGATAGTCACTCTTTTACGTGAATTTTACCTGTATAGAATCTCAAGTACTACAAATGATTGCAATGTTATGAAGTTGTCATTCGCCAAAAAAAGTAATGAGTTGCAAATATTTTCTACTTTCAAGCAATTCGTCAAATGATGATATTGCCCATGATGTTGAGGTAACAAAGAACGCAAGCCATACAGCTTATGAAAAAGAGGAGAGCAAATGCGTGAAAAACACTCAGATCACTAGGGTTAGAATACTCAATGCAGCAGATTACACTGGACTAATAATTTGGTGTTGACAGTGCGTTGGTTTTTGGCATTACAAGTAACGACAGATCCTTGATATGCGCCCAACATTTGACAAGGCTCACCAATCTTCATTCCTCTCCCGCATTAACGTCGCCACATTTTGTTTGTGTAGCTAGGCGCGAAAAAACATCGACGTTCCTAATGATCACATTCAGGCTAAAACTGGCATGCATTTGTTCAGCTAGCCTGTGAATATACTAGGGTTTGGGTCCGAGAGGGCCGCAAAGGTGATTTATACTTTGTTTATTTAAGATAATTTATGACACACATATATATGTTCAGCTCCGCGACACTGCTTGATTGGATGATTAACGACAATACCAAAGTCCCTTCATCCTTGAACATTCATTCTTTATGCGTCAATTGATCACCCTAAAAGCAATATTGACGGCAGTCAGAGCGAGAAAAGCTAGCCTTCTGTAATAATTTGCATGACAATAGAGAACTGGCGTCATACAGTGCGTCACCTGCCAACGGACGTGATATAATGTTATTAAATACCTCATCGTAATGTCATTTGTTTTGCAGTGACATTGGGTCTTGAATTTTTTAAAGATGCTATCTATCATACAAACATTTGTCTTTGTCAGAAGCCGTGTCGATGTTATGTTTACTTTCAGGGTCGATCATCGAGCAAATATGTTATGTAGATCATCGCAGAATATTATCTAGATATTATTTCTTGGGTTATCGCAAAAGTTATCCACTTTTCTGACTGTTAACAAACAATATATCTAGCTTATAATGCATGACGCATGACGCATGATTATGGAACACGACACCAACATAGAAAACCTCAGGTTCGCGCCCACAAATGATGACTCGCGCCCCTGGGAACAGGAGTATCTCAGATTCTACCATATATCGATCACCTCCGCGTATGCGTCGGTAAAAGTTTTGCAATCGCACGTCGTTGATGCATCCTCGACGTAGGCAACTCAATATGTACAATAGTGTTTCCTCTCCACTGAGGTTTGTCTAAGCTACTACGGCAGTCTTGCCGTGTTATCCAGGAAATAAATTTGAAGAATATGGATCAACCGCTTTTGATGATATGCAGCATCTAAGTATGCAATGTTCCGTTTGTGGAATAACTTCTTAGAATGGCTAGTAACATCTGTCTAGCAAAGCTTATTTATGATGCCGACCTACGATATTGCATTCCTTTGCCCATTCAGACATTGAGTAATTCTTAATGGTACCTTTATGAGGGATTGTATGAATTGGAATGAGCAACTTTGAAACGCCTTAGTGAATGATTCAACCATAACTATCCTGCTACTGAATTGACACCCTTTCAATAATTTCTTGCATTACATTATATATTAGTGCCATTCTAAGATATCGTTTCCGTGTATCGGTTCAGCATGCATTTATTTAGTGACTTACAGTGCACCGATGCCTTAAGTTAACATTTTGACCTATGATAAATGGATGAGCCAGATGCTATTGATTCCATGCATCGACGCACAAAGCTCGATACTTGTATAAATCTGCCACTACTTATTCAAAGTAGAATGGCATTCTCATCCCGTTAAATCAACCTTGGCCATTCAATGCTAGTAAGTAAGAATTGTCACTTACATATTGAACATTATTCTATAATCGACCAGCAACCCAAGCAAACTTGACAGCATCGAATACATGTAAGTATCACCTGAATAGGTCTGATGTACAAATCTGCTAGGAAAAGTTAAGACTGGATCTATTTCTTTTATATGACCTTTTGAAGGTGCCCGGAACACTAGTATATAAATCGATATGGTCCCTCTGAAATGAGCAAGAATACTGGCATCACGCAGCAGCGAAAAATTATTAAAATAATCGACACTCTATGTGCTTTATGTCTAGCCTACGCATGAACATAAATGACGTGTTCTATAACGAGTATATATGTACCAAAAGAGTTTAAATTGATTATTATTCTATTGACACCAGAAAGATACTCAACGTTTTTGAATTGCGGTCAAAGGGTGTATAATTTTGCTAAGAGCGTTCAGTCAAGCCTCAGACCGAGGCAATATGGAAGACGCCATCTATTAGGCGTCTTGCTTGGCTTTGTCATAACTTCCACGTGGAATTCGCTGACTAATTCGTAGCTTTGGTCGCTTCGATCAATCAAATGACCCCATATAATTAACAGACGCCGACCCCGAGACGAGTCAGATCAAAAATACCAAGTGCTTTTGTTGATTTCATAGTGACGTCGCCTGATACGTTCTATTTCATGTAATATCATAATCCCCACACAGCTCAGCGGAGCTATAAATTATATGATTGAGCCCTTCGAATTTCCTGGCATACCAAAAAATATTAAAGTTAATCCCAGGCCACTTAACCCTCTAAAAGGTTGTTGACAATTTACTATCATCTTCAGCAGCGGGGACATTAAACATCGAGAATATTGAACGGCCCTGACGCTGTGAGAGTCGAACTGCTTTCGACTTGTCTAACCGGATAGTTTACTAAGCTGGCATTTACTTCATATTGTAGATGTTATGTTTGCTATATTTAAGTCCGGCGTGTTTTGGCAGCAATTAGGCAAAGCATATTTTAGGCGGCACCCAGTTGTTTTGTAACACGCCAAACGATTGCCTTTACGAAGCGTTGAGCTCTCGAAGTGAACCCTGCAAAGCAACACTACTTGTTGTAAGAATTTTCTTTGCATTAAGCATCAAGAATCAAGCTAATTACATAAATCACCCAGCATTTCCCACACAACCTAGTAGACCAGAAACGATCCCGCTTATTAGTGAAAGTGCTGTCTGCTTAATAGTCTGGTTGTCCACGTAAACTTTGTTTTTAACCAAACACCCTAACTTAATCAATATCGACCAGGTTTCTAGTTGCACAAACATAGTCATTCAGTCGACCTATTAGTATACATTTAATAAAAACATGACTTGTAGATTGATTATCGCTGGGATATTTACCACCTGGGCATTCCGAGTTATCTGTAACAATCATAAGATGCATTGCCCAGAGTTACTGCTGGTACGTAACTGGACTCTACCCAACCTCAAATCCGACCGGAGAGAAGTTAAAGTTACGGCACATTCATAAGTAGTGCTGATCCATGTACATATCTAGTTGATCGCTACTGCCGATTTAACGACACGATTCAAGTGTGAGGGACTCGAAAATGTGCTGTGGAGAGTAAGACCGATGATGGGCTGGCGCTGTTGTAGACTAATAATTGATGACGGCAAGAATGAATACTATCACTGGTGCATATGTGTTTGCCTACTATATATGTGATTAGAGGTGATTTATATTCGAACCAATAATCAAGTTTGTGTCATAACTACTTGGGACTGATTGGCATGTGAAACCAGTAATTGACAAAACACCACATTATAGATGTGTATGTGGATACCTATATTGACGGAATATTTGTCCAATCCATGTCACATTATAATTTACACGATTTATGTTAGAGGAATGGATAAGTGTAATATATACTCACCAGGATTATAACATTGTGATGTTCTGGTGAGATGCAGGCGACAATCAGGCACTGAGTCACCTTCAATCATGTAAAATGACAGGTCAATACTGCACAGCACTTTGAAGGGTTGGATATGACCGTAAACAGCTCATCTTTGCACAAGATAACGATTAGACTAATAGATTGGCGCACGCTTGTTGTATGTATAACGAGTCAATTCGGAGAACAAAATAGCAATCACATCATAGAAGAAATTACTTATCACAAGCAACCGTTTGCCATAGTTTATCAGTGTAGACCGTGAACGATGCACTCATATTCCTATCGCATAATTACTGGTCCTCAAGAGGTGGATCCTCGTCTTGTAGCGTGATACTGTTCATATCCACATTCACCAAAGTAGAAAGATTCATCACAGCTGTCGTTTCCTCACCTGTTGTGACCCTCAGGTTCTGGGTTCGACCACAATGTGAGACATCCTGACATATTTATGGGATGTGATACACCTCTGACCTTTGGGATTACCCTAATCTGATTGCCTATTAATATCATGTCAGACTTTCGTCCAGTGAGTGTGGTTTTTATGAGCAGCGAAGTGTCTGCCAAATGTGAGCAATAACTTAAGCATTTTCATCATTCTATGACGCAGTATCTATTGCATAACACAATAATCCAATAGTGAGCGTTTAATTCGTTGTTGTACAAAAACCTTACGTTAAAATGTAATCAACTTGAAATGAAAATGGCTAATTTTAGAAATGTATGAACACCGAATCAGAAAAGAAAAAAGGAAGAGAAATCGGGCGCTCTGTAAGCCCTAATACTAAACAGGGCAATCGTTGCCTGGTGAATTTTAATTTCGCATGAGAGACGAGATGCGCCGGTTTTATTAACAATGTATTTTTCATATTATAAGAAATAGTAGCAGGTTATATCATTACAATTGCATCTATTCTGTCAGATTCACAGGCGGTATGGATCCGGCTACTCGCATTGTCCCCAAATTTGCAGGCCACTTATATCCCATTCAGGGCGCATTGAAATAGCACTTAATGCATCATATATAAATTTGCACAACAAGTAGTTAACGCACGACATTTGCATGATTTGTGCAATGAGCTATTCTCTTAATTGCCTGCTAATGCTGCCTTTATAATTTTTGGGAAGGAAACACGAAGTCTTTATCAATTTCTTCAGAAGAGCAGAAAGCAGCCAAATGTGGCATTGTATGAAGGGGTGGTGTTGAGTGTGCAGCATACAAAGTATAATGCCACAAAAACGACCTGCTTGAGGCGCCGTTGTTTGTTTTTCAATAAAGCAGTGTCGCGTAAGAGAACAGTATGTACCTGCGCATTGGTGGCAGGACTACAGCTCAAGATCAATTTGGAAACACAATATCCGAGCTGCATAAAAGAAATCTTCTTCAGGTTAGGGGAATTCTCGTCTTAAAGGCTATGCATATCTATTTCAATCTCGGTACATTTAATGAATTTTAATTTTGAGATGTGATTGCGTTAGCTGAAAGACGAGTTGATCCCCATCCCTTTTCGGGTTGTTAAATGCAGCCTCCCCTTCAACTGCGATCCACAAGAAGTACATATGTTAGTGTCGATTTTCACATTCAACACATGTACTCGCGGCTCAGGTCATCTTAATTGCCCTTCCCTTTGTTGGACCTTGCATAGATAAATGTGCCACACGGAATGTATTATGCAATAAGATAAAAGCGCAAATATTGTGCCAGTACATTCATTCAGGCACACACACTACCACATGATTGCATTAGCTAGACATTGTGTGTGCACTTTACCGCTAAACGGCATCAGACACACTACTTCCAAAACCAATGACACAATCAGCGAAAGAGTGGATCAGTTACTTTATACTTATAAGTTATTACTTTTTTTTATTTATTGATATCGAATTCATTCCGATTCAAGTAATTACCAATGAACGAATGCTACTAACATTCTTCAAAACTGATTCCTAGTAATCATTTATCGTGACTTTGCTCCAGTTCACACCATAAAAAACTATAATAATGTTTAGGCAATCATCGACAGATAATAATATGTTTACAAATATCCGATTGAGTGACAGCGACCGATTATGCCGCCAAGCTAGTTCTTGAGGATACTCATGGATTACTCAGAATGTGTTAATCGTATCATGCAGTGCTGACGTTGCTTTCTTTAAAGTGCAACCTTATCACTTGTAGCACAATGGAGACGATTGTTGTAAAACGATTTTTAAGCTATAACGATAAGTTACAAATCGATAGCGCTTTTGTAAGGGCCATGACGGCCTCGTCACTGCTAAGTGATTTCATTAGCGTGACAGACAGGCATTCATCTCCGCAGAGGTATCATTTATTTGCATTAGGAAGCCATTTTCGTGCATCTCTCATATGACGTGTCCCATTAATGTACACGCTGTTCAGTGTGTAACACATGATATGTCATGTCGCTCTGCGTTGCGGTGCTAAAAAATTGACTTTAACAAAATAATGAGATATGTGAACGAGGCCTGGCTGGTTATTGTGACCAGCAAATGCATGCAAATAAATTTTACTGGCCTTTCTAAGGTCACATAACTAGTGAAGGTGCCTTCTGCTAATTGGTCTTTCTTACCAATATTCACCTGATTAGTGGCATATATGATATCATTTAGCGGTGGCAGTTCATTATATGTGATATGCAAAAAACATGACTCAGAGGCAAGATACATTACTCGCTCTGAACAACCATTCGTCTGCAAATTGACGATATCAGCAGCAACACCGCAGCTGTTTTGTCACCTGATTCACCGATTGCCCTGTATGTAGTGACGAGCTGGTTAAGTGGGTAACTGCATTGTTATTGTCCATTGACTGGAAAACGAATATTCTATTAAGGGAATTGCTGTTTCTGAGATGGAACACCATTGAAGGCAGTGATTAGTCAGGGTATTAGACCACAAAGTGTGTACGTAAAGGTTAACCACTAAAGTTATCAATAAGAGCTTTGTGACACTGCATCAAAGACGATTTTTGTTTCGTGCAATCAACATACAATCAAGTGCATGTTTTATGCAAACTATGATTTTTGCCCGGCTAAACTGATGATATTAACGCAATAAAGGCATCCCTTTGAATGAGTCATATAGTATGTGTTAGAATAAGAAACAAACGCTAAATATAAGCTTAAGCTTTCCTAGATGCAAAGTGATATTAAGACCCCGCTGAGTGGAGGAGATATTGTAATTGAAGGTCTACGTGACTGACACATTCCGAGCTAGGCCTTTACTACACCTTAAGTAACGATGCGTCAATCCGCTAATTCATGGTGGCTTGGTGTTGGAAGCCATACAAATGATTGGCTAAAAGCGTACATTTGATCTATTATATGTAAAATTTGTTTTTCCTCTTTCACTGTGTTGGGTACTCCGACTAGTACGATAATTTAAGGCAGAAAAATATACTAAGTCAGCATGACTACTCCAATAATGCGAATGCCCTGAATGTGGATACCCCGAGTCAAAACATTACAGTAACGAGTCAGCAAGGAGAGCATTATGGGTTTTATGAGAACATTCGGTATGCTGTTATTGCTGATTTTTAAAGGTTAAAGTGCTGTTTTAAGAAAGATTATGTGTCCTAAGTGGTCAATATCTTCTGTTGCATGATTATCCGAAGCTGCCTTCACTAACAAAACGTACTGACATTCCTATGAAGTTCAAATGAATGCTTGATGACAAATAATTTTAAAATGATGCCAGTGTCCTATTTTGCGTTGTACCTAACTTTAAGCAAACGTATTAGATGGTGTAAGTTAGATATGATAATTGGGTCAGCTACAATCTTATAGTTTAGACGTGGTTTATGAACCATCATGTGGGATGGTATCCACTTTAATTATTGCTTACAAATGGCTAATCCTGTTCAAAGTGTCATGAAAGCAATGCTAAGCAATTACTTCCAATTACAAAACGTATCGATTTTGCGTTATAAAAGTATAAATAGCCGCTGTCGGTGTTAATCGACAAGGTGATTGTGGCGGCATATATGGATTAATAGGTAATCAATGTGGAGTGTGATGCTCGCTTAAGGGTCGTTTAAGAGTTTAGGGTCGTGCAATGGAAACTGCCCGTTGTATCTAACAAGTAAAATATGATTAAGTTGCCCGTAACCATCCCCAGAGCCATTAAACAGGCATGGCAATAAACATAGCCGTTAGTAATGTATGGGCGTCTCATAATAGGTGAGATTGTCGGTATTTGTGCTTGCAATATACATAGGCCGCTGTACATTCGTTATTGTCTTTTTTCATGTAGGGCACTTACAAGCTTCACAGTCGATTATTTATAATACCAGCCTACTTAATGTATGGCGGTCGCTGCCTTTAATCATCGGATTATAGGAACCAAGTTGTTTGAAACTATGCGTTATAACACAAGCCTTTTATATGCGACGGTTGGTAGTGAAGTGAGTAATATTCTATTGACTAACCCCGGAATCAATGCAACATTGGCATTGCCGAGATAAGTTTTGCTCTCTTCAATTTCTAAACGTCTCACAATCAATGTTCAACAACGGATATTGCACAGTACTTCTCTTTTTTTGGGAGCTTCATGAAACTGCAGCGCTGGATCTTTTAACGGTATTTGATAGCCTCTTAATAAGACGTGTCCGCGGACTCAACACATCACACATGGTGGTTAGAAGATATGAGCGTCGTCTACATAGCTGTGTGTATGCATTGAGTGATCCCTAAATACGCACATATTTATCTGTGATAATTTCGATGCACATAACGAGCTTAAGTCGCTTTATGACACGCGTAAGGAAGTGAGCCGGGTAGACTGACGAGCCACCCAGGCCCTGGTGACCACATAATTAAGCTCACCAATGGTGTCATTGGGTGATATCATGAAAATGAGAAGATAGGCCGATGATGGTCGGCCTACTTCCGATGTGTGGAATCAATGGACATATTTGTCATATATATGTCATCCCCTCACCATGCTAAATACGTTTAGATTATTATTCAAAAGCACGAACCCTAAGAGCCATGCCACTCTTGGTTCTATATCCTGCGTCTCGAAAGAGGCATTGTACATGTGTAATGTATGATGATTGATGGAGCTATATTGTGAGTTACCACAAAGCATAGGGGCATGCTGCCCTTTGGCTTGTAAAGATGCACTAATGTTACAGATCGTGTTGTAAGCTACGTATTAAACACGAGCTTCCTCGTGTCTCGCTACAGCAATTTATTTAAGTGGCACAGCTGCATAATATTGAGTAATACTACACACGGATACATTTAGACAAGATGGCTCAGTGAGTGTCCGTGCTCCACGGAACCTCCGTCATCCACGCTTAAAGGTATGCCTTGCTCCTCTGCTCGAGGCAATATGTGATCGCGCTTTCATGTGGTTCTTCACCCAAAAGATATAGTAAATCGTCGACTGAGAGGCATTATCTTAACATGATAACCAATTGTTGCAAGAATGTATCTACAGCAGCCATGAAGGATAACTTTTGTGACTTTCGAACTTATCAGGACCCTCTGCAACTATAACTGTCATCATCGGTGGGACTATAACTTTGATTGGAAAAGACCATTTAAACAGGTAATTTATTATATATTTTAACGGCATTCGCTTGAAAACGCAGTCAAATTTATTGGGATTTCCTTCTTGATTTAAGTAAACATCAAACGAAGTTTTCCTCCTATTGCAGGACTTGAAATCACAAGTTTAGCTCGTTAAAACGCTGGCCTTCCTAACCATTCCTAATGATGATGAGCTAATTGGATGTATGTCTGATGGGACGGTTAAGATAATATTATTCGATGGTATGTCACGTATCAGCCGTGGTAAGCTTTGTGAAAAACTTGCCTAGCTCCTACTGACAATTATGATGTTTTCAGCTAATGAAAAAGATTCAACTGATTGCAGAATTACCTATGCGTTGCGAATATTTACTGTATTCGGCATCGTGCAAAGTGGCACATATTCGGACAACAAATCACTCCCTAGACAATACCTGTACAGACAGAAAACTGCGTGTTTTGTCATCACAATAAGATTCTGTATGATACCTTGAATGGATACATGACCACTGCTATTGCGTGCTTTTTGTCAACATTGACTTATTCAACTAAAATCATTCGGGCTCTGCAGAGCGTAATGCTTAGGTTAGCAAGAGTCACGACGTGGTAACACGAGGCACACACTGGGTCACGATTTGTTCGTGACGTTTACCGATTGGAGATGGTAAAAACATCCGATATTCGTGTCTCCAGTACTGGTGTACAGAAACGTGATAACATTTGTCAGGAAAAGCAATCATCGTAGCTGATTGTAAGCGGTACAATCCGATACGATAGAATTTAGCTCGCTTATTCGGTCCAGGTCTTTGTCCCGTTCAATCTTGCATGAATGCAAATATGGGCAAGAAGGTAGAATCTTTTATAATTGCGATATACGTAGCGACAACAAGACTTGAGCGACAAATAGCTCCAGAACAAGTGCAATGGTATGTTGCGACTCAGTAGCAAGCACTCTTTGCCGAATAAGCACGTACCTATACTTGTACATGGTGATATAGTCATATTACACTTCACGTTGATTTTGCTTTTCTTTCTTGTCTTTGAACCTATTAACAAGCATGTACACTTTCTGCTGCGTTCTATTATCTACAGGCGAATCTTGGAAGGAAAAGCAAGGGCTTGAGCATTGCACCATCGATGTGGAACAGGGTCGGGTTGTCGCTTCATTTGTATCTCCTATGTTTAAAGACGGCCGCAAGATAGATCAGATAGACTGGCCTTATGTTGTTACACCTGTTGCTCATCCCGCCTCTGTCATTAAACCCTATCGGCGTAGTTTTGTTAGCTCCAATGTCAGATTTGCACCAGACTACCTTAAACTGATACTGCGTAGTAGTTCACTGCGCACGAAAATAAGCGCGTTTTAAATTTTTGCAACAACGGCAGAGGCAGCAAGCATTAGTATGGCTATGCTGAAAGCCATGCAATTGCTGTCTAAGGGCATCCTAGTCGTAAAATACTAGCGTTTAGGAATGCATGATGCGTAGGTTAAACAGCATTTGCTCTGATGCCTGGTATAATTATGAACGTATAATCGTTAATTTTTTCAATGCGAGACAAAAAACAAAAATCCAGGCCGGTACATGGGGGTGGCAATCTTAAATTATCAGTCAGAATCGAGCATTATGATTGGATGTAGGAAATACTAGGATTTGCCATTGTACAGGCCAGTAACCGACTGACTTGCTAGGTTTTACAATTGACATTCAAGAATCTAGGATCCACTTTTACAGATTTTGTTATAGTATAAAGATGTGACACAGCCTAGTAACTCCACAAATGACACAAACTCAATTTTGACCAAAAACTGACTTACTAGGTTCAGCCATTGCAGGACAGATGTAGCTTGTGCTATACTTACAAATACTGTTCTCGTGTGAGATGTCAAAGCCTTATGTCATCAACGACCTCTCACATGATACAGCTGAAAATATATATAACAATGAATAGACAGTCGAGAACAAATAAAACGAAGTCTACACAGTTCATGTTTCATGAATAAAGTCCCCAGCATGTGGTCTGGTAACTGCATCCTCCGCCTAAAACCAGCAACTTATCAGTAAGACTCTGATCAAGTTTCAAATTTGCATGAAACGTTGTCCATATCAATGTCTGATAAATTGATGACAGTGGATAACAGAATGTCGAATATATTGTGACACGTTGTGGCAAATAACTTTACAAAATCGGTCATGATTTAACGAATATTAACTCATTTATGTACATTTTACCCGTATAGAATCTCAAGTTTTACAAATTGTTTAAATGTGATAGATTTGTCATTCGCCATCATAAGTCATGTGTTGCGCTATGCAATCAGTGTTCAAATATATCGGTAAAACGCATTAATATACTATTTTCAAGCAACTTGTCAAGTGCTAATATTGCCAATGATGTTGAGGTCACAAAGAAAGCAGCCATTTTTATTCCGCACCCGCATTAACATCGCCATTGTTAGTGAAGCTAAATAAAATAAAACGCCGACATTCTCAATGTGGACACCTGGCGTACATTCGTTTAACTATCCTTTAAATATACAGGGCCTAGTTCCTTTGGGCCCGGGAGGGACGCATATGGGATTTATACTCTGTTCATTAAAATTAATTTATGAACACATATATATGTTCAGCTCTGCGACACTGCTTGATTGGATGATTGACAACAATACCTAAGTTTTATCATCCTCGAACAATCATACTTTATGCCTCAGTCGATCACCCTAAAAGTAATATTGACGGCAGTAAGAGCGAGAATAGATAGCCTTATGTCATAATCAGCATGACAATGCAGAATTGGCGCCATACAGTGCGTCGCCTGCTTTTGGTCCTAATAGCATGTTATTAAATGCCTCAAGGTCGCATGCATCTGATCAGAGCATCGTTACGTCATACTTTTCGCAGTGTCATTGGGCATTGTATTTTCAGAAGATGCAATCTATTCCACCAGTCTGTGTCTTTTTCAGAAGCCATGTCGATATTATGTTTACTTTCAGGGTCGGTCATCTAGGAAACCACATGCATATATGTTATGTGGATTATCACAGGATATTATCTCTTGAGTTATCGCTAAAGCCACGCCGTGACCAATACCAATAGGGTGTTAACCGACGATGCATTTGTTTCGGCGTTTACTATTACGGTTCCATCAGCTAAAATCAAACAACAATAAGGTTAGGAGTTAACTGTGCCATATAGTCAAACTAAACACAGGAAGTTATGACTTTTGGCTTTATCTGTTTATCATATCTGTTAATCAACATGGTAGTATTACGACTGTTTCATGGCTTTGTTATCAAAGAGTGTATAGCATCGCTCAGACCGCTCACTCAAGCCTCAGACCGAGACAAAATGCGAAGACGCCCCCTGTTAGGCGCCGTGCGTTGCTTTGTCATAACTTCCACGTGGAATTCTCTGAATTATTCTTAGCCATGGTCGCCTCGACGAATCATATGACTCCACGTTTTAAACAGACGCCGACCCAGAGACGTCGGATCAACAATCCCATGTGCTTTTGTTGATTTCATAGTGACGTCGACTGATACGTTCTGTTTCATGTAGTATCATAATTCCCACACTGCTCTGCGGAGCGCTATAAAGTGTATGCTCGAGATCTTCACACTTCCTGGCAAGCCGACAAATGTAAAAGTTCACCGCCGGGCACTTCTTGCTCTAGAAGGTTGTTCACAATCTAACATTACCTTCTAAGCGAACATTAAAGATCGAGAATAGAGAGGCGAACTGTGAGAGGCGAACTATTTTCAAAGGTCTACGCGGGCAATAGATATTATTTTTGCATGTTTTGGCAGCGAAAATGCTCTACGAAATGATGTGATGTCAGTCCAGTAATCCAATGTGTTTTTATTTACATCATGGTTGTGCCACCTAACGATTGCAGTGTATTATTATTAGCGAAGCGATCACTACATATCCACTCGAAGTGAACCCTCTAAGCGAAGCTATACACTCTTTGTTGTTATGCCATAACCCTTATGAATTTTCTTTCTATTAAGCATCAAGTATCAAGCCAAAAATATAAATTACGCAGCATTTCCCACACAGCTTAGCAGACCACAAACGAACCCGCTTATTAGTGAAAGTGCTGTCTGCTTTATAGTCTGGTTGTCCACGTAAACTCCTTTTAACAAAACACCCTGACTCAATCAATGTCGCCCGCGCGCATCTGTTACAACCAGGTTTCTAGTTGCAGCAAACATAGTAATCCATTCGACCATTTAGTATGCATTTAATAATTACATGACTTTTAGATTGACAATGGTGCTTGAAATCGCTCACTGGGATAATTACAACCTTGGCATACTGAGTTATCTGCAAAAGCCTGACATTTTCCTCCTCTATCTATGAACATTGTATAGTGACAGCTTATATGTAGTAGGAAAGTGAGCACATAAGATGCTTTGCCCTCAGTTACTTAGCTGGGTACTTACTGGTCGGGACCAGACCTCGAATCCGGCCGGAGAGTTTTTCAAATTACGGTGCATTCATAAGTAGCGCTGAATCATGTACATATTTAGTTGATCGCTACTGCAGATTGTACGACACGATTGTATTGGAACAACGAATATGGACCTACAGTATTCATCATATAAAGTGTGAAGGACTCGACAAAATGCGGTGGAGAGTAAGACCGATTTTGGGCTGGCGTTATTGTACACATGGCACATAATGCGGACTCTTGTTATATATGTGATTAGAGGTGATCTGTGTTCAAACCAACAATCGAGTGTGTTTGTCTTAACAACTTGCGACTGATAAAAATGCGAAACCAGTAATTTACAAAACACCGCGTTATATATGTGTATGTGGATACCTATATGTCCAAATTCACAATAGTACAAAGAATCATCGCAACTGTCGTTTCGTCACCTTTGACCACAATGTGAGACATCCTGACTTATTAATGGGCAGTGGTACACCTCTGACCCATGAGAGTACCCTCACCCGATTGCTTAATAATATCATGACGGACTTTCGTCCCGCTAGGGCGGTTTTTCAGGGCAGCGAGGTGTCTGCCAAATGTGAGCAATTACTTGAGCATTATCATCATTCCATGACGCAGTATCTGTTGAATAACACAATAATCCAATAGTGAGCGTTACATTCGTTGTTTTGCAAGAACCTCACGTACAAATGTAATCTACTGGAATAGAAAATGGCCAATGTTAGAAATGTATGAACCGCGAATCGGAAAGGAAAAAGAAGGATAATCAGGAAAATCAGGCTCTCTGTAAGCCATAATGCTAAGCACTGCAATCGGTACCTGGTCAAATTTGATATCGCATAAGAAACGAGATGTGCCGGTTATATGAACAATGTTTTTTTCATTGCATAAGATTACTGGCAGGCAATATCATTACAATGGCATCTCTTCAGTCAGATTCACCGGCAGTATGGATAAGGCTACTCGCAATGTCCTCAATTTGGCAGGCCACTTATATCCTATTTAGGACGCATTCAAATAGCGCATAATGTATCATATATAAAATTGCACGATATATTTCATGATGTGTCTAAGTAAAGCGCTTTTAGTACCTGGTAGATGCTTTTTGCCGATGTTTATATGCCACTAAAGCATTTTCACCAGGTTAAGAGTAATGGAGAATAAACAGCTGCAAAGTCTTCATATATTATCTTCTTATGAGTAACATATTTATGTGTAAGGAAATAAAGCATGTTTATATACTCTAGGGTACTCCGTTGATGTGGATGCTTTGGCACAAACAACTTTGTTTTTACCCAGTGTATTGGAAAAGTATTTTGATCAGACTTTGTGTGGTAAGATTCAATGATTATTTTATTAAATATCTCCTCTATTAACAAGCAATATATTGACCGTCAATAAAACGACGTGAAGCAATTTGCTATTTAAAGAGAATAAATATGCAAATGTCAAACCTAGGTAAGAGTGATGGAGAATAAACAGCTGTAACGTCTCATAACATCCTGGCTCCTGTAAGTTACAATTTTTTTTGTGATGAATAACGAAGTACACGAAATGCAACATATTTATCTTTTCTAGGGTATTCGCATTGTTATCGATGATAGGGCACAAACAATCTAATGTCACCCGTTGATTAGGATAAAGATAAGTTGTGGTAAGATTCAACCATCATCTTCTTAAATTTCGCCTTAATTGACAAGCCATATGTTAACCATCAATCGTAGTATTACACATGAGGTACTTGATGCAAAATTGTATAAGAATAAAGTACCTTTGTTGGATGCTCAACAGGTTGCAATGAGAATCACATTACAACACTTTCTATGCATTGACACATAGCTAATGTTGTGTGAGTACAAGTAAAGTATGTGCGTGTAATCTATCACAAACATGCCTAGCATGTCTTTTTTAATTCATTTGACCCATATATTGTTTTCTTGTATAGGCCATTCGCAGCTAAGGCAACAGCTGTAGAATGGTCATCATGGGGACGTAATATACATTAAAACTGTAAGCTGTGGGTGACAGCTGTTGTACTACAACCGAGCAAATATTGCGCTCCTACTGCACAAAAGTAAGCAAGTTTTCAAATTGTTTGTGTCTCATTGTCTCATCACTTGGTAATGAGTGCTTACAGTCACGAGAAAAACATATGCTAATCAGGCGTAGTACTGATTAACTTCGGTGTTTTGCTTAGAATTACGAGCGATGTCACAAGGGAGGCGTATATCACTGGTAATTTGCTGCCATGCTCATGCAGTAAAATCGCTACTCCGTCACTTTCAATTTTGTCTATAGAATATCTGATATTTGCTCCTTAATAGATGTCGACATATATTCTGGACAGCATACAAGCTTCGTTCTAGGTACTTGTTAGCGGTCTCGGTTTCACTTAAAAATTGCTTAACTCAATGAAACGAGTAATACCTAGCTAGCCCATCACCAAGCACTGAAAAACATAACGCAAACACCGAAGTCTATGCGTCTATTATTCAACGACTGTCACCAGCTTCGCGATTGTTACGCTGAGCTAAAGTAGCATCTCAGTTCTAACCGAAGTATTCCCAGTCTGTACAAAATACAGAGCAATGTGGAATATTGACGGAAATCCCATAATCACATCACGATAAGGTTTTTGCCAAGCGACAAAATTGCTGTAGGCAACGCGACATTCCCTGACAGGCTCGTTTTTTTTTTTTTTTAAATGGACTCACTGCGGTACAATATATGAACAAATACACACACACACACAAACACACACACACACAACACACACACACACACACACACACACACACACACACACACACACACACACACACACATAAATATATGTATGTATATATATATATATATATATATATATATATATATATATATATATATATATATATATATATATGTATATATTTATATATATGTGTATAATTATATATATATTCAGATATATATATATATATATTTATATATTAATGTGTATATCTATGTATATATATATATATATATATATATGTTTGTGTGTATATATACATATGTGCACATATATACATATGTACATATGTATATTTATATATATATTCATTAATATACAGATTATATTTGTACATATTTGTGGTCACATCCTTGTATAAATGAGTGTATGTTTGTATGTAAGTAAATATGTATGTACGAATGTATGTATTTATGTGTATATGTGTGCACGTGGAATGGTCTAAACTTATCGGAAAAATGGCCTTCTGTATTGATGAACCGCAATGTCATCTATCATATATGATGTGAATTATCCCCACCGCGTTGAGGCTGATATTCACTGATATAAATGGTCATGATGGCAACTAATGTTTAGATTGATCAAGCCGTGGTGTGTGGAGAAGACGGCAAGAGGCTTCGTCTTTATTGGTGAAACTCAGCAATATCCTTCATCCGGCTAGATAATCAGCGCCACGCCCATGCTTATCAGAATAGATCTAAGACGAACATAGCAATCTTCGGGCGTTGGCTTCCTGTGTCCGCGGATTGGCTTCCGTTCCATCGACGGTTCAGCAAACATTACCTACGATCAATTGCGTCACCAAATTGTAGCCAGTCGTGGTTTAGGGCTCGATATCTCCAGAGACCCGAGAATTGTGTTTGTTAGACCTATAATCCGTACATAAACAGATGAAAACTGTAAACAATATTTTTAATATAATCAGGTCAGTCATACATATATTCTTACATACCTGCTTCTATGTTTGCTGTTCAGTTTTGCTCATTTTGTGGTGCATAATCGACAGTGTTTAAGAATCACGGCGATCATTATTTCTCTCGTTATGTTGTGTTGTTCAGGCAAGACAAGGATTGATATGAAAACCATCGCATATGGCTAGGTGAAGATGTGTTTCATTTCAATTCATTTTTGGAAACAATGCGTCAATGGAGACCATTTGCTTTAAAATGACAAACTGACACTTTTAACATCTCGACTTTAAGCAAACACTCTATGTGCATTGTTGTTCCGTCCACAAATCGATAAATGTATAATTAATGGCCTTTTCGTGCCTGCGACGCGATCATCTGTTACTTGAAAGCATGGACATCCTTGAGCAGAATGTTGTCAGGAGAAGCCGACCGCTGCACATTTCTTTGCTTACAACAGCCCCAAGCGTAAAACCAATGCTCAATTTACCAAAATATTATGTAAATTGACTCTGTGGGCCATACATACAGATATTAAAATATCGGCTAAGGGCTTGTCGATTTTATGCGGCAACCTATTGTTCGAAAATTGATAATGTGCTTTATTTCTTAATGGGACATATATGAATCCTGACTCTGAAAACTATAGAAGCATGGTACCAACAAATACCGCATGTTTCGTAATGCTAGTCGCATGTGAATCCAGGAACCATCTGCATTCTAAATAAGTAATAAGTAATCTCCTCATTACCTATGTCCTTCAAGCATTGCAATATCTTTTAATGCAATACCGAATGGATAGTGCTTTATGACTACCAAAGGCATTGGTCGGGAATCGAAATATATTTTCTAGGATGGAATGTAGGTATCCAGAGAATCATAGCCATCATAAGGACGGTCCAAATCTAAATATTCAGAATCATGTCTTGGCAATTTGTCATTGTCCATTGCTGCCGCTCAATAAATGGCCTGGGGAAGTTTTCGGATAATTCATCGCATACATGTAATGGATATTACATATGTTTGTCTCTTCTTGACAGCATACCTTCTGTCTTAACTCTGATAGCATAACAAAACAGCTATGCTAATTAAAACGTCACTTCCTTATGGGTCTGGCATTCACGTTCAATACACATGCTTTGCTATTGGCAATTAAAGCGTCTGATGCCGGGGAAGGGTCTTTAACACATCGACCTTCGCCATCGATATCGCTTGATGCAATAACCTACTTGGTGATCTCTCACAATGAATACGTTACACCGCTGCTTGATGTAGTCTTTGCCGAAAACCCCTTTAATATAAAATATGGTTTCGCACACCACATAGCCCGTCAAAGACCTGCCTACTATGGTACTAATCCCAGCTGTTGATAAATAAGCATTTGCATATCTAAATTTAAATGGATATTTCAGCAATTATAGCTTCTATTATATTATATCCATGGTGAGGCACAATTCTAAATGATTACTACATGGATATGTACTTGTAGCGTTCAAGATACGCTAGGTTTCTAACCCATCCATCTATATTATGCACATGGAATGCTTTTTCTGATCATTCGCGTAAAAGTTTATTTCGACATGTATAGTTATAAAAGACATGTTTCATCCGATTTAGCATCACAGTCTGCACAGCTTTGGTTAGTGTTAAATGCCCGTTGATTTGAGCAGCAATGTGCCACCATTGTCCTTACATTAATGCATGCGCATAAGAGTGATTGATTCATCGACTAAACATTTTTAATGGGCATTTCTTCTCTAAAACTTGTTCTCTAAAACAGTATGTTTGTTCATGCCCTTCGACTTTCCGAAGCAATATGAATGGCATGAACAAACAAAATTAATGTGTGGTGTCTCGTAATGAACGGCACTGTAGGTGTTACTGCGTATGTTGCAATATACATGGGCCATAATGACTCGATTGTTATCAGCGATCTCCAATCTGAGTTGATTATGGTGCTATTTAGCATAACAGCTCATTATTTCAAATGCATCCATGCTAAGTGGCTTCCATATTACAGAGTATTGTGCACATGGAGCGCTGCGTCTTTTGACTCTTATGTCACAGCCCATAAGTTAATCGTGCCCGCGAACTTAACGGATTATATAATGTGGCCGCAAATATGGGGGCCGCGATCCATGCCACGGGCCCGATGATGCATGTTGCTGGGGCAAGTAATCCCAAATATAGCACATTTCCCGTGCACATCGGGCAATGATATAATGAATGCAAGTCATATGAGCGCAGCTTTATTATGCTAGTTGCGTTAAATTTTGCAATTGCGTGCGTACTATTTAATTAGTAGCATCAGGGCGATAGCAAAACATTGTGGTGTACAGCTCTCGTGTGATATCAAAATTTATTATTCACAAAACATCCAAACTAATCAAAGAGCCTCGCACGATCATCTGACCATTGAACCTGCCAGACTCTATGCCTCAAATTAATTGAATTACAGAAACGTCGCTATGAAGACGGCGTGCTTATCTGTTTTGCGTTGTTCCACATTTCCATGCTCAGTAGAATACAAATTTGTTTATATTAAGCTTCGGCATTTGAAATACTGACAAGTCCGCCAGAGCCACGCAGATCATATGTTACGCACTAATAGCGAAGGTAACAACAATTGTTATATTAGAAAAAGGTATATCCGTCATCATGTCCGCAGACGGACAAGATCCTTCATTGGTTTATTTAATTTGTTACCAGGGCTTCTAATGTTTATATAAACTTTTTTTGGATTTTGAACTTATCAGGACCCTCTGCAACTATTACTGTCGTCATCGGTGTTTTCCTCCTATTCCAGGACATTAACTGTTACAAGTTTACCTCATTGAAAATCTGACCTTCTTCATCATTCTTAATGATGATGAGCTAAAAGGATGTTTAGAGACGGCCGCAATGTCAGATAGACAGTCCTTTCGTTGTTACACAGCATATGATTAAACCGATAACCAAACTCATCTTGTCTCTGTCATTAACACGTATCGGCGTAGTTTTGTTAGCTCCATGTTCTAATTTGCACAGCAACGCCCAATAACTACCTTAAACTGACATTGCGTAGTAGTAAACTAACGCACGAAAATATGCGCTTTCCCATGATTGCAACGATGGCAGACGCAGCAAGCATTAGATTATTTTGCAAATGTTGGTGTGGCTATGCTGAAAGCCATGCGATTGCTGTCTAGGGCCATCCTAGTTGCTAAATATCTGCATTCAGGCATTCATTCTGCGTAACTTAAACAGTGTTAGCGCTGATGCCTGGTAATCGGATATGTTATAACGTAATGATTTGTCCAATGCACATTATGTTGGACCCTCTGACACCACGATTTTATATTGGAGCCTTGGTGATCAATCACACCAACACATTTAACAACACATGGTCGAATAATTGACTTAATAATCACATAATGTTAATAAAGGCCATTATAAAGCACATCACCAATATTAAAGAAAAGAGCACAATATTCAAATTCGCTTGGCTCACTGATGCCTGAATGCCTATGAAAATCATTGTGCTGCTTGCCTCTGCAATATACTCTGTCTTAGAGTAAATGTATCGACAAACTTATCCACCTGAATAAAAGCAGTTGTTCAGATGCTGTCCGCTAAATTACCTAAAACACTTTCTTGTATTGACGTTCATCTTACTCTCACTGCTGCTTGGTCCATGGACGTGCCGGATTTTTCTTTCAAAATCGTCCGAATTCTAAAAATTCCCTGCAAAACATCCTGATTTTGCCTGGTGCAATCTATATTCTTTTCAACACTTTGGGAGTACTATTGACAAATGTAGCATGAAATATCATTCCTTTTTTTCTTTAATTTGGATAATGTTTTGTCCTTTGCCAACATAGTAGATGAATAATGTGTTTCCGACAAAACTTAACAGCGTTCTGACATTATAACTATATTGTCGAGACAATCCATACAATGTTTGATTACAGTTTTGATGTCAGAAAAACTAAAGGTGCCTCACAAAGTTTACCTATCACAATTAAGCAAAGTCAACACAAAGCATTTTTTCGATCGAAAGTCGTGTGGATAAGAGAGAATCGATGAAATCGTCAAATACATAATATATCACGTTCAGAGTCACCCTCGCCCCGCCTCTGGGGTTTGAGGCTTCTAACGAAATTGTTTATACCAAACGGACATTTTGGTCATCACTACGCGAATCACTCTTCGTTAGTCACATAGTTATTCACAAACAATATTGCAATGGCGGATGAAGTGCCAGTCGCCGAGCAAAAGTGCATTTTAAGCCTGATTTAGATAGTTTGGCAAGTGTTAATAAACTGCCAAGTCAGGTCCTTGCATCATCTGAGTCTATGTCTGTCTATATATCAGCAAACCTCCACACACATGGTATTAGAGTAAATGAACGCCTAGGAGCCAGGTTGTCGTGCATCGCACACAACAATACAATCGCTTTGTACAAGCCGAGCCAAGAGCGCTATGATGCTTGGATTACTGCTGTTATGAATGGCAAAGAGAATAATTGTATATATGATTGGGTCTCTCATAATGAATGGACTGTTTGGTGGTATTGAGTATGTTGCATTCTATGTACGATATTTTTAATCTCTCTACTTAGGAAATGTCTATTTGTTATTTAATTGCTTAAATAATCAATGCCGTTTCAGCTTAAAGCAATACCCACGTGCGAGCCAAACCACTGATGGTATATTTCAAACGACTGTTTTGCTTCATGTGGCAATTTCTATCTAACACTTTGCCACCAAGATGCACTCAACGATAAACAATAAACCAAAATCGGAGATAGTTACACGTTTACAAATTATAAATCAAAAAGGTGCTGTTGCGCTAAACCATTAGTTGGCAATTAATGCCAGGTAATTAGGTCATGTATTCTAACTGAATTCACTGCTTATGAATATCCGCTCCTATGTAGCTGGAATCATAATGACGAAAGATTCTGGTGAGGTAATCGCAAAGCCGAATCGTTAATTGTTGTTCATTGATATAATGGGTTTGTCTCACCTCTGACATGTATAAGTCCGTACCCAGGCCAATGTACTTAGGCGCCATGATTGTGAGTTCTACCTTGATATGAAACGCTTAGATAACCTATGTTAACACCCGTTTCTGCAATTGATCAATGTTGAGTTTTTGCTGCAATTTCAACGTTATTGAGATAATTGGCATCTCCAAATAAGCAACTGATCACATTGCAACATATTTCATATGGCTGCCATGTCCTAACATAACCAACCACAGGTCCCAGCCGATGTGGATTTGGAAGACCTCGGTGTAAGTTTAACCATAGTAATGAATGTATGGAATACCGCTTACAATAATGGCTGTAATCCTAAACCTGAGAGCATCAACAACGATTAAACCCCGCACTGTACTGAATAATCACCGGTTTTAGCAATGAATATAGATGATGCCAAGAAAAAACAAGATGAGCTTGTTATCAAATAGCAGAAGTAGATGACCATTCACAATGTTGTTGCCCTTTTCACTATATTTATCATGGCGTGCTTCATGTCAATGCCTGAGCAAAGCGAAACCCATAATTTAGTCTCGAATCACATTATCTAACCCCTGCGGGACCAGCTATGGATCAGTAGCTTGCTAAGTGTTAGGATTTTGCTCTTCAATATCTTACACTCTTAAAACTTTTCCGCTCCCCAGATAATGTTAAATGGAACCGTGTTCTTCTCCGTAAATGAAATATTACAATGAACGTAACACATTTTACGAAACTCATTTTGGTGTCAGATATTTGTACAACTATCATTTGCCGTCAGAAAGGTCAAGACCATCACACATCTAGCGATATTTAGGATGCGTTGATTCAATACAGCAATGCTACAGCGCGGTCTGGAAGTTTAACCGAAGACATACATCAAGACTTGCAAGCGAATCAACAGGATTTATTATTTCGTTCGTGAAATTCCGCGTCGACACAAATTAGTCACTTAATAAGGTCACATGATGCATAGCTATGTACCTAAGATAACTCAGCAGCAGTAATCATTCCGTTAGCACGAAGGATCAAGGCGTTGTGAAAGTGATTCCCTGATTTCCATATATACTGCAACAGCATTCTATCATGAATGTAGAGAATCTGCTGGACCAAAGCGGATCCAATAATTATATGATCCCTTGTCATGAACATATTTGTTGTTTTGTTGTGATAAGGTTATTCAAAATGTTAGCAAGATTTAGTCAAGTAGAGAACTGACGAAGCTGGTTTGAAATAATGGAGTAAAAATGCTGACAAGTCTGATGCACTAACGCATCCTCGCTTTCGCAATGAACGGAATGGGACCAAAGCTGAGGGACTAACACTATTTTGTTTCTAAATAACTTTGACAAAATGTTTTAACGTATTACATGACTGTCCCAACGTGCGTGGTTATTTAATACGATTAAACAGTTATTGTTGCACCAGTTTGTTGTAGATATTCACTCAGATTGCGGAGAACTGAACCCCTTTGGTCGCCATGATTCTTTAATGTCTGTGAAAGGTCTGATAAATTCATCAAGATGGGTAAGGTAGTAACCCATCAACAAAATCGTGTAAAAACATGATTTGGTCATTTTGACTAACTTTGTCATATTGGCTTTGTAATTTGGACTATCTCTGCTATTTAAACTAGCAATGATACCATCATATCTTACATGATCGATCAATACATGAAACATTACAATCACGAACTTACGTTGAATATATAATACATGATATCCAATATACTGTCAAGATGCTTAATTATATAGCGATAGTCATCTTTACCACGTATGAGGGATTCTTAGTAGGTTGTTATGTAATAACAGCTGTTTTGCTGAAAGTTGTTAGGTATTTGTGGGGTAGCAGAATAATGCAGTCTAATTAACAAGATACGCAATATTTAGTATTGGGCCTCTAAGTTACCACCATACCAATGACATTATATGACGATAGACTGGTATGGAACAACAAGCGCCATTAAGTCTCGAGTCATTCGTGACGAAAACGAACGAATCATGTGATTCTACTATAGGCGCATCGTGTTCCAACGCTATTTCTACAGTGACCTTGGCGCCTAACAAACCGCCAATCCCACCACAAATAAAAACAGTAGTTAATTAGCAATGGGCACAAATGTTCACAGTTTCTAGCAATTCGTGTGATGCATAAATGCCTGCTTGCCTACCCAGGAACTGAAGTGACGACGAAACAATCACGAATCACTGTTAGTGGGAATGCATTTAATAACCCTGCATAACGGATGATAATGTGCTTAAACCAGTTGCAGTAAGTAATGTAATAAAATAATCGAATGGAAAATGCGTGAGTCAATGTCGTACAAAAAACTCCATACTGCGACTGACTAGAATTTACCGATGGTGTGACACCACAATGTGAAATTACCCGTGCCGTTCTCAACAGCGTCGCCAGAAGCCATTCTACACAAACCGTACGTAAATTCAGGTATCAAAATTATTGCGCAGGCCAGTAAAAACGAACATCCAGTCGTATTGATGCGGGCGTGGCGCTGAAAACCATAACAAATACTCTACATCAAGAGTTGTCATAAGGGAAGGGTTGTTTGTCTTTTGATGCAGTGGACTAGACCACGTGCAATAGAATGATTCAGTCTGATAAACGTTTCTAAATAATTGTGCGTGGTCCAGTGAAAATACGATAACCTTGCTTATTGGTCTGGAAATTAACATTGCTGCCTACATTGTTTGATATGACTAATGTAGAGTATTAACAGTCGGTGATTATAATATATATATATATATATATATATATATATATATATATATATATATATATATATATATATATATATATATATATATATATATATATATATATATATATATATATATATATATATATATATATATATATATATATATATATGCTTATACAATATCGAACCGTCCGTACTTAGATTTAATCCACATGGATAGAAGCGACTCATTTACATCACTTACTGCAACACTCGGTGAATCTGTGCATCTGTTCTTATTGTGTCGCTTAATCCTGCATTAAATAGCATTGGTATGCGCCATTCGCTAAGAACTCTTTGTCGTTATTTCTATGTCAGTCGAAGTTGAAACAAAGAATCATCGATAGGTCAACGTTGCACATGATGCGGAAATATGGGGCGATCCCATGTCATGTGTCACGACTTGTTGTGGTTTTGCTACCGAATTGGGAAAAAACTGAATATTGCGTCGACGCTGCTCATGTTCCGGAACACCAATAACAAATATCTTGGGTGCTTAATTGCTTTGTATGTTGTCCGGAAATAAAAACACAATTCAACGTGTCTCTGTTTCTCAGGGTTTGTGACTACCCTGGGCAATTATTTTAATGCTCATGATAATTCCACTCGTAAGTGGTTTATATCTCGCATTGTGCAATTTCTTCGATTCATGTAAGCTCATATGTCAAAGTTCATATTTATGCAGAATAAACCATGCGTTAGATGAGCAAAAGCAACATACATTACTTTACTATACTTTATCTCGCCCCTTTAAATCGTGACATGAAATATTTTAATTAATAAATTCTGTACAATTCGCAGCCCCAGTCACAATAATTGATTCAAGCTATAAATCGATGATAGTTTCGCTGAATATTGTTGTTATATATGTATTAAATATGAGCTGTAGAGTTGTATTTAAGTGGCACGGTTGTACAATATTGAATCATGCCATTCAAAGGTTACATTAAGACAGGGTGGCTTAGTCGGTGTCTTTGCTCCACGGAACTTCCGGTCTTGATTAAACCGCCTTTGTCAGATTGGGAGTGCTGCATAATCCGATTATTGGTTTATCACTGGCCTCTCAATTTAGAATGAAACAAGTGACATAACAAATACTAAAATTCCCTGAGGCAGTGCTTCTGCACCAGGCACAATTATGTATCATAACTGCAGGTGACTCTGACTCTGCGCCCGGTCGCATTAATAATTGATTATAAAATGGGGCATATTGCTATTCAAAGGCTTTGGTTGTATATATGCAATCTATGAAATTACCCAATAAACAGCCGGCACTGAAGCACAACTTTGGATGATCACTTCCTGAACGATAACATCTAATGGTATTTGTTTTGTGGTATCGATCATTTACAGCTTGAAATGAAACACATATAACATATGTCCAAGCAATTCAAAGAAATTGGGTAATTGAGAAGGACTCCTGCATCGCCGCTGCTACCCTGGAGCCCACTGAATAAGTCCATCAGCAATCGATGTGTCAGTGTGTTGTTTCACGTCATCATGCGTCATCATTAGCTCACGTTCGTTGACGAAGGAAGTGTTACGCTAATCCGAATGTAGGGATAGAATCGAACATGGTCGAGGGGTCAGTTCGAACGCTGGGTTTCAATATCGAGGGGCCACTAGCCACAGTCAAAAGGCCGCGGTTTTTTTACTCTATTCACGAATGAAACATCGTACAATCAATGTTCCACACATTTTCGTTTGTATGCATAAAACCTTGGTACGAAAATGTAGAGTGTATGTTACTATGAGGGGAAGAGTCGATATCAAAACATTAATTTTGCGCATTGTATCTTTGGGGGAAGTACACGAGAGGTGCAGAAGACCTGATTAGAGTCTGTCTCTGTCGTCATAATGGTATGTTTCTGTGAATTTCTTCTAACCCAAAATCAATTCGCAAGCAGAAGGCTTTCTCACTCACAAACCTCACCGATAGTGTAAGTTATAAAGGCAAGCACTTAATATTGCATACATTTTGTTAATGCCTTGGTTTTTTCTGAAGACATCTTGCGAGCAAATCTAATGTAATATTAGCTCAACGATATCAATGTTAACCGGCAAATTGATGCTTCAGCAGTGCAAGTATAAACAACAGGGGCTAAGGCAGTTGAATTGATGGCCCTAGTAGAGACAATGTACATTCAAGCAATAAAGAGGCTAGCATCCCAATAATTAGCAGTTTCCTGTGCATTTGGCTTGTTGATCTTGTTACATCACATCGCGTTTTTTTGGGTCTTATCTTTGAACCTATTAGCACGAATGTACACATCCGGCTGCGTCTCTAATTAAGGTGCGACTATAGGAAGTGATAGCAAGGGTTTGTGTATTGGCTTATCAGTGTGGAGCAGGGGCGAACCGTCGCCAATGTTCAAAGTCGGCCGCAGGGTTCAAAGACGGCCGCAGGGTCGGTCAATGCTTATAAGTACTTTCGTTGTTACACAACACATGATACAAATAATAACAATCGTTGTGGGTATCTGCCATCAACAGGAATTGACATTTAGAAAGAACATGATATTTTGTCAGCCATTTTTTTTAACTGCCATGAACTGATACTGGCTAGTAGTATCCATACGCATGAGCATATGTGCTTTCCACAGTGTTTGCAAAAATTGGCTGGTTGATGTAGCTAGCATTAGATGACGTTGATGTGGCTATGCTGACTGCCATGGAATGGCTGCCTGGGGGTATCCTAGGCATGCAATATCAACATTCAGGCTTGTATTAAGCATACCTCATACTTAAACATTCGATGCTCCTTTATAATGGGCTGCCAACATTTGATAACCATGGCTCAACTTTCGTTGTACAAAATATTTCTTCTTCAACAAACGATGTTTCATCATACACACGTGTCGTATAATCAAGATGTTGTACATTAACCTGCGTATCGTTAAGCCATTGCCTTAATTAATAAACAATGTTCATAGATGCCTTTTTAAACCAAATCACCTGTTTAAAATTGGAAAAAGCATAAAATTTTTAAATCGGCGGGCATACTAAGATGTCCAGACGTCAATGGCATTCATCGTGCTGCCTGCGGTTGCTGGTGCAATCTCGATTTTTTTCAGCGCTCTGATCGTACTATTGACGAAATATATCATTTCTTTGGTTCTTTAATTTGAACTTATTCCTCTTTTTCGACATAGACGTGGTGGACACATTTTTTGCTTATCTAATTAGAGAGATATCCCTTTGCTTGATTCGAAGCTAATTGTTTATTTTGAGCACACAACCTCTTTTTCATTTCAGAAACCAGATCTTAGATAACATAATCGATACATACTTCCGGCTAGGGTGAACTGATGTTTAGAGCACTCGGTCATTGTAGCTATGCTGCCTGGACACTCCAAACGCCGTTTTCTGGCAGTAACACCTCAGCTGCATGAAATAAATTGATCTGGATCAGGAATATATAAATCTCAAGCGATTCACTGCCATTACCTGATTATTGCTGACAGGATTGTTTAGGCCAATTTACGTGATAATTGAACAGCACCAGCGCCTAGCGCGTGTCTTCTAGCTACCTATCACAATTTGGCAAATTCAACGCCGAGCCTTTTCCAATCACCAGGCATTGATGCCACTGGGAATGTAAGTTTAATCCACACCATGCGAACCACTCACTGTTAGCCTCATAGTTATTCACAATTTTTTCACAGACTTTTGATGATGGATGCAGTGTCACTCACCGAGCAAACGTTTCGTCAATTTCAAGCCTGATTGACATAATTTGGCAAGCGTTAGTAATTTGTTCGGTGATGCATGTGACATAATATGAACTGCATTAAGCAAAGTCATGTTTTCACTCAAAGAGCTTGCATTCGAAATGACTTGCGTCATACCGTGGTTAAGGAAACGTGCTGCTGCTAGTTCCATGAAGTAGTGATTAATCAGCACAGTCGTTTCGTACATAGGCTGCTCCACAAAATAATGGATGAAAACGGATACAAACGGTCAACGGCTACAAGGCGCATGTGTGCGCATGGAACACATATGCAAATATGAATGTCGTGTAGCGCTGGACACGATACAACCGCTGTGCAAAACAAATGACAATTGCGAGAAGATGTCTCCCGTTCTGAATGGCAAAGAGCATAGTTGTATAGAATGCGCTTGTCTTCAATTTATAATCGTTGTGTCTTGTTTGGGAACTTATTTTTGTGTCGGATATTGGTACACTTACCGTTTAAAAGATCAGTAGCACCACTCATTGTTACAGTGCCTTATTGCAGTCTGATCAGAGTGACATGCATCAAGACATGCAAACGAATCAACCAGAATTACTGTTACATTCGTGACATGCCGTGTCGACGCAAATTAGTCACCGGATAAGGGCGCATGGTACATAAGTATGTACCTTAGATCAGTCATTAGCAGTAATCATTCCGTGAGCATGAAAAGTCCAGACGTTGCAAAGGTTAATCCATACTTGCTGTATATCCTGCAATAATCCTATATCATGAATGTAGAAAATCTGGCAGACTAAATGCAATCAAATTATCATATTAGCCCTGGCAACAAATAATATTTTAGGTATTCAATCATACTCAATATATCATGTTTTGTTAATACAATGTGAAAAGATTACAATGGTCAAATAGCAGTCATCAACAAAACTCCTACATGAGATACTGAAGATGATGTCTTATGTATAATTACTGGCCAGGAAGCAGCTTTCAAAGATAATGTGCTGATGTCGGTGCCGAATCTCGCGCTCGAAATTTCTGCGCTGCTCTAAAATGAAAGTTGATGACGGCTAATTCATATGCGTCAAATATATCACGATACGCTGGTGTCCAACTTGGTTTCAGGAATAGATTGCCTCATGCTTATTCTCCGAATACTCATTCATCATATCCAACTCACAACATGCAGGTCTCTCTTGCATCGTGCTGTACTATAGTCTAATTAAAAGGTAAATCACGGTGTAGTGGGTGTTTTCGTTAATTTTCAATTGCTCTTAGCATGTTTGTATGCCTGAGGCGGACAGTTACCTTTATGCGTCTGCTTATTATATTACATTTTATACTTGGGATTAGTTTATTCAAAAGGTTTGCAAGATGATCGTCAAGTACAGAACTGGCGATATTAATTAGCATTAATGGCGTAAAATTGTTGATACATCTGATGCACTAATGCAGCCTCGCTTTCGCAATGAACGCAATGGGACCAATGCTATATTGTTTTTCAATAACCTTCACAAAGTGAGTGACACTAATAACATGCGCGTGGTGCACTAATGCTGTAAACCAAATATCGTTGCTCCAATTTGTTGGTGATTTTCACTCGGATCAAAAGTAACTAAAACGCTTTAATCGCCATGAGTCTTGAATGCCTGTGTATGGTCTGATACAAGAGAGGTTAGGTAGCAACTCATCACCGAAATCGTGGAAAGAATGATTTTGTCATATTGACAAGCTTTGTTATATTGACTAGCTGTGTCATATTGACTAGTTCTGTCATATTGAGTAGCTTTGTCATATTTGCTTTCACCAACATCATTAAATATCTCATGATCGATCAATACACATATAAAACATTAGAATTACGAACTCACATTGCATATTTCTGCTGACTGATATCTTTATGCTCTCAAGATGCTTTATTGAATGACCATGGCCATCTTTACCATTAACGACGTGAAATTGTAGAATAGTCAGGCTTCTGATTACAAATACATTAAATATTTTAAAGAATTAACCGATCCTTCCGTACAAGATCATCCATTGGGTAGCATTTGATGAAATAGATATCTTGAATGATTATAAGTGATGTCAGCTGCCATTTATTGTACCTATCGATGCGCTATACCTGTCTGATTATGCAACAACTTCTTCTTAGTAAAATTAAATTGATGCTTTTCTGCGAGACGGACTAAAAACGTGTCAATCGAATAACGAAAATAGAAACTTAAAATCAGCACTTATTACAGCGGAGGTGCAGCAACCAATTTTAATGCAACCATGATATTTAGAAATATGTGGGATTAATTTTACTGCTAATCTAGAGGAACTTTGTCAGTGTATCAACAGAAAACAAGAACTCATACAAATATCTAGATGTGAATGAAACGATGTTGACATTCCTATTTTCTGGTGGTATGCATGCGAAAATAAACCAGCCATCATAATTTTACCAATGGATGTAGGCATAAGACAATCTGACAGACTTCGCGACGCCTACTGCTCACTAAGATGCTGGATATTTACGTTAAGCAATTTTCTTGAAAACGAAATGGATAAGATTACGATCGGGTGATGGATAAAGTTGGTGCACTCCAATATAGTAAGAGCTCTTCGTTGTGCAAACCTTCTTATGTCTAAACGATTTAGAAGCGTTGAAAGTAGAGAATCAAAAACAACTCTACAACTCAACAAGAACGCGAAAGTAAGAAGGATAAGAATATCTCTAGCTTGTTAGCTTTGCTCATATCGTCATCGGGATTACTAAGCCCGAGTCATTGTAAATATATACACTCCATATGCAATACTTAAGCCCCAATTGCGGCCAAGAATCAGCTCAGCTTCACATCCCACGTTTGTGAGTTGTTCATTGTGCGGTGACCTTTCAAGGCTCCACTATTTTAATTGCATACATATATCACCAGCATAAAGGCGTTTATATTCGCTTGGACGACGCTCTTCTTCGTTGGCCATCCTTACTAGATGCCCGCGACTTGAATGGCCACGTTCAATAGCAGTCCAATCACTGCAACGGCAATTCCTTGCATTAGATGTACATTGGCGTGTCAATGGACATTTGAAAACCTAGCTCAGCTAAGTAATATTAATGCACGCTGGAAGTGTTTGTGTAATTCGTAAGAATGTGTTATGGTCGTAGGTCGTACAAATGACCACGCAGACAGAATTATGCAATCATAAAATCGCCAATAAGGTGATGGCAACTATTTCATACCAATAGTAATCTCAGGCTGTTATTTGGGTTGTTTTATCAAATACAAGAAGAAATACCTGTATATCATATCGAATGATGTGAACGCAAGAAGCTTCCTAAGGTCAGGTTTGTCCATCGTGTTTGCAGATTCTGGTGCAATATATAGGTTATGTTGTAATCAAGACCAAAGGTATCATTGTATTTTTTCATGGGTTCCATCAGATGTTTCAGTGATTGTAATTGCAAACGATTGATTAACAAATACATAAACAAATGAGATGGACAGCTCTTTATACGTTTATGACGGATCGCTCGAAGAAACTATTACGCTAATTAGATAATATTATCTTTTTAGCAGCCAGTGCGACGATTCCATCTTGCCTCATCCAACATGCACTACTTTATGCAGATGGAAAACTGACCCAGGTAAGAGAATGTTATCTATGCACTTTTTTACGTAAACAGTGCTACAGATACTCATTGACATAAAATATATGCACTCAGTGTATGACGACTTTCTAAAGTCAGGTAGCTCGATGCACATATATTCGCTGATTACAGATATTGGCTCGACATCTAACACACGTCTCACTATTTCGAGAAGTCGATCTTGTCACAGCATGAAAGATCAGGTTTGGCCTGCAGATTAGCCAGGTTTAGCGAGATGATTAATGGTTGCTGTCGCAAGATTTGCGCTACATTTATCACCTTAATGCATGTACATATCAGATCTGCAGCCCTAATAGCCAATTAAGCTACAGTAACTTTATGTCAGTCATAAGTAATGTGATCGTCCAAGCCCTGTAAAACACGCCATTTTTGATGAAATGTTTGGATTAGCCTGGACGTGATGCTACAGGCGATCTGATTGTTGCTGCATTTTTAAGCAAGGCATATTAAAAAAAATATACATTAGCTCCATACCACAACAGAAGTTAGTAATCATCCCACGGACGAGTGTAACTTTCAACACATATATAGTTGTAGGGTCAGCAATATCAGTGGTGAACGTGTGTATTGTAACGCAACCATGTTTTGCAATAAGTTTTATATTTTCAGTACCTTCGTCGCTTAATCCATTCATTTTAGAGCCCAGTTGAAGTTAACCTCACAGCATACCACTTTGACTGGCTGCTTCAATGGTCACTCGCATTACTTGTCATACAAAATTCCGATACTTTAAAATAATTTATATAAGTGGGCTCAAAACCAGCAAGTCGCATGTCGGATAATTATAATGCATAAAAATGCGCCACGCAAGTTATTTGATTTCTAATATGTGACACGTCACTTGTTGGTTCATAGCTTATATTAGACACAAAACAGGTAAGTTGAGTATTCCTATGGGGCACTGCCCGGGTCACTTACTTATCTTTGTGGAGCACAGCAGATGTC